>NQII01002164.1:12859-68834 GCA_002778355.1 Clitarchus hookeri
TCACCCCCCTCTCCTGTGATAAGGGTCTGGCGAGCCACGCACGCTCTCCACACGTTATCGAAACTGCACATGCTCTCCGCGCTTTATTGAAACTGCGTTGTAGGAACAAAAACTGCGCCGTCAACATACAGATAAATGAACTTCTCGTACAACAAAGCCTGTTGACGCAGTCTGAAAAAAGCTAATCTAATGTTGACGCTTAACTAAAACGAAAACTACGACATTCGAAACGAAACGGTAAACAGACGCCTGATAAACGTAAAACAGCAAATGTATGCCCANAAAACGAAAACTACGACATTCGAAACGAAACGGTAAACAGACGCCTGATAAACGTAAAACAGCAAATGTATGCCCGATAAACAATCACGGAAAACGAACCACCGCTGCTTTAATTTTCAATACAGATAAAAATATTACACAGCTTAGCAAAGCTAAAGAAAAATGAAACACATGTCCCGAAAATTAAGAATGGACAGTGTACGTTTAATGGTGAACAGTGTAAACAACAGGATGGACTGTGTCGAGAGTGAAGTGAAAATCAAAACGTGAGTTTCATCAAATTTTAGCTTTAGAAATGTGTACCTAGGTACTACTTTTTGCGCTTGGCTGAGGGATCCTAATCAAAGACCTATGTTAAGTAACGTTCCCAGCTGCACACATTTGGATGGATGACTGTTTAGTGGCATAGCATCTGAGCGCTTCTGGGCTTCGGAGGGCACGTTAAATATTTGGTCCCAGTGGTTATTGATTNAAAACGAAAACTACGACATTCGAAACGAAACGGTAAACAGACGCCTGATAAACGTAAAACAGCAAATGTATGCCCAATAAACAATCACGGAAAACGAACCACCACGGCTTTAATTTTCAATACAGATAAAAATATTACAAAGCTTAGCAAAGCTAAAGAAAAATGAAACACATGTCCCGAAAATTAAGAATGGACAGTGTACGTTTAATAGTGAACAGTGTAAACAACAGGATGGACTGTGTCGAGAGTGAAGTGAAAATCAAAACGTGAGTTTCATCAAATTGTAGCTTTAGAAATGTGTACCTAGGTACTACTTTTTGCGCTTGGCTGAGGGATCCTAATCAAACACCTATGTTAAGTAACGTTCCCAGCTGCACACATTTGGATGGGTGACCGTTTAGTGGCATAGCATCTGAGCGCTTCTGGGCTTCGGAGGGCACGTTAAATATTTGGTCCCAGTGGTTATTGATTAATAGCAGTCATTAAGCCATTTCAGAGGTCCATTGACTGCCTGATAAACTCTGATACCAGAGGAAAAAATATTTCGGTCATGTTGTTGCAGAATTACGTTTTGTTGTTATTCCACAGGAACCGTACAATTTTCCAGGATAAAAAGTATGCTACGTCCTATTCCAGGACCTAAAGTAGTATATACATACCAAATTTGATCAAAATCCGTTCAGCTGTTATAGAGCTGAGTGGTAACACACACACACACACACACAGACTTTCACATTTATAATATTAGTAGGATTTAAACAAAACCTGGTAAGGTAGAATAATAAAAGCAGGCAAGCTGTGAAACTGGCCTCTAATTTGGCTGTTACTGTAAAAATTAATTTAAATTAAATATCATTGAGCTGCTACTAATATATATATATATATATATATATATATATATATACTGGTATTTTCAGAGAGGAATATAGCAGTTTCTATTGATGCATGTAATGTTTCNATATATATATATATATATATATACTGGTATTTTCAGAGAGGAATATAGCAGTTTCTATTGATGCATGTAATGTTTCAACTTCTTTCCCTTTGAGAGTGTGTTTGTGGTGACTATGCATTTTTTTTTTCCCCTCTCCCATAGTTATAGGTTTAGCTATACGTTGAGACAGGGGTTTTTTGCAAAAAGATTTCAAGACCAGTTGTACTCTAAAACACTTACGTTCATATGCACTTTCGTGGTTGGAGGATTTTAAATGTAGCGTGCCTCAGGTGTCTGTCCGTAAATCATGGACGTTCAGTATGAGTACTGTATTACGATTGGCCCAGTCAAATAAGAACATGTATCTTGTGTAGAATCGCGACCAATAACAAAAGGAAGTTTTGGTTGTGGATGTAGGTTATGGAAGTCTTGCATGGCCATAAATATTTTCACGAAATACACCTGTCCCTAGCTATAGGTACACTTACGGAGATAGTCATGGCCCCACTTGGGGGCCATCAATGCCCAGTACCCTTCTGTCATGATGCATGGCTCCTTGCATGAATCTCCCTCCCTTGTATATGCATGGGCCTCAGCCCTAAGATGCACTTCCCTTCGCTACCATGAACATACACATAACTCTTAGATTAGTGTAGGTTAGGAGTAGAAAAGGCTTTGCCATCAATCTCCCTGACCTGTATGCTAATATGCCTCAAAGTGATACATATATCAAAGAAAGTTAGTAGTTTGCAGATATTGTCCCCACTGTCCCTCTCCGACATACATACCTACCTAAAAAAAATTATGGATCAAGCCTGCATCGTATTCATTGCTCAGATTGGCAATCCTTGTGAATGGTTGCAGAAGTTGGTGCCATGGTTTCTCCAAAGCCAATGGAGAATGGTGCTACGGGGAGTACAGAGACATGTATTCCTCCGGGCAAGTACCACGTTGTCGGCTGGGATCTGGACACAACTGGCCGCCGCCTCGTCGATGAAATATGCCAGATTGCTGCATTTTCCCCTTCCTCCAAGTTTTCCCAGTACGTGATGCCACATCGTGACCTCAGCATCGGGGCCCAGCGCAGACACAACATTAGGGTAGTGACGATTGGCCGGTACCGAATGCTGAAGGATTCCAAAACTGGGAAGGTATGTGGAAAAGATATATTATGTGAAATGTAATGAAAGAGTTTGGACTGTAGTGATATTTTGGTGGTTGGATNAAGGTATGTGGAAAAGATATATTATGTGAAATGTAATGAAAGAGTTTGGACTGTAGTGATATTTTGGTGGTTGGATAAACAAACTGATGTTACATCCTAAAAATTTATTTTTCTAGGCAAATTATTATTTTTTATGTTGTTACATTCAGTGTGGTAACAAGCATTATTTTGTGTATATTTGCGCCAAATGTAATAGATGGTTATACAGTAGCATTACCAGCCAGAAAAGAATAGCTTTCATGTGTAATATATAACAAATTTACGAACAGATACCAATAGTTTTATTTTTCCGCGAACTCTGCATAATTTTTAAAGTAACATATATTTTGTGTACAACGATTTTGAGTACTAGTAATTTCTATTCTGCAGGTAATCGTTCGTCTATGTAAATTATACGTCATATTGTTCTCCCGAAAATTAATTTCCTTGTTTCCCTGTTGTTACTGTATTGTATTAATAAAACAAAGAAATTGGGACATGCGTGAATAGTTTTTAAGCAATTCTTATGTTATTCCAAGTCACATATTTCCAACTCGAACTGTTTAGTATCGGTAATAGCAGAATTACTGATTTGCAATCAATAGTCGTTGCCGAGTTGTTGGCGAATAAAAGTGCGTTGTCAATCAAGTTTCCCGAATTACTTTTAGTTTCAGTTATATTAGCTATGACATCCAAAGTGTGATAATAGCTACAACTACAATCTCGCAAATGCTAACCCAAATTTGCTGTCTCCTCGGACAAATTAAAAGAGAGTTAGCAAATATTTAATTTTTTTGCAAAGTTTTATATTTTTACTATTATAACCTACCAATTTTTTCTAGACATATGTCAGTCTATAAATACCTTCAAATTTNAAGGTATGTGGAAAAGATATATTATGTGAAATGTAATGAAAGAGTTTGGACTGTAGTGATATTTTGGTGGTTGGAAAAACAAACTGATGTTACATCCTAAAAATTTATTTTTCTAGGCAAATTATTATTTTTTATGTTGCTACATTCAGTGTGGTAACAAGCATTATTTTGTGTATATTTGCGCCAAATCTAATAGATGGTTATACAGTAGCATTACCAGCCAGAAAAGAATAGCTTTCATGTGTAATATATAACAAATTTACGAACAGATACCAATAGTTTTATTTTTCCGCGAACTCTGCATAATTTTTAAAGTAACATATATTTTGTGTACAACGATTTTGAGTACTAGTAATTTCTATTCTGCAGGTAATCGTTCATCTATGTAAATTATACGTCATATTGTTCTCCCGAAAATTAATTTCCTTGTTTCCCTGTTGTTACTGTATTGTATTAATAAAACAAAGAAATTGGGACATGCGTGAATAGTTTTTAAGCAATTCTTATGTTATTCCAAGTCACATATTTCCAACTCGAACTGTTTAGTATCGGTAATAGCAGAATTACTGATTTGCAATCAATAGTCGTTGCCGAGTTGTTGGCGAATAAAAGTGCGTTGTCAATCAAGTTTCCCGAATTACTTTTAGTTTCAGTTATATTAGCTATGACGTCCAAAGTGTGATAATAGCTACAACTACAATCTCGCAAATGTTAACCCAAATTTGCTGTCTCCTCGGACAAATTAAAAAAGAGTTAGCAAATATTTATTTTTTTTGTAAAGTTTTATATTTTTACTATTATAACCTACCAATTTTTTCTAGACATATGTCAGTCTATAAATACCTTCAAATTTNAAAGTTTTATATTTTTACTATTATAACCTACCAATTTTTTCTAGACATATGTCAGTCTATAAATACCTTCAAATTTGTTTAGCAATACAGTACAATGGCAAGTGGATTAGCTGACAGTATATTGATAAAATATACAGCCTCTACTTGATGCACCAGCTGATGGCGAAAGGATACATAAATGAAAAGTAAACAATTGGCGCTACTTTCATTGAACTGTCAAAATCTTGCAAAAATTACATGAGAGAGAGAGTAGTCAACTCTCGTTTCTAAGACCTCTAAGACCTCTGAAATAGCGACCCCCCTCTAAAGGTGTTCAAAATGGCAGTTACATAAATCATTTAGGTAAGTTTGACATATATATTAAACAATTTAACCAAATGCAACCAACTTTGTAAGTAGACAGTGTACATTAGAAGCATCATATATAGNCATATATATTAAACAATTTAACCAAATGCAACCAACTTTGTAAGTAGACAGTGTACATTAGAAGCATCATATATAGAGCCCCTTTTTCTGGAAATTTTGTATGATAGCATTAAAAAAGAAAATAAATTTTTTTATTTCATATCTCAGGGACCAAACAACCGATTTCTATCAAATTCTTCACACAAGTAGCGCTACGGTAGGCCATGAAAATTTACATTGTTTTATGTGCCTCAGTCACTGATCTTCAAAATAAAGGCCCTGTAAATATTTTAGGTTAGTAAACCCTATCATTCGAAACATTAGACTGATTAAATCCGAAGTTGATGCACCAAATCCGACCTACGTAATGCATTGGATTGCACGCTAACTTATAGTAAGAGGTTCTCTGGGTTCAATTCTCAGGTAAGGCACTTGTGTATTTGTAATTGTCTCACTACTGTTGCATAAGTTTCTGGTTTCATTTCTAAAGTGATTGCTTTCAAAGAGAAGTACTTCCTAAAAACTCAGTTTTTAAGAAATTATTTAAAAGTTAATTGCACCCGCGTTTGTGAAAGTAGGCTCATTAGTTATGTCAGTAACTTGTTAATAAGTACACACTTTTTATTGCAACCAAAAAACTNGTTTGTGAAAGTAGGCTCATTAGTTATGTCAGTAACTTGTTAATAAGTACACACTTTTTATTGCAACCAAAAAACTTCTCACAAAGAAACTGATCTCCTACCCTGATTGGTCAATCTAAATAAAATGGAAGTTGCACCATGCATGCAAAACCAGACACACAAAAATGTTACAAGTTTGACGACATCTAGGCTATAGTTTCAAGAAATCTTTCAGCTCTCTCTCCTGCAGTCATTGGCATATTCTGCCGGAAGATCTAAAATGCTATAATGAATATAGTTTCAGAAAATCCTACACATTACCTGCTGATCCAGCATAATGGAACCACAATTACATGATATTTAATTACTTACCGAGACACTATAATCTATATGTTTGAAATAGTAGTCTGTACAATAACCAAGAAGAAAATGTTTTCAAATTATGTATACAAAGTTAAAAGAAAAAACTGATGCTCTTTTTAATATAAATTACAAGAAGTGTGCCTAATTTAAGTTTAACAAACAATTGATTAGTGTAAATGCATTTTGTCAGTTTTATGCACAACTAGCATTCTGCNTGCCTAATTTAAGTTTAACAAACAATTGATTAGTGTAAATGCATTTTGTCAGTTTTATGCACAACTAGCATTCTGCTCACGGCTTCGTCCGAGTGTAATACATGAAGCATCGTCTATCTTTCACTGAAGAACCACTCTGTACTCCACATTAGTGGTCAAACTCTCAATTGCTAAGATTACAAAGATGAACTTACTCTGGAGCAGGTCATGTAAAGCAGTCCTCAATTCCAGCTCTACTATAGACTAAAGATGAAGTTGACTGATTTTTGTCTTCTGTGCAAATAGCTACCATGATCGACCCCAAATTCCCAAACCACTGTTTGAAGTCACGTCAACAGTGTTAAATGCATTTGTTTTTATTTTAATTCTTAAATTGCATGCAATTTTACATGAATAAAATGCTTTCGCCAACTTAAGGAAAATTGGTTGGAGGAAGTTTACAATCAATGCAAAGCAGTTGTGTTTATATATGAAGTGTCCTAACCTCAAATGCTATCCACGTGGTTTTTGACAATTTTGTTGCCAGGAAAGCAGCCCAATGATGGGAAGCTGTGAGTGGCTATTGCGCATGTACGTCGAGCACACTATCCATACTCTAAGATCCCGGCACCCAATAGCGACTGTTCATGTGCCTTATTTATAGCAATAGAGAAACAGACTTAAATTGTTTGATTATTAATGTTGCTCAATCCTCGTAACTCTTTCTTCTATGGCAAATTTTTCTTAAAACGTTTGGTCAATTCACTTTAAAATTGTAGACTATGAAGTTTGAATAAACTGAGTTTTTTTTTCTTCTTCTTCTTCTTCTTCTAAGTATTGTTATTATTTTTGTTACTGGAATATATGCACGTGAACGAAAACTCTGATTTGCGGGAAACCAAACGTAAACAAATATATTCGCCATTGCTACAGCTTGTGATTTTTACAGCAATGAGCTTCTGAGGACACCTCTGAAAAATGTATTTTTCCCCTTTTCCCCTTTTCACCTTTTTAGGAGTAGAATTTTAAAATATTTTATAAGCGTATATATATATATATATTTATATATATACACACATTCATATATATATATATATATATAAAACCCCTTTGTTTGGGCTGTGTGTTGGTGAGTTAGTCAGTAAGCCGTGCCCTTAATTTTATACATAGAGATTTACCTTAATTCGGTTAAAGGCACAACACTTCCGAGATAAATAAAAAGAAAGAAATTATTTAAATGGTTGATCATTTTCATGTATTTTGCATAACCTGGCAGTTGGTGGCTATAAACATCTAGGCTTTATTTGATGCAGTCCCATTTAATGTACTGCAATGTTACCATATTCAAATTCCATCCCACATAGAAAGTAATTTGACTCTAATGGTAGCGAATTTCCTGGTGTCGCAGCATTGGTCACATTTTTGTTCATGTATGATACCGTTCAGCTTATTTCTTGATAGGTCTACCACTTATGTGAAACTTCAATCAATATGTGGACATTATGAATGGCATTCTTTCACACATTAAAATGGGGTGGGTGTTTTTTTTTTTTTTCCCCCTCAAAGAAATGTCGCAATAATTTCCAAGCGTGAAAATGATGAGAATTTTATGTATACAAATCATACATGCATTTTCTCATAAGAAAAAAAAACCGAGGTTATTGACCTGACCTACTATATATCATTGAGGTAAGTTGTTCCTACTACAAAAAAAGTTTTACTTTGACAGCTAATTATGCAAAAAATATTTAACTGAAATGTGTTTTGCTAATTAAAAATCATACCACTCATAGCGAAAAAAAAATTTAGCAGAATTGGACTTGAGCATAACAAATTCTATGAAATATAGATAAAAACCTTAATGTTGTTTGATTTGCCTGTTTACAACTGATAATGCTGACAATTTCTTATTAATGGTGCTTATCCATTTGGGGTCGCCGCCGTCTCCTGCCTGAAGTATCTGGTGATAATTTCCTCCCCGACTAGTGAGGTTTCCCAATTTAACAGCAACAAATCAATCGGTTACCAAGTAGTTCAAAGCCAAATACAATTTTCCACTGTCCTGTTCCCTGTACAAAATAATTTATAAAACTTAAATTAATATTTGGTGTTTCTCGTGCTGCAGCGCAAGAAAAGAAAATTAAATATTTTAAAATATAATTTTTTGTTAAAAAATTTTTACATAGCCTGTATTATGTGCAATTTGTACTGATGATGATTATAATATTTAAAAACGTATCTAATACATTCGCAAATTAAATATTTTATTTCATGTAAACCGAGATAATTTAATAATGTCCAAATATATAGAGGTTGTATCCCAAAAAAAATCGTACAAGTGCAAAACGAAGCAAAAAACTTGATGGGGAATATAGTCTAAAGTGATTTAGTGAGGTGCATACAATTCATGCTAAAGGTTTGGAAATGCTTTTATTTAAAAAAAGCCATACTAGACGCGAGATTATGCAAGTAACCTTAGTATAGCGTTTTTATAGATTTACTCTGTGCAAACATTTGCTTGGTGGTATCGTCCTTTTGTCGTTAGTAGACTAACATTGGGGGTGCCATCTTAGTAATGTTGGAAAATGTGTAACTGTGAACTTCATCAATTTTTTTTTTGACCAATTAGTAGCCATAATGCTTATATTAACATGAAATTTTTCTTTTATGTAACACTCTCATGCCAATGTTTCTCTTTGAAACAGCACACATGTTTTCAGAAGGTGCTTCACAACGCCTGGCAATTATGCAACTTGTGTTATGTTTGATGGATGGTTTATCTACTATGCGGATGCAGTACAAAATTAACTGCTTGTGTGTTCTGTTGTTGAGTCTCCATTTTTTATGTTTTAAATGTTTAGTGATGCCGGATCTGCCGGAATACTGGATCCGATTTTCCAGATTGCAATCCCTACATACAGACTAATAAGATTTAAATACACTTATAACTAAATAGTTTGGAAGATAATGCAGTTAAATACTCTTGTTTTTCTCTGCATGGTTGTCCGCATGATGATAATTTTNACTAAATAGTTTGGAAGATAATGCAGTTAAATACTGTTGTTTTTCTCTGCATGGTTGTCCGCATGATGATAATTTTTAAACTTAATTATCATCCTTCTTCGTGTACGAAAGAATACATATGGACTACGTGCTGCTTATCAACATTCCGTGGGTTCTGGAATCCCTCTCTAGATGTCGGCCATTTTGCTTTACAACTCCCATAAATCACTCAAACATATACTAAAATGACTTCTGTAAAGAGTGAAACTATTTGTATCAAAACTATATTACTGCGACATCTAGTAGGAGACAGTGCAACTATTTCTACCAGAGGATGATGGGCAAACCAGAAACTAGTGGTTACGGAACAGCACGCCCTCTCTTTAGTAACAATCCTAACTTTTATTTGAAGCAAAGTTACGGTTGAAATTTTTTTACCACTTGTGATCTATTGAATACGCTGTCATCACACTGAAGAAAAGTTGATAATAAAATAATAACCACTTTATTATGAAAAATTGGTTTTAGGGCAAACACAGTTAGGCTAAACAAAATTAAGGTAAATGAAGTTAGACCAAATGAAATGAGGATAAAAGCAGTTACGTGAAATGCAAGTTTCAGCAATTAGTTTATGACAGTGGAATTACACTGTATGCTGAAACAATTTTAATGGACCATACTGTTGCTTTTTTCCTTTGTTATATATTTGTGTGTCCGTATATCTTGTATTTTGTGTATTATTAGAGTTGTGCGAATATACTTTTTTTATTTTTTTATTATTATTTTACGGAATGAAAATGAAACATGTNGGTAATTGTAAATATTTGTGGAAACGAAAATGAATATTTGGTAGAAGTATTCTGTCTTACAGCAAAGTTACAAAAATAAGTGTACATTACAAATTTATTCCTTTTGTTACATTTATTTTTGCACAGAAAATTTTAGTAGATGACCTTTAACGGAACACATTAGGAACCAAAGAAGTTTAGATAACATGTACGTTACAGAAATATATACGCAGACCATGTGCATTGCGTGGCAACAATGAAAGAACTACTTCTCGTTTGAGTCAATGAAGTATTAATGCCAGCATTCGTAAAACATGAGATTATAGCAATAAAGTTGTTGTTTGGACTTGCGGTGTGCACTGTTGTTTTAAATTGGCTACGTTCAACACTTGAAGTGACAAAAAAATCTGTGGATATTAAATTTAAATTATATTTTGTGCTTTGAACTAATGTTTTTTTCCTGTGCTCTGATAACCTCAATTGTTTCTGGACTGCATGGGAGATAACATCAAAGTAATTGAAAATTCATTTAGCCAATTTTTTACTGAAATGGATAATGAAAGATGGCTACTATCAATTTTATTTTTGATATAGCAAATATTTGCACAACCCAAGTATATATATATTTATATATTCCCCATCAGATTGATTTTTTGCTTACACTTTCCAGCATTATACACCATTTTTGTATTATGTGAAATATGGGTATGTATACACATACAGTAAAACCTTTTTATTTAAAATTTCCAGATTTTACATATTCCTGTATTTCACACCATTTTTATCTGGTCCCATGTAAATCTCGTACAGCATGGGTATAGACACACAGAGAGGTAGTTTGGGAGACTTAACATTTCAATATGTTTTAAGGTTTTTGTTCTTTGGCAGAAGAGTCATTAATGTAATAAGTTGTGGAAAGATCACTTTAGTTTTTTTGAAGTAAACAGATAACGTAATGCAGATATTGTCTAGATAATAGTTTATCAAAATGTGATAGTGCAGTAAATTTTACACAAACCTAGAACCTAGAAAGTTAAATGCGTGTTTTAATTGAAATCAATGTATATAATATGTCCCAAAATTCATGCCTGCATCCTACACCAACGAATATTACTATAAAAGTGGAGATGAAACCTTAATGACAATATTTTATATGCACAATTTGACATTCTGTATAATGTATGCAAAATTGTTATATATATATATATATATAATTGTTGTAGCTCTGACTGTTTATGCGTTGCTTTATCTCTTACTAACTGGTTTATGCGTTGCTCTTTTTANAACTGAACCACATTAAATGTGAAGTTAATAAATGTACTTCATCTTAGGGTGTTACCATATTGCAAATAAAGTTTAATAGAAAAAAATTTGGCTACTAATATTTTCATCTCAGTTTTCATTGTGGATTCATGGGGTATAGGTGTAGGTCATGGATGTGGCCTGTTGGTATAGTAAAGTTCAAATGAGAAAATAATCTTTGCGCATCTTTGAGGGGGGGAAGTAGGGGAGGGTTCTACCTAGCACTCACTGCTGGAGGGAGGGAAATCATGTAACACTGCTGATGCTATACACATCAAACTGATAACATTGTTCTTTAGTACCGTGCTGTTAAATACTGCCAATGCAGCATATGTTTTTTTTTTTTTTTACAGGTAATATGCACATGTGGAGCAGTTCGGGCCTAACTTTTCTTGGCAGTTGTCACTGCTGAAATGAACAAATCCACCCCTTCGTACTCACCTGACTCGCCCAACGCATTTCTTCTGCTCATTTTTTTCTCATTTGGATTTCACTATACATAATATTTGTTATTTTTAGGAATTGTACGTCCAGTTATTGAAATGTGGTGTAATTTTTTAGTATAAGTTTGGTTACCTGCAACACTAACTTTGTTGCAGATCTTGAAAACAAAAAGTGAAGTGTCGGCATTGATGGACTTCCTCCAGTGGCTGGAGAGCCTTCAAGGAAGCAGTTTGGATGGCATTATCCTGATAAACCACGAACCATTTAGAGTGATTGCACCAATGCTTCTAGAATCCTTGCGTAGATACAACTTGCTGGATAGGTTCTCAGCTGTAGTCAAGGGCTTCGTTAATGGCTACAAGGTTGCAGAGGCAAAGTGTGCAGAAAGTGTACGCTTCTTTCCACTGCGCACCTTGTCGAAAATGCTTCTCGACAAGGACCCTGCCCTGGAAAATGCTGCAGATCGTGCTGAACTGATCTACGAGGTAATTGTTTCACAGCAGTTTTTTTTATATATTTTTATTGGTATTTTGTGTGGATTAATTTGATTAAAAGAGTAGTCTTTGTCATCAGCTAACAGTTCATGTTGTTTGTATGCTACCCAAATTTTTAAAATTGTGTGATAACTTCAGGAAAGTGGGGCAAATAATTGCAGTATACTGGGATTTAGAGCCCTTAATGCCTTTGCAATCCATTTAGACTCGCTCAGCTATATGTCTTTTCGAATTGTAGGAGCTTCAGTGGTCCATTACTAGCTCACAAGTATACCACCAAGATGATCAGGGTTTGATTCCCGGCAGGGGCACTTGCAATATTTGCAAGTCTGAAACAGGACACGTTGGCGAGCAGGTTTCTCCAACCTGTCGTGTTACCACCATTCCTCACTTACCATTGCTGCTCCCCATTCATCTCTTCGCCATTATGAGTGCCATCGACCTCATTTAACATCCCTTAAATATCAACTTATGGAAGTCACCTTTGGTATGGGTGGTAATTGTAGTAGGTTGTGCTTCAAAATAATTGAAGTGCCAGTCGATTGGGGGCCTTATAAAATTGTCACTTAGTTGTGTGCACGATAATTGAACTGAATTAACACTTGTATTCGCATGATTCAGAGGGTTGTCCAAAGCAATAACAGTCTGCCATAGTTTTTGTCTTGTTATTTATGTTGAATTCATTATATTATTTGCTTATGTAGTTGTTAATTATTTGAGAATGTCAATAAATGGGTATATAAAAGAAAGATAAGTTCATTAATAGCCACATTAATTTTAAACGTAGGTGCACTGCACAGTTTATGAAATTTAAATACCAGGGCTATTCTGAAAGTTTGTGAAAGTGGCAACATTTCTCTGAGAGTCTGTGCAGGCAATGCTGTGACAGTTGCCCATGAAGATAGCCTGTGTCATACTTTGAGAGTGAACCCAACTTCCCCCCTCCCCATGATTGAACTGTGTTACAATGGTGGATGAGAAGGGTATACAGTACTATTTAACCAGACAAAGGATTGCTATTGAACATCTGTACATGAATAAAGCCTCAACTTTTATACTTAGTAATTAAACTACTTTATACTGAAAGTCTTGCTTATAAAACTTGACAACATGGGTTTCATGGAATTATGGCACAATTAGTCTTACAGTAAATAAAATTAATATGTAATTACAAAGAAATATTTAAAAAGTGACTATAAAATGGTACTTTCTAAAATATAAAAATGCACAAATTGCTGCCTGCAAACACAAAATAATGTGTGGTTTGCAAATAGTACATGTTGCCTACTTATTTATTGGTAAAGTTTTCTTTGAAAAAATCTGACACTTGCCCTTAACAAATAACACTAAAGGAATTATATCCAAGAGACGTTTATCTTTTGAAAAAAGTTAATATAAAAAAAATTGTCTTTATTTTTTCTGCAAGAAATGCTTGAAAATTGATGTCACGTTAAAATGCACCGCTCAATTTTAATAATTATTTTTAGCAACATGTTGTATAATTTTATTCATATTATTGATTTAAATTATTATTTCATATAAATATTTGGATTTTACGCTGGAGATGTTTAATAAACATGGTCTTTACTACGAAACATCCACACTTTTGAAACACAATTTATTAAGGGGGCTAAAATTCATCAGTTTAGATTTTTACTAGGGTAGCAATTTTTCAGTCTTTCTCGTAAGAGTGTTTACTATATGTAATGAGCTGCAGTACCAAAACACGTATATACGGCTTCCCATTTATACATTCACATTTTTATGTACAAAAGAATTCAAGATGGTGCTTGTGTAGCATATCAACAACATTAAATAATCTAGGTTGATGTGCGAGGATCAACGGTGTTGCGGATCAACAGTGAGAGTCGATTGTTTGCAGTGTATACATTAACAATATAATAAACGCGACTCTAAATTTGTCATAATTTTTTGTGTGTCATATTTGGTAAACAAAACCAAATAATATTGCCAATGGTTAAAAAAAATCAATACCTTCATGTAAAGTCCATGTATGGATATTAAATAAATCCCATTTTGGAAGACACTGGGTAAAAGAATCTTCGTTATACTGAAAGTTAACCTAAATTTTGTATTTTAAAGTGAAATATTTTTACATTGTTTACATAGGGTATTTGGGGGGGGGGGAATTGAAAATCTTACGTTAAAATGAAAGTTACGTTAATGCAAAGTAAGTCGTAACTTTATTTTACTGTAAAAATAAGAGAAGTTTATCAATTTTCAGCTAAACTGATGGCGCTGGGCACCCAGTGATTGCCGATTCTGCATGCTGATTTTGACTTTTTTGAAATGCTTCCACCAATTGATTATGGCCAATCGGTCCATTGCTTCTTCATGATATGATTGTTTGACGTTTCCTAGCCACTTTTGCGCAAGTTGATAAAATTTAAAATTTAGTAGTGATCCTTTGGTTATGGACCATTGGATGTCCTCCTCTGCCACCATTATACACAGCTCAAACAACTATGCATTGGCTTTACTTACATAAATAATGTACCCCACATGACATCTTCATGGGCGATGGTCAAAAAATCCTTTCCATAGAATTGGTGCAGTGTTAACCAGTCCACAAACTTTTAGAACAGCCCCCATATGCTAATATGGTCATGTGAATGCTGTAATAACTGAACTGGTTACATGGCAAATCATGACACCCCCTGATTTTGTACCAGAAACATTTCCCATTTTATGTAGTTTTTTGCACTTCGCAAATGTTTACCTCAAGCTTTGGGAAAAGGCATAGGGATTAATTCCCTGTGTCTCCACCTGTAGGAATTTCAAATACTTGTTTAGGTCTCTAAAAAAAATATGTCTTTTTGCAAACAAGAAAAACTATAACAACATAACCAAATTAAAGTTATCTGATTCATACTTTGTTGAGTAAGACAATTTCTTTAATAGCTCAGAATTTCAAAGTAACGTGTTTTTTTTTTTCATTTTGCAGATTGCTCATCGGTTGTGTGTTGAAGATGAAAAGCCAGATGAAACTAGTGGTAATGGTGACTGTGCACCTGAGGATAGCAATTTGATTTTAGTGAAGGCACTCTGTAAATTTGGTGTCACCATGGAAGTTGAAGAGCAAGCAATAGAAGAGCTAAAATTAGTCCTAGACCGGCAGAAAGGCTTAACTCCTGTGTTTGTACCACAGCTAAGTATGAACCTTCGCCAGCGTCAGAGAGCTACTGTTCTGCGGCGTTTGCTCGCTGTAGCAGGCATTGACTTTGCGACACTTGCCAAAAATTATGCAGAGGCTGGAAATGCTGGCCTCGATACGGTTCTTGAAACATTGAGTTCTGCCAAACCAAAGGATATCACCGATTTGAAGGACATGCTTCTTCAATATTTTGACCCAACTTACAAGCCCCCGGCTGATTTGAAGCCCCGTAACAACAGACAACGCAAGCCAAGGAAAGGAAGCATAACAGAAACTTCACATGCCACCAAGATGCAGAGCTCTCCGGATGCTAGTTCAGCAAGCACGAGCGCTCGCAGTGAAAACAGTTCTCCAGCCAAAGTGCAAGATGGCAATGAGCAGCGTGTTGTAAAAGTCGAAGTTGATGCTCCCAAGCCGCCCAGAAGTGAGGCACTGCGCCCCACTGTTAAGCAGGAAAAGAGTGAAGATGTTCCAGCGGCTGAACATTCTGAAACCAAGTCTACCATGCCTGATTTGCATGCTGCTTCTCAAGACTCTAAACCTATTTTAACGGAGTTTAAAACCGCCTCTTCACCAGAGTCGTCTAAACCCTCGACACCCGAGTCTAAACCCTCGACACCCGAGTCTAAACCCTCGACACCCGAGTCTAAACCCTCGACACCCGAGTCTAAACCCTCGACACCCGAGTCTAAACCCTCGACACCCGAGTCTAAACCCTCGACACCCGAGTCTAAACCCTCGACACCCGAGTCTAAACCCTCGACACCCGAGTCTAAACCCTCGACACCCGAGTCTAAACCCTCGACACCCGAGTCTAAACCCTCGACACCCGAGTCTAAACCCTCGACACCCGAGTCTAAACCCTCGACACCNCTGAGTCTAAACCCTCGCCTCAGTCTCACTCTTCAGAGTCGACATTGGCACCTGCTGAACCACCAAAGATTTTGTCATTTAGCAGTGGCCCACTTCAGCAGGAACAGAGTACTCCTGGAAGTGAAGTGGTGGTCAAACAGGAACCTACCACTAGCGACTCACCTGCGTCCTAAGCTAGTTGTACCTTCTAGTTATTCTCCTATTCGATCAACGGGATGCCTGTGAGTGCCTTATTTACAAAGCTAGATTAAAGGATTCTTTTTTGTTTTACGCCAGTGTGGCCTTAATTTGACTTTAACAATAGTACTTGTTTACACTGTTTTTATTTTATGATCAGATAATACATTGTTTGCTTGATAAATTTGAATGTTGCTGTTTTATGTGATATTATAATTGTACCTACTTGGGAAAGAAATTCCTAAAATAATTACTGTCACCAAATAATTTTAAGAACATAGTTTTTGTTGATATTAAATCAAAATGTTTTTCAATTGTATTTCTTATTGTAACATGTGACCTAATGCATTATGTAACTTAAAATGAGTAGTATGTATTTTCACTTGTTAACATGTTGTGCAATTATTATTAGTTGATGAACTTTTATTTTTTACTGAAATTTTTTGTGAACATAGAATAATTTTTTTTTCATTAATTGATATTTATTTAATTGCTTTAGATTTGTTGAAGTAATTAATAAATATGTTGTAATATTTCAAAATAGGTGTATGAAGTGTGTGTGGTAGCAAAGATCTATTTATTTTGTGATGTTACAGCAGTAGTAGATTTGTTAAAATCTGAAATATGTATAATTTGTTATTTTTTATTTTTTAAATTCTTGTCATATTGCATGAAGTTTGTAATTTTCCAGTGGTCGTTTTCAGAGAGAATAAGTTGTACATAATAATCATTGTAATTTTTTTTTTTTTTTTTTTTTTTTAAAACTTTTCAAGATCTCATTGCCTGGAAATGTGGAAATCATTTTCGTTAAATAAATAACTTGTAAAAACAAAAGAACGATTTCTGTATTTAATTTTTTTTTGTAGTAGTAGTATGATTGTTGATAATTAGTGTTGACACATGTGACATTTTTTCTTTGTTCATAGTCGAATACATTTTTGATTTGTTTGCCTTTTTATATTGTGACTGCTGTCTGAACTTCTATTAGACACGTTCAGTTCATAAGTGCTGTGTGTATTTAACAGCACGAAAATTTTTCAATGTATGCTGCTTGAACTTAATATATTTTTTAAAAAAATTGCAGCTTTCCAGAAATTGTGTACTACAGTGAAACTCTATTAAGAAGTTCCCCTTTAAAAAGTTTTCCTGCTTAATAAGTTGCATAATTTTGCACATGGTTTGTGAGTAGCAAGGTAATGTTGACCCTCTTTAAGAAGATTCCCTGCCTAATAAGCCTAAATTCTGCAGTCTTTTTAGAAACCTCTTAAAAGTTTCACTGTAAGTATGTACAAATGTGCACGAGTTAGTTGAAACCTGTACCTACTTTAAAAATAATGCAAAGGAATACTTAGGAATTGCCATGGGACCTGTAATCATGGTTTGATGTGTGTGCATGTGTGTGTGTGCGTGCATCCATGTGTGTGTATGTGCAGAGTTGAAAATGATAAACAATGTGCTTTGTTTACCCTCTCAGCAGGTTAACAGTTCTCGTGGTTTTGCGTGCCAGTATTATAAGCTAAATTTTTTGTTGATGGGAAGAGAGTGCTTCGAATACTACTAGTCGTGTAATATGTTTTTGCACTTAAGAATTATGTTTTACTTAAGTTTTAACAGTACTTGAGGAAACTCTTATAAGATTTATTAATGGTGTATGTTGTTCACACTAGCTATGTGTGAAGAAACTATTGTATAGTTAATTCATAATAAATTTAAAGTTTTCTGAACATCTGCTGTGTTTAACCTGGTTATTGGGATCTACTATAGTGTATTCTCTATCCATTGTTTCTCAGGGGACTGACAAAATATTTCAATGCATGTAGACTTTCAAAGCATGTGGTCTTGAAATGCAGATAAATCAAAAATGGGACCACAGAATATGTTCCATGGATGTAGACTTTCAGTATATCTGGATTCAATACATACAGGTTCCACTGTGTTCATTTATCAAATGCAGATTGTTGCTGTAGGTTACCATAGTTCATAATTTGTCCTGGTGTTTAGTATTAAAACAGTTTTACAAAAGCCAGATGTATACTTATATTGACAAACGAATGAGCAAATGCTCAATAGCTAAGCCAAATGTATGGTAATGCACGACTTGGGAGTCATTAATTGTGTGCTGTGTTGGATGTCTCTAAGAACAGTGGGTTGGGTGTTCAAAGAGGTTTTAAAATTCCAATTACTAGCCTAATATGGTTTTTTGATAAAGTGATAAATTAGCATATTTTAATTGATAATAGTAAATCATTAAATTATCACTTGTTACATTTCTGATCATTAGATGAGAGAATATAATAAAATGTTTTGAATTGAATAATGTTTGAATCAAAAAGGTATCTAACTCTGATAATATGAGATTTTCCTCGCTGTTGCGCGATCGTGATTTGCTGGCTAGGCCAGTTTCTTTGTGCGGTGAGTTGGGCACTGCAATATGGTAAAATGGCGCTGTTGGTAGTAAACGTACGTAGCGGCCAGGTGGCGAACTAGGGAGCTGCGGAAAAATTGAAAATTAGTCGGTATAACAGACGAGTATAATTAGGAGCTGTAATTATCTTATGTTAAGGTCCAGGGGCTGCCTGGATTTTGTTGAGCTAATTCCCAGCATCTGAGTTCTGGGCTATTGCTTGAAGGTGGTAGGGCTGTCACAACTCTTGATACTGTAGCAGGAATCAGAATCTTTGTTGTGTGATGCACGTACCGCAACCGGTGTGTCTTGTAGGTTGTGGATGTGACAAGCGGCTTGTTTAGTGTCTGCCCTGTGGCCATTCATTCTCTGCCTGAGTGTTTGTGGTGAGGCCAATGTATCCTGCATTAGAGTGTTGGCACTGTAGCTGATAAATAGATTTTCTATTACACGGTTTTAGTTGCCTTGGATGTGGTGTGTGGGGCTTGTGAGTCTGCTATTGAAATGAGTAGTGTGTTGGTGGATGACACAGGAGCCACAATGTGGGCTATTGCAGGGTGGGATCCTATAGGGGTTATAGTCGGTTGGCATTTGTGGTGGGCTAAGCTTTGGACGAACCAGTTTGTTGAGAAGGTGGGCTTTTGAAGACCAATCTGGTTGGTTTGGAGATCAGCAGTATGGCCCAGTGAACTGTGTGTGTTTGAGTTGTTCAGAAAGGAAATAAGCAGTCTTCAGTGGAAGTCCATATCATGAAGATGTCGTCAATGAAATGCATCCAGCAGTGTGATGTGATGTGATGTGGTTGGGTTGGTTGGTGTCTGAGGAAGGTTTCTTTTAACCTGCCCATTGGCATAGGATGGGGCTGTAGGTGTAACCATCGCTGTGCCTTTGACCTGAAGGTAGTGTGCATTTTGAAATCTGAAGTTGTTGTTACTGAGTGGTAACTTGGCAGATTCAACAAGGAATGCTGTGTGGAGGTCGTTGAGGCAATGTTCTATGGCTGACAGTCCATATGATTGGGAGATATTGGTAGAGAGAGAAATGTGTTATCTATGGTGAACATGTATGCATCTTGGGGAATGGTGCCCAGGGGTCTCAAGCATTGAATAAAGTGGTCAATGTCCTTGACGTAGGATGGAAGCTGCTGTACCCAAGGTTGAAGGTGAGCATCTAAAACTGCTAAGATTCTCTCATTGGGGCTGCCAATTTTTAATACAATGAGACCTCCAGGAAATGGTCATTCCTTGTGTACCTGGAAGAAGGTATAGAACTGGTGAGATGGGATTATTTGGACTGAGCAGTTTAATTAAAGCTTCAGATTGGTCTCGAAGGGGCCCGGGACACAAGTAAATGGTTGGTAAGGTCGCAGAATGTGGCAGGTTGGGTCTTCTTGTAAACCTTTGTGGGTAGGTGTGTCCCTGAGTTGGTGTTCTGCTTCTTGAGTGTGGACTATTTTGTTGAGATTCACTTTGGTCACGCCTTTGTCAGCTGGCAATATCATGTCTGGTTTGTTTTAAAGATCTCTAATGGTTTTTCTTTCTGAAGAGGTTATGTTGCTGTTGTTAGTTAATGAGGTGCCAAAATTAGGGTCTGCGATGTTGACCAGGAGCCCTATTCTCTAACTTTTTACTGTCGTTATATAAATACATTTACCACTTAACTGTCTTTACGAGGCAAAATGGTATTCTTGAACTCAATACGTCTCCTCCATGATGGTCTTTTGAATGCCTTGTCACTAAAAGACAGGTCGACAAGGTGACTTTACGATCAAAAGTGGAAAGAAAATGGCAGACGTATTGAAGCTTATTCTAAAAATACGTATTACAGTAAAGAAAATGTTTTTAAATGCCTTAAACATGAGAAATATTATATTGTTATATCCCCGCACAAATAAACTCTGTCTGGAATATATTTAAGGAGTAGATTATCAAGTTAATATTTTGTATCTGATTCACACTTGTATCTAGTACTGTAAATGAGTACTCTGCCGAAGTATCAAGATACATTTAGTATCGGTTTAACATCTGGTGACAGTATGTTGCATCTTCAGTTGCATGTAATTCGGATGCAATAAGAATATAATTGTATTTAAAATGTGCGGTTCAGATGAAACCCAATTTCTTGGTTTAGATTTGGAGACTGCACAGTTAAGTGCCTTAGTTGTTTTTTTTACTTACGAGAATAATTTATAGCTTAGTTTTCTTTTAC
This sequence comes from Clitarchus hookeri, assembly GCA_002778355.1. Classification (NCBI taxonomy): domain Eukaryota; kingdom Metazoa; phylum Arthropoda; class Insecta; order Phasmatodea; family Phasmatidae; genus Clitarchus; species Clitarchus hookeri. The sequence continues at coordinate 33,937 of NQII01002164.1, forward strand.
ACGATTTACATAATTATAGCAAGCTCATTATCCTCTGAAATATTTTCGTGCAAATAGTCTTTTATTGTGATCTTATTCGTATCCATACTTTATTTTACTGTAAAATATCATACACACTACACGAACTCAAAACACGTACTTGCTTGATAACGTGCGTATCTGATAAACGCCTGCTAATGGAGAGATTGGCGAAACAGCGACACACTGGAAGCTTGGGAATTCCTGTATTATACATAGACTAAGCATGAGGTAGACCGATCGCTGGCTGCGTAAAACCAATCTTCGTGTCCCAACATTGAACTGCTTTTCTGCCAACACATCTAGTGAAAACTGCATGGTTTGGATTTTAGTTTAGAAAACTGATTTGTAAGAAAGTGCTTAAGAGATGTTTTTTATACTTCCTCAAACCAATTTGTAATGCAGTTAGACTTAATTCAAATTGGCAAAAGTATTTTATTAATATAATAGTGCATGTCATTTAAAAATTAAGATCTAAATAAACACATTCAGCACTGTTGACCATGTGACTTTGACAGTTGTGTAATTGGGGTTGGTCAACGTTTGGTTCATGCACAGGAGACGAATAAGCGGTCTACCTCATCTTTAGTCTATGATCTGATACCGGTCTGTATCTGTTATCAGTTTGAAGCCGGTACAGAAAACAGCTGTAACAACCAATCTCTAATTTTGTAATTTGCTAGTGATACGCTCGCTTTAACGTAACTAAGGTTAAGGAACAAAACTAGTTTTCTTATGGGAGAGTTTGGCTTAAGGAAAATTTCCACTGCTAGGTGCGCAGTGTTTCAAAGAGGTCACTTTTAAATAAAATGTTAATCTACCATGATAATAAAAGATAAATATTTTACTTAGTTACGAAGTTATTTTATATTTGATTTATGTTTATTGCAATTCTCCTGTTTTTCAACGTAGAAAATAGAGAAAAATTATGTCCAGATGCGATAACTAGCGCTTACCTAGTGGCAAAAATTTTGGTTGCCAAAATTATAACATTGAACTTCCCAACCTGAGTAGAAGTAACCTAAACGCAACCAAGTAAAGACAGATTAGGCCACAGCTCAGTACCGCTATCTCTTGATGATATAAATCAACTAGACCCATCTGAAATCGTAGGTGGATTAGTGTGGTTTGCTATTCTGCTAGTTTAGTGCTATTTCTGCTGTTTTTTTGCTTGTTGCTGTTCGTGTTACCGGGAGCACTTTTTTGTAGGCTGTTTGTGCTATAAATAGCAGCTATTTCTGCTCTTGCTCATCGAGGTAAAGCCGAAATATCAAAACTAGAGAGATAAAAAAATGGCCACCAAAATAAAATTACAAACATCAAAGTGTCTTCAGAGCGGCGATTGCAAAAAGTAATTTACTGCGTTTCTACAGTCAGGCAAAGTCAGGGAAGTTACTTGTTGACATAAAATTTTACTGTACTAAGTTTTTTACGTGATGACGGTTTTACCTGATTTTGGGTCACTGGCTTTCTGATGTCTTATATTTGTACAATAGATGTTTCTTCTATATTCAGTTTTGTACAGCTTAACCAAAAGGTTACTGCAGTCTTCTACAGTTAGTGATAAATTATGCTCTTAGGTTGCAGATGAAGTTTGCCAATTCCACAAATAAATCTTAAGCTTCAACTGAATTTTATTTTTGTTTGCTTGTGAATTTACCTAATAGATTTGGGCCACAGGAGAGTGATCCACGAATTGCACAGTACAGAGGGAAATTTAATTGTTTGATCATAATTTACATAATTTTACTTTCTTTGACCACTGCCCTAAGCAGTTCTTTAAAGGTTATGTATATTTTGTAGAAGACTGAAAGAATTTAGCATTCCTCGCCTCAGGAGCTACCAGAGTCCTTTTGCTTTATAAACATGCCACGTAGTCTACACCATTGTCTTGGCATCGTATCCTTAGGCACCTGTACTTTGTTGACGTTCTCAAAACAGTTGGAGGCGGCGGGCATAGGTACCTCTTCTTTTGCCGGCCATGCCACAGCACCTTGCAAATTCATTCAAAGATGTTTGTTGTGGACGATAATTAATTTTAATGAGTCCTAATATTGTGATATATTAACTTGGTCTTGTTAAACTATTGTATTTTTGTCTTTCGCTACTTTTCTTTTAGGTTTGATGTTAAAGATAGTGGACTGATTTCATTAAAATGTGTGACAAAAAAAAAAACTGTGTTTAATCAGCTTTAGCTGAACCTAATTTTGTTTCCTGAATTTTCATAATGTGTGCATCCCGTGGATGGCGATAAATCAAAAGTGTTTTGCAAAATGTGTAGCAAAACTCTGAACTTGAGTAACTTGGGAAACAAGCATTGATTTCTCATGCAAGAGAGCCAGTTCATGTAAAATTGCTGGCAAGTGTGAGCAGTCAGCATTATTTATCTACTTTCTTTGAAAAGAAGTTTGTTAATGTGGACTCTGGAAAGTACTGTCGGCTCAACAACAGCTTCGGCCAATACTTTGGACAATGGACGTGGTAGTGATTCTTCTTGCTCAAGTAGTGTTATATCAAAAATGTAGTCAACCTCAAGAAAACACTGATTAATATTGAACCAAGTAATTTAAACAGTTTTATTGTAAAGAAGACTTGATGAAAGCAGATATTATTTGGTCTCTACAGGTAGTCTGCAGAAAGCTGTCTTTCAATTCGTACAGTAATGTAAGTACAGTTTTTAAAATAATGTTGGATTTGCAGCAAAATATTTTCTTGCCAAAGTACCAACCTCGGTCAGGGAAAGAGAGAAATTGGAATTCATGAATGAATGTCGTGATATGTTAACAGCAATGTTTGCAAGGCTTCTAGAAGGAAGCCCTTTGAAATACGAAGTTGTTCGAGGTTTGTCCCCCCTTGATCCTTCCATTATCTAACATTCACCTTTGCTTGGTCAGAAGAGATTTTTATTTCTTCTGTAAGGACTTCTTAATTCTGGCAAAATATGTGGTGATCTTGCTGAAAATGTCAAAAAGAATATTGTAACCTGTGTAACCTCAAAAAACAGCTTCAGAAAAGGTTTCTAGAACACTGTCAATCCAACAAAGAGGCGAGTCTTGATCATATCCACAGTTGTGTCGTGAGAGGAAATAGTGTACAAATTCCTTTGAGAAGTAATTAAGATTTGTCTTGTGCTCTCCAATGGTGATGTGACTGNCGGTCAGGGAAAGAGAGAAATTGGAATTCATGAATGAATGTCGTGATATGTTAACAGCAATGTTTGCAAGGCTTCAAGAAAGAAGCCCTTTGAATTACAAAGCTGTTTGAGGTTTGACCTCTCTTGATCCTTCCATTATCTAACATTCACCTTTGCTTGGTCAGAAGAGATTGTTATTTTTTCTAGAAAAACTTCTTAGTTCTGGCAAAATAGGTGGTGATCTTGCAGAAAATGCCAAAAAGAATATTGTAACCTGTGTAACCTCAAAAAACAGCTTCAGAAAATGTTTCTAGAATACTGTCAATCCAACAAAGAGGCGAGTCTTGATCATATCCACAGTTGTGTCATGAGAGGAAATAGTGTACAAATTCCTTTGAGAAGTAATTAAGATTTGTCTTGTGCTCTCCAATGGTGATGTGACTGTAGAAGGTGGGTTTTCAATCAATAAATATTACTGGTTGAAAACATGCTAGAAAAAAACTGTGATTGCACGACTTCATATTCAGGATGAGGTAAAAAAAGCGGGGAGGATCGAAAACGTCAAGATTAATAGAAGGATGTTAGAGTATGTGAGAGTTGCTTGAAAATGCTATCATGAATACTTGGATATAAAAAAAAAGAAGGGAGGAAGCCACCAAGAAGGCAGACAAGAGAAAGTTGGATCAAGAAGTCAAAGGACTGCTGATGGAAACTGAAGAGAAAAGAGGCAATAGAAAAAGAATTAAAAGAACTTGAGTAAAAAAGAGCCTTGCTTTTGTAAACTAGTAACAGATATATGAGTATTACCGTAAATATGAAGTATTAATCTTTTATCCACATAAGCAGATGTTCTTTTAGCATTTATAACATTTTTTGTCACTTTGCGAATAATTTTATTTCATTGTTTGGAAGGAAAAAAAATTTAATTATGTTTAATTTAATACATGGTAGTTAATATTATTTTGTGTTACATATATAAAACTGAAAGCAGACATAATTCGTGTTTGGAAGGATTATTTACTGAAAAAGCATACGACGTTGAACATAAAGTTCCACACATTTCTTTTGGAAGAAAATGTTTATTTTATTTGTATTTATATATGTCAACTGCAAACTAAGTATGAATAACTGTGCTTATATTTAGCTGTTACCATTCAAGTTATTTTAATTTGTTAAAAATAATTTTTGTTTGGAAATAATAAGTTTGTTATATAAATCTTTTTTTTTTTTTTTTTTTTTTTTCCCTCTCTCTCTCTCTCTCCCCTTCTTCTTAAGTGTTAACCTGAAATCAATCTTCTGATATTTTACATTGCATTAAAGGTTATACTAATATTAGTGTTTAAACTTTGTCTGCTTTCTGATTTACATGCTAGAGGAGCGATAAGAATCGTCTGTAGGGGGGAGGTGATCAAAATAAATAGTGTACAGTAAACTTTAGTGCAAATGGTAAAATTTTACCAACTAGTTTTTTGATATGCGAGTCAGGGAAATAAATTTTACCAAAACTGTAGGACCCTGATTGCTTTCACACAGTATAAGGAAGAGATGTTTGGGTATCCTGTAAGAAGTGCACAGGGATATACACTTACTAATGAAAATAATTAAGACATTTATCCTTTAAGGCGCCCGCCTACCTAATGAGTGAACAGCATTGCAGTGTGTCTGAAATACACGTTTTTCTCAGANCCAAAACTGTAGGACCCTGATTGCTTTCACACAGTATAAGGAAGAGATGTTTGGGTATCCTGTAAGAAGTGCACACTTACTAATGAAAATAGTTAACTTACTTTACAGGATAAATGTCTTATCTTGAGAAGCCAAAATTTTTAATACACGTAAATTATGTAGGTGCAATAATAATTATCTATATTTTTTAATTAAAATTTTATTTGTTGATTTGACATGCTAATTTTCTGCTGTTTGTGTCCTGCTGAGAGTAACTACTACTTTGCTGCAAATATACTACATTACGATACTGAACACTTGACAGCCATATTGGAAACTACTGCGATCAGCGCCTCTAGTGGAGAGAGGGTGGATGCACAGGTGTATTGGCTATTTGTTTTCATTGAGAAACTTGGGATAATTTGAGGAAATGGTCGATAATTATAAAATGAACCATTGCCACTGGCTCAGGCTTATGGTGTCATAGGCATAACATATGCACTGTTCGGCTGTAACAATTGTAATTACGAAGACCAGCGGCTCATCTGAAGGAAAGGTTTAAAATACAAAATAATGGTTATGCACTGATAGTACTATTTATTCTAAAGCATAATCCAGTGGTCTCCCTAGTATATTTCCCCTACTATGTAAGAATTGTGATGGAGGTGATGTGTTATGAAGACAGAAAATGTGGAGTAAAATACACAAAAAAAAACTAAAAGAAAAATTTTCTGAATGAATGCAAAAAGTTTTCAAAAACAAAAAAAAATTANCATGTCCTCACGACCTACCAGAAGTTAAAGACCTGCACCAGTAACCCCCAAAGAAGTTTTCGAACGTCTTGAACAGCATAGAGGTCTGGTAACGGCAACCACACTACCCATCTGGTAGTTGCCCGCGAAGTCTCTTCTGAATAACGGCATTGAGATTGTTACGAACTGTATTATAACTACCTAGCCGCATCTGTTCTTGTTCAGGTGAGATCCAGGTCCCCTTCACCTGGTTTACATAGTGACGTGAGGATTCCAGGGGTGCTGATGTGGGTCACCACCTTACCTGGCTAACCGGGTTAAGGCGAAAACTGGTGAAATTGCCCAGCACCACAAATCGGTAAGTATGAGTAAGTGAGGGCTATGTGGTAGACAGCTCGTGGGGCCCTGGAGTGCTTGTTGAAACTGAACTTGCCAATAATTGCATGAACCTAGTGGTTTCACTTGTTACACTGGCTAGGTTGTAGGTCACCTCGCATGCCTTACGTTCATTTAATTAAAGCTGCAATAGGGTGCAGTGCCCCAAGTACCCCGAGAGGTAAAGTAAATGAAACTCGTGGTTAGTCAAGATGTCAACTGATGCGGACGCGGCACCGTGGCGTCCAATACTGTAAAATTGGTCAAGCCATGGAAATTCTTGAGACCCACATAGCATGTTAAACTTTTGTTAAAAACTGCAGGGAGGCAGATGGTCATTTTCTCAGCACAAATTAGGCAAATTTTCTTGTTATTACGTTAATATTGATTATGAAGGCGATTGCAACTAAAGTTGAAGGTTCCGAGGGGTCCGCACGGAGCGAAACTCTCGTGCTGCTGACCAGCTCGAGCGGCGTCAGCTTCTGCTGATGGCCGAGGCTGGCGCCAAAAAGTACGTGATTAACAAGGACCGTCTTAATGCTAATTAATATTCTACAAAATAAAATTTCATAGTAAATATCTTGGTGACATCCCTATGATTAATTAAGGGTTAACTAATTACGTTAGTAAGAAATGTCACAGCACCAGAAACATGAAATTAAATCTGTAAGGCCTTGGTAGGCAGTCTGCTGTAAATAATTGACATAATTACTCTTTTAAACATTGAACATAACGATTAATAAAACTACTGTAAAATGATAAACTGAGATTGTATTTCAGTTTACTGGAAATTACTTAAGTTTATTTCTGTTGCAGGTTTGTTTCTTCGATGGGCGAGTCCAAGTGCTCCGTTATTTTCCCCCAAGAATTACCTCTTGAGGTAAATAAAGCAAGATGGTCACTTGAGACACGTAGTGCATGACGAGTGGGTGTGTTCCATTCTCGCTGATCCATACTGACTTACTCGCGGCTCAGTGTTCACTTCGGCCCGGTGTCAGCTAGGTGGTGTAAGTGACTGGCTGAGGTGCAAGTGGTCACAAGGGCACACATTGATGTGAACCATGCGTCCACGAGCTCCTTGTGCCCACACTGACTGCCGCAGTCACTACACCGGGCCGCACCAACTACATCGGGCCAAAAGTACGTAGTGCGGGTCGACAACGGAACTTGCGCCTTCTTGCCGACGAGGATTACGCTGCTTAAGAGATCGCCCTACTCAATTATTACAAGAAGCAACTCTTTTAATAAGTGGGTAGGTAATCCGAAACTGTGTTTGCCCCAAAGCCACAGCCGTTGGATGCACTGGCAATTGCTCGTTGCGTCCTCGCAGCTCGCACGGCTAAATACGATGCAACGCACCGCCGGCTAACATTAATTGGCTGGTAGGCTGGAGTTGAAGACATAGGTGCCCCAAAGTGTTATCCAGTAGTTTACAGAATTTTTATAAACCTATGGCACACAGTCACTGCATTCACTGCTCTACAGCCAGGGGTGTTTTTCATTGTATAAATGGCAATCTAGCATGGCATTCCACACCCCTTGGCCCAGGTGGACTCGTCCATCCCTTCAGGAGACAGTCACCTGACAATGCTGTAGCCAGTGTAATTATACGCATCATCGGAAGTGAAATTAAAACTTTTATGAGAAAATGTAACTTATTTAATGTGTATTTATATAACAGTAATTATGTTTTTCTAAAATAGAGATTGCAGATAAAGGCCTCCAGAATTGCAAGAAATAGTTAAGTGTGGTGACATTTCCCGTCCATTTCACCACTTTAACATTAACGAACATTTGTTTATAAACGGGGATGTCACCAATGTGCTAAATTTAATTTGTACATTTAATGTTTCATCGTTCTGCGTTTCATGTCGGTTGTCGTCACTTGTGGCGACAGCAGACATGACTCGTCTCAGCACCTGAACAAGACCAGCAGCGTTGGTCGATCGCTCCGCGAGCCCCCTCAGTACCAGCATGTAGACTGCAATCATTTTCACTACAATAGTTAATTATTAGTCAACTGGAACATTTGTGTTATTTTAATGTACTGAGGGGAGAACCAACGACCCTCTCAACGCAGAATTTAACGCAATCGCGTCTCAATCTAAGACCATCTGTTTTTCAACATTTAAGTGCTGAGTACATTACCGTGCATCATTCACACATTATTCAACTGTAGCAACCAAGTGGAATCAGTGTCAAGTCATTGTAGGGCATCCTTAGTAGCATCACCCACATTTCTTTAGCATAGTTCAGGCGTACGAGACGGCCTACAGTCTCGTCATCAGTTATAAAAGTGCAACAGTAAGTAAGTGACAACTCATCATTAGCTCACCACTGAGTTATGGAGCCGGGCAATATAACATCAAACTAGCCCTGGGTAACCTCGTGACCACGTCAACCTGTTGTACAGGACTGCCAGTTTTCCTGCCGAATTGTGCATAGTCATCATTCCCCTTTGTGTGTTCATGTGACCCGAGCATTAGAGATGCGGTGCTGTAGTTACCATTTGTAGCTACAGCTGATGCAGGGTCGTGGACCTCTCCGCCCGTGCTGTCTGCTCTATCGATCTGTGAGAGGATAGGACTGGCTTGGAATAGGGTTTGGTTGGCGGAGGGGTGCAACTCGCATGCCCTGGCGCATTTTTGTCGCCACCTGGATCCATTGCTCTCCAGAAGCACGTGATGTCACTGGGGTGGTGTGATTGAGAGACAGAAAATGGCCGCTTAGTTCAGGAATATGGGAAGCTATTGACAATTTATTAAATGCGAGCCTCTTCGCCGCCATATTAAAATTTTACAGAAATATATTCCAAAATGTTTTGAAAATGTGTTTGAATAACCTGAAACTGATGTTAACACTGTTTTAATGTGTTTAAAGATTATGTCGAGACACTCCACTGGTGCCTGAATGGCTTTCGTACTCGAAATTTGATATCTAGCCGTGGATAGTCTTGGTCGACCCAATACTGCCACGGGTGCCTGTTGTGAGGTGGACAGATATGCTGGTATTAAGATAGCTAAATACGGGGTTGTAAGGCCACTCCACGTGCCAATTGAACACTGATACAAGAACAATTTACAGTGAAAAACACTTAAAACCCCGAAAATGACTGATTGGTTGCAAAGACTAAGATCAAAATGCTTGACTAGGGGTTGAAGTATTTTATAGATGTGCTGACAATACATACCTGTTCACAATTCTCACGTCGTTAAGCGGACCCGACATACTAAGCTCATTGGGAACCAATGCGGGAAAGTGAGCATGTGCTCTTTGGATTTACGTGATGAAGTTACTTGCTTGGGGCCTTGAGTCTACAGGAGGTTGATAGGCGCTTCTTCTGGGCGAAAAGTAAACTTAATTTAATTTTCCAGTTAATAAAAGATTTAAAAAAAAACATTTTTAGTGATTGTAGACAAAGAAGTTATTGAAGCGCCGAGGAGTCAGGAACTGTGTGGCCTGCTCCAATGAGAGCCTGCTTCAAATTCTATGTCTGCCAGCATATTTCCGGCCACTTGCCGTGACGATGCCGGAAGCCGCAAATACATGAGCGTAAAATAAAAGTGCAAATAAGACAAATCCCTTAATTATTATATTAGATTGGTGGGAAAATTCCCTTAGCTTATTTGAGACTGAACATTGTCCCAAGCAATAACTTACGTGTTCTACAAAATACACAAGCTAATGAATTATTAATGACAACACACTTTCGCGTTTTTAAGTTTACATGCACATAGTGCTATAAACATGTCTATCCAAGTCCATAAACTTGTTGACTGTAGAAAAACAAATGCATACACTTTTACACTCACTATACCTAAACCATGAGACTGCCCTGGTATCGCCCACATGGTCTGATCAAAATAGGGCCATCAGATGACTCTTACTATGCTGGGCGAAACAGCAGCATTCCCGAACTCCATCGAGATACTGTTGCTGATGGCCTCACCCGATGTTTTGTCATCGGCATGGTGCTCNGTCTACAGGAGGTTGATAGGCGCTTCTTCTGGGCGAAAAGTAAACTTAATTTAATTTTCCAGTTAATAAAAGATTAAAAAAAAAAACATTTTTAGTGATTGTAGACAAAGAAATTATTGAAGCGCCGAGGAGTCAGGAACTGTGTGGCCTGCTCCAATGAGTGCCTGCTTCAAATTCTATGTCTGCCAGCATCTTTCCGGCCACTTGCCGTGACGATGCCGGAAGCCGCAAATACATGAGCGTAAAATAAAAGTGCAAATAAGACAAATCCCTTAATTATTATATTAGATTGGTGGGAAAATTCCCTTAGCTTATTTGAGACTGAACATTGTCCCAAACAATAACTTACGTGTTCTACAAAATACACAAGCTAATGAATTATTAATGACAACACACTTTCGCGTTTTTAAGTTTACATGCACATAGTGCTATAAACATGTCTATCCAAGTCCATAAACTTTTTGACTGTAGCAAAACAAACGCATACACTTTTACACACTATACCTAAACCATGAGACTGCCCTGGTATCGCCCACATGGTCTGATCAAAATAGGGCCAACAGATGACTCTTACTATGCTGGGCGAAGCAGCAGCATTCCCGAACTCCATCGAGATACTGTTGCTGATGGCCTCACCCGATGTTTTGTCATCGGCATGGTGCTCNCAGCAGCATTCCCGAACTCCATCGAGATACTGTTGCTGATGGCCTCACCCGATGTTTTGTCATCGGCATGGTGCTCGGCCGGAGCTGCTGTTGTACTGTGGTACAGCTAGCGATAGCAGAGACACGTGAGTTTGGTCTTAGGTCAACGAAATATTCCTAGAATGCATTATTTGTTTAGTACTAACGTTTAAAACACACCAAAAGTAAACAAAATATCTTAAGGCTTATGCTGCTATGGTTTATTAATTTTATCAAGCTCAAGTATTCATAATTTATAAACAAATTCTTGTAATTTGGTTCAAGTTCATGTGCATAATGTTGCCAGCTTGGATTCGCTAACGAAAATCTGAACATTGCCAAGTCTCGGAGGGCTGTAACGAAATATGACTTAGAATACGAAATTGCCTTTCTCGAAAAATTCATTCGTTTCGAGAGCTTGCGAAACTTAACAAATACGAGAAATTAACAAATAATTTAGAATAAGCCCCCAGGTATGTGGTTTTGCCATGGCGACTACGGATGATGTTTCGTCCACTCCAATCAGGCGCGAGGCTGCACAGAATTTTTTAGCCACTGCAGATAGATGATGTGGCAGTAGTGCAGAAGGTGGGTGCATATTGGTAGGCAGTCACTGCATCACATATTTTTGTTGTTGCTTGCACGCCTGCTGTAATGTACGCCGCCTCCTTCGAGGCCATCGTGCTCAGCTGCTCTATCGGTATCTGACTTGGCCTTGGGGTACGTGCGCGAACTCTCCTGGATGTGAGATCTGGCGACCTTTGAGCAACTCCGCTGGGGTTTTTCCGATGGCGAGGTTGATGCGAGTGTGCAATGTAAACAGCGATGCTGGCAGTTTTTTGGCCCAGGATGCATTGTTGACACCCACATGCAACCGAAGCTGAGTTTTGAGCTCTTGGTTTCTTCTTTTGGTTGGGTTGGCGCATGGATGATTAATTGCAGTAGTATTCGCACAACACCCCATCTCGTGCAGCACTCGCGCCACTTTCATCCGGTAAACTGTGTGCAGTTGTATGATAGCACTGCCTGTGTGTATCCGCATCATGCGAAAAATTCAGTCTCAAACTGCTTTGCGATAAACTTCGCATGTGCACTGTATATTGGGCAAGACTCCACCTACCTAGAGAAAAGTCTGTTCCCATAGCACAAATATATTTTCTGATGGCAATATGAGGATATGGCCCCATGGGATCTAGGGCAACTGTCTCAAAGGGTTCGGTTGGCAGCTGTGGAGCTTGTTATTGCGTGCTGTCAGTGCACCAGCTTTTGAGACAAATATACGACACACATCCACGTACATATTGGCGGATGTCACGTGAAATTCTTGGCCAATAAAAGTGTCTTTGAGTGTTACACTGGTTTTGCAGTGCATCTGGATGTCCTGCAGCTTCTGTGTCATGTGCGAACAGTAGCACTAAATCACGGTCTTTACATCGTATGTTAAGAGGTTCATTGTTCGCTTGTACTTTTCACACAGGATTCAAGGAAGCCATATACAACACATCATCTGTCGTTTGTTGTTATGACACACTTACCTATCCACTTGCATGTTACTGGCTATGTCTGTTGAGCCTATATTATGTGTGCGTACATGTCAATGAGAGAGGGATTCTGGAAAGTGGTGGTCAGCTGCACGCATGTAAAGGTACCCTCAGCCGGAGCAGGGAAGTCGGAAGTCAGGTTAAGATGGGGGTAGGATGCTCTCGCATTCTTCCACATTATGCGCAATTGTCTCGCCTGGCGACCTTGAGAACGTGTCAGCCAGCTGATCTTCTGACCTCAGCACATGCTGTACTTCGAAGTCAAAGGACTGCAAAAATAGGGTCCAGCGTGTAGGCTCGCTGCGAACATCCTTTGTATTGTGCAGCCAGACTAGACACCTATTGTCTGTGAGCAGTGTAATGCGCTGGCATTCTACAAACTGCATGTATCTTTTGGCAGACAAAACTACAGCTAAACATTCCCCCTCGTTTACATCGTAATGGCATTCTACTGGGCTGAACTTGGCACTAATCTAGTCGATGGTGCATTTATTGCCGTCAATACTTAGCTGTAATAACACAGCACCGAGCCCAGCTCACTCTNACTAATCTAGTCGATGGTGCATTTATTGCCGTCAATACTTAGCTGTAATAACACAGCACCGAGCCCAGCTCACTCGCATCTGTTTGCGTTCGAGCCATCATGTACACATGATGGCTCGAATCGTGATGTAAAAGTGCAGGGCAGTTGCGGAAACTGGCTTTAGTCTTTTCAAAGCTTTCTGAATGTTCGTCAGACAATTTACCTTTTTGTGAAGGGAAAAGTAGGTTTAGTTAGTCACCTGATATAATTGCAAAATTCTGTATATATTCACGTAACCACTTCACTAGAAAAATTTGCATAACTGTTTACGGATAGCATGTTGCAGGTAACCATAAATTATGATTAACTGTTCTGGAGTTGGGCGGTTACAGTTTTCATCCACAAGGTGGCTTAGAAATTGGATGCAAGCTTTGACTAAGTGACACTTTTTTTTTATTGGCACAAGTGAGACCATTACTAGCGAGGAATTCAAGTACGAGTGACAAATAATGCACAGGGTCGTCCCACAACTCAGACCATATCATCACATCGTCGAGAAAAGCTGATGTGAACCACGTGTCCACGAGTTCCTTGTGCCCAATCAGACCACCGCAGTCACATCAACCTCTCTAGCTACACCGGGTCATACCAACCACATCAGTTGATGTGACCAAGCTTGGCTACGACGATAAAGCCAACTTGATCTGCGGTGAAAGGTCTCAACACTTCATTATTGTGTGTGCCCGGCGCCACAGCTCTGCGGTGAGCTGATGAAATGTAGGGTCGTAAGGCCGACAGCCTAGGGACTCTGGTAAACACTCCGTCATACACACGTTGCCGAGGTTGTGGGCCACCTTGCACGCCTTACCTGATTATCAATAAAAACAGTGGTGCTGGTTTTTAAGGTATTTATTACCCCGTTATGTACACTCAACTATACAGAAGACACGTGGCCTGAATGGCCCGGAACTACAAGCGACCACGTGGTCTTATCATGTGAAGCTCGAAATGCACTTTTGATTCCCGATAAATAATAACGTCGCTCTCCCCTCGGCGCTATGCAAGTTAAGTCAGGAAAGAGATGATGATAATGATTTATAATGTTCCGGATGCGACTCGATACTGTTCGACAGATGATGTCCTTGCTAGGGCTTCTGCGGAGTGGGGAGAGCGTAACGTCCGAGCTCGTCCAAGTCCTGGCTAATACTGCCGGAAATGTGCGTCGGCTTCCGCCGCCTAGACGCCGCCGACGCCATGCGGTGGTACAGTGAAACATAATATACACTAAAAGATGATTATGGGATGAAAAATGATATGAACTAAATTAACACAACAAAACATAATTACAATTACACAAATACATAATAAAAATGATAATACTTATTCTAAATGTTTTCATTGCACCAGCCACAGCATTGCCAAATGTAGAATGTCACATGTCTCTGGCTGTGGCTGGGCAAATTGTCTCCTGATGACAAAACAAATTATAAATGAATTACACACTGACATTATTTACAAATACACTGACGAAATAAACTGAATAAATAATAAACACTAATGCACTCGTGCCCACAAGCCTGTCTGTGTGGTGCATCTGGTGTGGGCATACTGCAGCAATCAGTGGGCAAAAGGACTCGTGAACGTGCGGTTCACATCACANGTGTGGTGCATCTGGTGTGGGCATACTGCAGCAATCAGTGGGCAAAAGGACTCGTGAACGTGCGGTTCACATCACAGTTCAAGAGTGCGTAATGCAGGTCGGCAAGAACGAAATTTGCACCTTCTTGCTGACAAGGATTGCGTAACTCAAGAGACTGCCCTACTCATTGATTATAAGAGGTAACTCCTTTAATAAATAAGTAGGCTATCCGAAATGGTGTTTACAACAAAGCCACAGCTGTTGGGCGCACTGGCAATTGGTCGTTGCGTCGTAGTAGCTCGCACCACGATATACGACGTGACGCACCACCAAGTGGCATCGAACTGACTTGTAGGCTGAAGCTGAAGTGATAAGTGCCCCAAAGTGTCACCCAGTATTGTGCAGGATTTTTACAAAAACATTAAACACAGTCGNGAAGCTGAAGTGATAAGTGCCCCAAAGTGTCACCCAGTATTGTGCAGGATTTTTACAAAAACATTAAACACAGTCGCCGCATTCACAGCTACAGTCAGAGGTGTGTTTTATTGTGTTAACATCAACCGAGCATGGCATTATACACCCCTTTGTCCAGGTGGACTCGCCCATCCTTTCAGGAGACAGCCACCTGGCAACACAGTAGCCAGGGAAATTCAGACTCATCACAAGGAAGTGAAATACAAACACTTTTTACAAGAAGACATAATAATGTATTTAATGTGTATTTATATAAGAGCAATTATATTTTTGAAAAGGGAGAATACCTGTAATGGCCTCCATTCTTGTAATGTCATTTAGTGAGGTGACATGCCCCGTCAACTTCAAACTTAAGAGACATTTATTAAAAAATGTGGGTGTCACCAATGTGTTCATCTAATTTATACAATTTTTCACAATTGCAATCAAATCACATAGTGTTCATGTTATATTTCATCGTTCACCGTTTGACTTCGGTTCTCGTCACTTGTGACNATTGCAATCAAATCACATAGTGTTCATGTTATATTTCATCGTTCACCGTTTGACTTCGGTTCTCGTCACTTGTGACGGAAACTGAAGTCACTCTGACAGTTGTCTCATCACTCGGACCAGACTGGCGGCGTTGGTCGTCCACTCTGTGAGCCTCTTGGGTACCATCATTTAGGCTGTAATCATGTCACTGCAATATTAAATTAATTAACCAAAATATTTATTTTATTTATTTTAAGTACCGAAGGGAGAGACACCCGCCCTCTCAACCTAGAGCTTAACGCTATCGGGTATCAACATAATACTAGGTTTATTTCCCGCCAAGGTCACTACAGGCCGTAAGTGCTGGGTTCATTTTCATACATTATTCACCTGTAAGTAAGCACAGTGAATAAACCGCTTTACAAAGTTCAATTTTTTTNCTGGGTTCATTTTCATACATTATTCACCTGTAAGTAAGCACAGTGAATAAACCGCTTTACAAAGTTCAATTTTTTTGCGATTAATTGTAGGTTACTACACCGTTTGTATCATCACCCACAATTTCATAGTAGCCTATATTTCAGGCCTACTAGACGGCCTACAGTCTTGTTATAAGGTATAAATAGTGTAACAGTAAGTATGTGACAACATCATCAACAAACTGACTNCTGGGTTCATTTTCATACATTATTCACCTGTAAGTAAGCACAGTGAATAAACCGCTTTACAAAGTTCAATTTTTTGCGATTAATTGTAGGTTACTACACCGTTTGTATCATCACCCACAATTTCATAGTAGCCTATATTTCAGGCCTACGAGACGGCCTACAGTCTTGTTATAAGGTATAAATAGTGTAACAGTAAGTATGTGACAACATCATCAACAAACTGACTNAGACGGCCTACAGTCTTGTTATAAGGTATAAATAGTGTAACAGTAAGTATGTGACAACATCATCAACAAACTGACTGAGATATCCACGGCTCCCTAAGCCGTCGACCGAATGACCCTCATCAAAGCCATCGTAAACTCACATGTGTAGCTGTCGAGCACCTGCACCATCATTGCCTGGAATGTATCTGGAGCAGTTTTCAGGCCAAAATGCATGGCCTGGAATCGACGTCCATATAGAGCAGTGAATGCTGTATTATGCCAGTCTTCTTGTTTTACAGGTATTTGTCAGAATCCCCTGCAGTGAACCATCTTCGTCAGAACTTTCGCACGGCCAAGGCTGTTGAGACTGTCTTTCACATTTATGAATGGCGGTAGAGCATTTTCCGTAATGGGGTATAGAGAACTGGTACCGTCAGATTTCATCTTTTTTTAGAGCTAAATTTATAGTGGCATTAAAAGAACTGTCTTTGGCTCAATGATACCTTCATCAAGCATTTCTTGTATCCGTTTTTTAATTATCGGGCGTTGGTGAGGTTGTTAATGGTGAGGTGTAGTGTACACTGGTTTTGACTGTGTTACTGGAATACAATGTCCTGCCTAGTTGGTGCGATGCAAGTGGTTGGCGAGAGAGAAATCGTCGCACCCCTCGTTGAGCACGCGTTGTATGATATCACAATACGCAGGTGGCACGTCTTGGTTTAGCTCATCCAGTGGCATGTCTGGTATGCAACTCGTGGTCCACAGGTCCAAGTTGTAAACAGGCCAGCGTTCCTTTTGGCCAAAATAGATTCGCCTATCAGTAGGCTCCACTACTGTGATTTGCTCCATTAACCACAGTATTCCGAGTATTGCATATTCATGCAAGTCGTGTNATCAGTAGGCTCCACTACTGTGATTTGCTCCATTAACCACAGTATTCCGAGTATTGCATATTCATGCAAGTCGTGCGAAACAAAAGCTGTTATGGTCGCTTCAATGTGCCTAATGCGCACTGTTATTTTTACTTCCCATATTGTGTCACCGATAAGAGGTTTTGGGGCTAGCAGAAAATTTTGGTTTGACGGTTTAATTTTGCAAGCATCTACCAAATGTACAGGTACAAAATTATGAGCGGCTGAGGTATCAATTAAGGTGTTACATGATTGGTCATTCAAAATGACTGGAATGTGAATGACTTGGTTTTTGTTACTGCAAATTTGAGAAATTAGTACCTGTTGTGGAGTCTGTCTAGGATCAACATTGATTTCCTGGGGGTTAGTGATGGCCATCTGCTCTACCCCTTCCCATCGTTTCCCGACTTCGGTTTTCTCTCACACAGCCGTTTAGGGCGGATAGGACACTCATTATGCCAGTGCATGCATTGGCCATCGCAGAAACGGTAGGCAGACGGCGGTGGTCCATGTCCTGAGCGTGTTTGAAATGAGTCCCTCAGTTCCTTTTTCTTTGAACCAAGTCCGTCACTAGAGGCTGAGATTTTCAGTGGTTTTGAAATTTTCTCTGTATTTCTAGAGTCCGTTTACCTCAAAACTGGGTCCCCTTTTACNAATGCATTGGCCATCGCAGGAACGGTAGGCAGACGGCGGTGGTCCATGTCCTGAGCGTGTTTGAAATGAGTCCCTCAGTTCCTTTTTCTTTGAACCAAGTCCGTCACTAGAGGCTGAGATTTTCAGTGGTTTTGAAATTTTCTCTGAATTTCTAGAGTCCGTTTACCTCAAAACGGGGTCCCCTTTTACCTCATCTTCTCGGCGGATGCGTGAAGTCGCGATGCAGTGGCACAGGTGATGATGCAGAAGTTTGGTCTAAAATCACCGTAAAGCGCATGAAGTCGTCCACCGAATAATGGATGAGTGGGGCTAGAAAACTGCGAAATTCTGGTTGCACTCTTCCAGCCATTACCTCCAATAACTCTTTCGTCGACATGCGAGGATAGTACATACACACTAAATTGATTTTGTGTATGGCAAAAGTAGACAACAATTCCTTGGGCTTTTGGTTTTCTGGGATCATGCAGCTGCGCGCTTGTAGAGACATGAATGTTCTCACAAAACTGTACTCGAAAACATTGCAAAACACCTCCCATGTTATGCCTTAATNATCAGTAGGCTCCACTACTGTGATTTGCTCCATTAACCACAGTATTCCGAGTATTGCATATTCATGCAAGTCGTGTGAAACAAAAGCTGTTATGGTCGCTTCAATGTCCCTAATGCGCACTGTTATTTTTACTTCCCATATTGTGTCACCGATAAGAGGTTTTTGGGCTAGCAGAAAATTTTGGTTTGACGGTTTAATTTTGCAAGCATCTACCAAATGTACAGGTACAATTTGGCTGAGGTATCAATTAAGGTGTTACATGATTGGTCATTCAAAATGACTGGAATGTGAATGACTTGGTTTTTGTTACTGCAAATTTGAGAAATTAGTACCTGTTGTGGAGTCTGTCTAGGATCAACATTGATTTCCTGGGGGTTAGTGATGGCCATCTGCTCTACCCCTTCCCATCGTTTCCCGACTTCGGTTTTCTCTCACACAGCCGTTTAGGGCGGATAGGACACTCATTATGCCAGTGCATGCATTGGCCATCGCAGAAACGGTAGGCAGACGGCGGTGGTCCATGTCCTGAGCGTGTTTGAAATGAGTCCCTCAGTTCCTTTTTCTTTGAACCAAGTCCGTCACTAGAGGCTGAGATTTTCAGTGGTTTTGAAATTTTCTCTGTATTTCTAGAGTCCGTTTACCTCAAAACTGGGTCCCCTTTTACCTCATCTTCTCGGCGGATGCGTGAAGTGGCGATGCAGTGGCACAGGTGATGATGCAGAAGTTTGGTCTAAAATCACCGTAAAGCGCATGAAGTCGTCCACCGAATAATGGATGAGTGGGACTAGAAAACTGCGAAATTCTGGTTGCACTCTTCCAGCCATTACCTCCAGTAACTCTTTNACTAGAAAACTGCGAAATTCTGGTTGCACTCTTCCAGCCATTACCTCCAGTAACTCTTTCGTCGACATGCGAGGATAGTACATACACACTAAATTGATTTTGTGTATGGCAAAAGTAGACAACAATTCCTTGGGCTTTTGGTTTTCTGGGATCATGCAGCTGCGTGCTTGTAGAGACATGAATGTTCTCACAAAACTGTACTCGAAAACATTGCAAAACACCTCCCATGTTATGCCTTAATNGCTTGTAGAGACATGAATGTTCTCACAAAACTGTACTCGAAAACATTGCAAAACACCTCCCATGTTATGCCTTAATGCACAATGCCGCACCACCATTGTCGAGTGTCACCATTAAAAAGATCTCCCACGCAGTTTGGCCCATTTTATTTTTCTACACTGTAATGCTGCAGCCGACTTGTACAGTCATGTAGAAACATCACAGGATCTTCTGTAGGCAGGCCTGCAAAGCCTGTCAGGGACTCGAAACAGTCCAGTGTGTATGCCGAGGCCACAGCTGGGAACACATGTGTCTGTGTTGTTTATGTGGCCTGGGTGGACTTTGCACCATGCAGTCGCACTGCCACATAGAGGAGTGACGTGGAATGCGCTGCTGGTGGGGCGATTGGGGAAGCTTGGCAGAGCTGGACTTAGAGTGACTGTGTCAGTGGCTGCAAGCTGAGCTTTGGCAAACACTGTTGACAGATGAAACANGGCAGAGCTGGACTTAGAGTGACTGTGTCAGTGGCTGCAAGCTGAGCTTTGGCAAACACTGTTGACAGATGAAACACACATTCCTGGGATCACACCACTCGCTCCTGTTGACGCATTGTCGGTGGGCACGCAACCTGCAGCTGTCACAGAATGTGAGCTCGGAATTCTTTCCCCGACAGTGGACTTGTTGACATCATTCATTCTGGTTGGTTTGGTTGTTGATGGTGGAACTGAACATTGCTGGTTAAGTTGCTGTGGGGACAACAACATGCGGGCGTGGCGGCTCCTGTCACTGTATGTTCTGGAAGAAGTTTTCGGTGTTGACTGCTATGTCACACACTAGTCGTGGCACACTCGGCTGCACCGAATGCACGCAAGGGTTACTTGGCTAAGTTAGTCACCGCAACGCACATTTGCTGTATTTTCTCATTGTTTTCCGAAATTTAGTTGGTGCATTAGTTCTATCAGACTTGCATCTCCAGGCTCGTCCGACACATACGTATTTGGCCTGGTAGATGTCGTCCTAAAGATGTCTCGCATTGTCCAGTTTGCGGCACGGGCACTGTGCATTTCGGAATTTGTTAGACACAAGAAAGGGTTGCATGCAATTCAACGATAATGTTTTTGCTTAAACCTTCCAATTAACGTTGGTGTTGCCATTATTTTCTCATGCAATGTGATCCAGTGTGCGGGCTGTCCTATTGACAGCTGTTCACTTCGTGGTAGTTGACACACCTTCCTTCGCGCCCATGTGGGGGGAGAATGCCTGTTCGACTGGTGGGGTAGCAGTGGCCATGCTCGTGCATACCCAGTTGGGTGGTCTGTAGCATCACCCGCCCACACTAGATTACCCAGGGGGAGGGTGTTTGTCGACTGTCTATCTGGGTGGTCCTGTGCTCCACAATGGTGGTGCTCGGGACTAATTTTTTGTCCAATGCTCACTACAGTCCAAAATGGAGAGCGATGTCCGAAATAAATTTGACAGGTTAAAAAGAAAAGTCAAATTGAGCACTTTAAGGCTTTTTATGCATGTACTTTTCAAAGTACATTACACGCAGACACAATACATTGTTTTACCTTAAAAGTAACTTAATGCAAATAAATGAAAACAGTTACTCCGAAATGTGTGATGTAAAAAAATGTGATAATAAAAAAAAGTTACTCTGAAACATCATGGGGTGTAGACACTCGCAAACAATTTACACTGGGTGAAAAATTTTCTCTGCATGTTGCATTATGTAAACTAGTTTTGTGGTTATTAAAAAAATGACACTTGAATTATATAGGACATTAATAAATGAGACAGAATTACAGTGGAATTTCGTGGGATCTAAGCATGTGGGCCATAAACAAATATACATTCCCCCACTTCACCGCACTTTATGTACTCACACTATTTCTCACTGTTCTTGTTGGATAATTGCCCCACAAGTTGGTAAAGCCATGTGATCCGAGGAGGTTCCAGGGCTGGCGATGAAAGTCCTGACGTGGTCAAGCACTGGCTCGATGAATTTCCCATCCCCAGTTAGGAAAGCCAACCTGACGCGCTGTGTTACCAGAGTTGAGGATGTAATAATTATGTGCCCGGCGCCACAGCTCTGCTGTGAGCAGATGAAATGAGTGTCGTTTTGGTCGACGGCCTAGGGGACTGTGGTTAACACTCCGTCACACACGATGGCGAGGCTGTTGGCCGCCTCGCATGCCTTAATTAATTACAAATAAAACATTTACGAACGATGCTTGTGGAGTTATTTATTACCTGAGACTCCTTACTACACGTGTGTGCAGTAAGGATAATACAAAACACGTGGCCTTAATGGCCCGGAAACTGCGAGGGACCACATGGTCTTTACAATGTGAAAAGAGAATGCACTTAACAATTCTCCGATAAGAATAATGTGGCTCTCCCCTCGGCGCTATAACAAATAAAACAATGATTCGGTTTGTGATGTCGATGCCAATGAGTATGAGTTAAAATGATGATGTCTGCACCGAGGGCCTCTGTGGAGCGAGAGACTTACACATCTGGATGAGTTGAAGTACTGATGAGAACTGGGGAGGAAGTATGTGCCGGCTGCCGCCAACTGAGCACAGCCGACGCCACGCGGCGAAACAATGAAATACAATATACCCTAAAAAGTGATTATGAGAAGAAAATGACATGAACTAAATTAGCCTAAGATGACATAATTTTCCCTTAAACAAATACACAATAAAAATGATTATATTAATTCTAAATGCTTCCATTGTACCAGCCACAGTACTGCCAAGTGTAAAATGTCAAATGTCCCTGGCTGTGGCTGTGCTGACTGTCTTCCATGATGACAAAAAATGATATTAATTACATACACTAAATAAATGGTACCAAGTGCCTGCTTTAGTGAATTTCAGGTCATAACTAGTCCCCAGTGCCTACTGTGAAAAATGTAAATTTAATTTGGGAAAATTTTTTAATTTTTGTAAATTTTTTAAGAAATAAATTTTTGTAGGCAATTGGTTGTTGTTTATGTGGCTCAATTAATCCAACAGATGGGGCGAGAATGCCCCTTGGGTCTATTCAGATTTGTTTTCTGTTAACTTTGAAAAGTGGAGCAAAGTCTTCAAACCCCCGGGTTACATTTGTCCAATTTTCAACAAAAAAAATTTCTACTTTTTAATGATGTATCAATATCTGTAACGTCAGAATCTGGTAATAGGAAACCCCTACTTTAAGCAGGCCAAAAATCGGGATTTTTTAATTGAGTTAAGTACATGAAAAATTATGAAAAAAAAAAAACTTAAAACAGTGGAGCAAAGCGATCCTGTTTGACTGTACACTGACACTATTAATAACTACCCTGATGAAATCCGCTGATGCTATTAATAACACTGAATAAATTAGAAACACTGATGCAATTGCACTGATACTATTATGCACACTCTCACTCGTGCCCACAAGATTGTCGGTGTGGTGTGTCTGGTGTTTGGAAACTTCTGTGGCAGTCACAGTGGGCACAAAGGAGCTCGCGAATGTGCAGTTCACCTCAGTCCCCACCTTACCTTGTCTTTTAAATTAAGCGGGTTAACTGATGAATTTGCCCAGTACCATAACTCAGAACATGAGTTAAAATGAGAGTTGTTAGGTCGACAGCCCATGGGACCCTGGAGTCCTCAGAAGATCTATGATGCTTGTAGATGTAGTTGATGCACACAATCCAGAATGCCTACCTTAAATCCAGAATGCCTACCTTGTTTTTACAATTATTTTAGTGAGGTTGTTAGCCACCTCTCACACTTTTTATTAACTTTTTTTTGTGCTGCAAGTGAAAAACAGCACTCTAAGAACATGTGCCCTTACAGTAACAAACTGAAGTGGACTTTGCGCTAGGTCTACAGATAACCAATGTGGTAAAAAATGGCCTAAGCCATGGTTAAAGAAAAGTGAGATGTGTGATGCATAATTCCCTGGAATATGTCATGGGACAGCCGGTCCAAGTCTAGGCAATAATTAACAAAAAATTTCAAATTATATGATATTACTATTGCAGTGAATTGGTTACAACTTAAAATGAGTGTGCCAAGGGGAGTCCACGCGGACCCAAACTCCTGAGCTGCCGGCTGTTTCTAGTGCTGAGTTTTTACAGACGTCATGGCATTGGCTTCCACAAGGGGTTGCCGAATCTGGCGCTATAAATACGCGAAAAATATACTCAGCCCTCTTATGACTAAACAAATAAACACAAAATAAATTTACATAACAGAAATACACATTGGAGAAACATACCCGACCCTTAAAAAGCATTTGTTAAGTTTGAGAATGTGATATTATCGGGTAAGCCAATGCAATAAAGAATTAAATTGAAATTAATGAGGCCAGTTTTAGGCAGCACGTATGCTGAAAAGAGAGGAACATGTTGATATTTATATAAGTAATAAAGAAAATTACATATATTAATAAAATAATTGTTTTCAAATCGGCTATCCCACNATGTTGATATTTATATAAGTAATAAAGAAAATTACATATATTAATAAAATAATTGTTTTCAAATCGGCTATCCCACTTCCTGAAAATCTCGCTGGTGTTTCAGTCCAAGTGTTCTAACCTAGAGGTTGGGCGAGTCGAATACCTAAAAAGGATGTCGGTATCCATTCTCGATTTGATGAATAAGAAATAAGTAAAATTGAATTTAATACTCATGGGGTTCGAAGCACTTTTAAAGAACACTGTATTTTTTCCTCACTTTTTCCTACAGCTTGAGGTTACATAACACTTGTTCCCTGACCAGTAGTTCGGCAGACGTGGCGTCAATGGGGGAGATGCCAGAATCGCGGCGCGAACTGCCCCGATGTTCCTTCCTATGGATGATGAACCTGAAATCATTGCCATTCGGAGGGACACTGTTCTGGACCACTTGTTATTCGCCCCACAAGAGTTATCTCTTCAGGTGAATAAAGTAAGACGGTCACTTGAGTCAAGTAGTAGGGGAAAGTGGGGGAAATACGAACACCTAAGGGAAAACGTAAATAAAACAGTGGAATTTGATCACAGAGTTTCTTTATTGTTTTTAATTATAAAGTGTACTTATCTGTCTAACGAATTCACTAATCAACATTTATATTTGTTTAATAAATTGCAACATTATGAAAGAAAAACAAAACCCTTAGTGTTCGGTTTTACCCGACATTAGTCGGGTAAATACGAACACCAAGTGGGGTAATTACGAACTAACATTATTAACGACAGAGATCACATTTAAAACCCAACGATGTTGACTGTCCGTCAGGACAACTCTCGTGAGCCCATTTTTTGCACACGTAGCACATAATCCAGTCTTCAGCGGGGGNTTTGCGCTAGGTCTACAGATAACCAATGTGGTAAAAAATGGCCTAAGCCATGGTTAAAGAAAAGTGAGATGTGTGATGCATAATTCCCTGGAATATGTCATGGGACAGCCGGTCCAAGTCTAGGCAATAATTAACAAAAAATTTCAAATTATATGATATTACTATTGCAGTGAATTGGTTACAACTTAAAATGAGTGTGCCAAGGGGAGTCCACGCGGACCCAAACTCCTGAGCTGCCGGCTGTTTCTAGTGCTGAGTTTTTACAGACGTCATGGCATTGGCTTCCACAAGGGGTTGCCGAATCTGGCGCTATAAATACGCGAAAAATATACTCAGCCCTCTTATGACTAAACAAATAAACACAAAATAAATTTACATAACAGAAATACACATTGGAGAAACATACCCGACCCTTAAAAAGCATTTGTTAAGTTTGAGAATGTGATATTATCGGGTAAGCCAATGCAATAAAGAATTAAATTGAAATTAATGAGGCCAGTTTTAGGCAGCACGTATGCTGAAAAGAGAGGAACATGTTGATATTTATATAAGTAATAAAGAAAATTACATATATTAATAAAATAATTGTTTTCAAATCGGCTATCCCACTTCCTGAAAATCTCGCTGGTGTTTCAGTCCAAGTGTTCTAACCTAGAGGTTGGGCGAGTCGAATACCTAAAAAGGATGTCGGTATCCATTCTCGATTTGATGAATAAGAAATAAGTAAAATTGAATTTAATACTCATGGGGTTCGAAGCACTTTTAAAGAACACTGTATTTTTTCCTCACTTTTTCCTACAGCTTGAGGTTACATAACACTTGTTCCCTGACCAGTAGTTCGGCAGACGTGGCGTCAATGGGGGAGATGCCAGAATCGCGGCGCGAACTGCCCCGACGTTCCTTCCTATGGATGATGAACCTGAAAGCATTGCCATTCGGAGGGACACTGTTCTGGACCGCTTGTTATTCGCCCCACAAGAGTTATCTCTTCAGGTGAATAAAGTAAGACGGTCACTTGAGTCAAGTAGTACATGACGGCGAGGAGGGTGTTTTCCATTCTCGCCTCGGTCCAATGTCATCTAGGTGGTGTAGGTGACTGCAGAGGTAAAAGTGGCCATGTGGGCACCAATGGATGTGCGGTTCGCTTTAGTGTCATTTGAAATTGTAGCCATTTTGATTTTGCTTGCCTTAACCACTACCAGCTTTATTAGGATTGGACAAATATGGCTGCGATTGTGGCAGTGGGAACCCCCTTTAATTCGGTAATATCGGCTTTGTCTCCGCGCTGACAAATTGATATCGACCTAACTTTTTCAACACTGACAACGGGGGTGCTGCCGAAATGGCGAGAAGAGCCCTTTGTCTGATGGTGTAATCCGCTCTGTCTGCTCGGAGTTTATTTTGCGAATATGTGAATCCACCTTTTATGCTTTATTTTTCGTTTCAGTAGCAACCACTTCCTACTATGCAGGGTGTAGTGTCAAATATTGCATTTCCATTTTTTTTAAAACGGTATTTAAATTAAACTTTTTAGATTGGAAAAATAAAATACTTAGATATTTTTTCCTATATATATGTTTTCTATTGAATCACATAACTTAATTTCATAAAAGAAATCGAATGTCCGTATTTCGTCAAACAGTTTTCTTCAGTATGGAAGAAGAAAATAATTGAAAAAACTGTAAAGGGGACAAGACTTATTTTAGGGAAGTTTTACTGACAATGAGGAAAATATCTTACATCGTAGAGTTCTCTTCTGCTATGGCCGTTTTCCGTTATTGCTGATGAGTGCGCAAATCACTGTTGGTTCTTCGGTTTTCGTCAGCAGTAAAGGAGAAGGTAGCATTAAACAGTAAATATGTAGTTCGTTAGTAACTTCATCGCTTCGGATCTCTTGGCAGTAGTATTCATTAAAATTATATTAAAGGTATTAAATTATGAATTTAAGAATTATTTTACTTCTCTCTTGAGTTAAAAGAATTCTTATGCATAAAATGAAACAATTATTCATAACAGTTTTACTACAGAAAGACAATGTTTCCTACAACATATAACTTTGCTTTGAGTTTAATTTTGTACTGCTTTTGTTGGGAAATTCAGTAAGGGCTATTTTAAATTTAATGATCCTGACAAATGCACATTTTAAATATCTCGGAAAACCTACAACTTAAATCGCCCACTAAAATCATGATTCACTGACTGTACAACCTCTGAAGCATCAGTAAACTCGGCGTGTTCAGTATTCCAAGTAGTCGTGTGTGAATGCTGTTAGCCAGCACACGGAAACGAGAGTCAGTCTTCATCAATGCTCATCAGTCGTATCGTTCCAATAGCTGACGTTACTGAATTTTCTGGCCAGTGAAGTCTCTGAGTTACGGAAAGTGGCTCAAGATGGCTGCGCACAGTAATGTTGCACAAACAAAATCAGCTGTTTAACTGTTACTTTTATAAGCGCTTTACATTCTGTTTGCAATTTTTAACTTTATGTTAATTCAATTTCTAGAATGTTTTTATCATCTTTACTGCAGAAATCGAAGACCATTCTTGGCATCAGGCAAGAGCCCGAGGTAACACAAGAAGTGCAAGAGAACAGTGGTCGGTCCTCTGTTGTATGCAGAGAAAGTATTAAAAATAGTGTGTTTGATTCAGAAAAATGGGATGAACTTCGGGGAACTATTTATGGTATATATATTTTTAAAAAATTTCTAACCTACTTTAAAATTAAGGGTGGTATTCATAGTCATTTTTGCGATGGCGATGCCAGGCACATTTGATAACGCATATTTCTTTGGCAGG
This sequence comes from Clitarchus hookeri, assembly GCA_002778355.1. NCBI lineage: Eukaryota > Metazoa > Arthropoda > Insecta > Phasmatodea > Phasmatidae > Clitarchus > Clitarchus hookeri. Next base: position 61,360 of record NQII01002164.1, read on the forward strand.
AGAACGAGATTCTGAGTTGTTTGCGTGTAGGTTACAGTTGCGGGCACACTCGAATTTACGAGAGGTTTTGACGTCCCCAAACGACTTGCATCCCGTTAGCCTCTCCTTGTACTTGTAAAAATGGGGCACGCCTTATATCCTTCCCGATCATTGATATACAATGCATTGACATAAATTATTTCTAAGTGGCGACATAATGTCCTTGACTCACACAAATGGAGGGGTGGAAAATAATACAGAGAATTAAAAAAAAAAACCTACCTAAAAAACCATGGATCAAGTAAGATTATATTTATCTGTTACTCGCTCATCGTATCGTGGTTTGATGCAGCATAAATCTTGTTTGAAATGATTACCAAGTAAATATTTTTGGTAGTTAAGAATAATACGGTCTCTTTTGAAGGAGACATAGTAGACCCACAGGAGTTATGTAAATGGCTCTTGGAAACCTTACCTGTTTAATATTTAAAAGGGCATAATGATAAAATAATCAGAACGTCGAAAATTAAGTAGATACTATATGAGAAGTTCGGCTGCTTTGTTTATGCCGGACGCCATGTTATGTAGTCCTGTAATGCTGTTGTAACGTAAACAAATGCGAATCGGCAGTCACTTTATTGGCCTTGGAAGTAGATGTTACCGTAGGTTAGTTGCAGTTTAGATGCAATACAGTGCAGTTCGTGTCGAGCGGAGTGTTGCTGCGTGCGTGAGTTGTGACGTCCGAATCCGACCTTGCGAAGGCCTGTGATTTAAGAATGGAGGATGCAAATACGAGTGCTTCTGTGCATGACAGTCGTCTATGTGGTGTGTGTTACCTGGACGTTTGCCAGTTGGTTGAATTAACGTTGAATGTTTAACTGTTGCTTTAAAAGTCTAAAATCCTAGCGTAGGTTAGAATAAAATCCTAGGCTAGATTAAAACCCTACAATCCTAGGTGAGATTATAACACTAAAATTCTAGGTTATATTAAAAATGTAAAATAGTGATTCACTCATTGTGGTGTTCAGTTAGGTTAGATGGGCACATATTAAAAAATTGGGTGGACAAATGTTAAGTTGAGGTATTTCATATTTTCTGTGGGTGTATTTTTTACCCCACAATGTCAGTGATCTTCATAGCCCTCCCTACTATCGATTTTATGGTTTGTAATCATAATATGTTAATGCTCCTGGTGAATTTATGTTCTGTTTAATTAGTAGAATCAAAATATACCACTTTTCTGGATATTTTATTTTTGGAAAAACTGCTATTCTTTACAATTACCTTTATGGTGTGCACAATTTGATACAAATTAGTTGATTGATCCTTGAAATATGGCATAAAACGTCCATCATTTTCATATGGCGCTCTACACAAATGGAGGACAAAAAGTAATGTTGTAGCACATTTGATGATTGTATACTGACTATACAGACAATATACAAAGCTAAGTTAAAATAGATTTCATAGTTTCTTAGATATAGCACACAAAACTAAAATGATTTAATAGCCATTCTTTTAAAAATGTGTCATACTTAAAAAATACACATACAATTATGATTTACCGTAGTACAACAACTTTGCCAAATTATGTAAGAATGGGTTTATTGTTTCCCAAGATATGAGATAAAATTTTTTATTTTTTATTGGTGCGGCTATCATACAAAATAGCAGAGAAATGAGGTTCTGCATAGGCATATAGTGTATAATGGTTGTAATAGGCACTGCCAGCACACAACATCAAGTTGGAATTTGGTTTTGTTGCTAAAATATACTTTGCTAAAATATTAAAAGAGCCACCATTTTGAAAATAAGTGCCTGACCTACTTAAAAATACCCGTTTACACTATCTGCTGCAGTAGTATTTTTTTTGCCAAATTTGGTAGGAATCTGTTAATTGTTTCCAGAGATATGACATTAAAACTTTATTTATTCACATGGTGCTATCTTACAAAATGGCGGGCAAAATATTCTTGGTGTGAATACAGTTGATAGTTCTACTGCCAGAATACAAAGTTATGTTGGAATTTATTATATAATTTAGACAATATAGCATTCTAAGCTAACATGGCTATATGGTCGCCATTTTGAAAATAAGTGTCTGGCATGTATAAAACATATTACATAACTTAATCTACATCAGTATTACTTGTTTGCCAAATTTGATAGGAATCTATACATTTTTTACAGAGTTATGACAGAGTAACTTTATTTATTCATATGGCACTGTCATACAAAATGGCAGACAAATGTGGTTATGTGTTGGTATGTATGAATCTTGTAACATATATTTTGAGTATACAAAATATGGTCAAAATTGTATAAATGGTATAGCAGATATACCAAATAAACATAAAATATTTGCATGGTTGCCATTTTGAAAATAAGTATGTAATGAAGTTTAATTACTTACGTTTACTTGTCCCATCATATTATTACTTACCTTCCAAATTTGGCGAGAATGGGTTTAATAGTTTTTGAGATATTATGTAAAATATTTATTTCTTAATATGGTACTCTTTTCCAAAATGGAGAACCAACAACAATATCCATCTCAAAATTTAATGCTTACTTGATGCTCTGCAAACATACTAAATTTAGTTTAAACAGTTTGAATAACTTCTGAGATGTGACATCTCAAATTTTGAAATGGCCGCTATTTTGAAAGTAAGTGCCCAACGTGGTTTAAAACTATAAGAACCATGTGACCTATCTTATTATTATATGTGTACCAAGTATGGTTAAATTCTGTGTACGCGTTCAAAAATTGTAAGGGGGACACACACACCACACACCCATGCACGTGCACATACCCACGCGCACACACAAATGTTATCTCAAACCTTTCTTTCCTTCAGAAAGTAGGCTAAAAACAAATAAAGAAATGGACATATTACATAGGGTATATCAGCTTAAGAAAACAAATAGATAAGTACAAGACTCAATTACACATATGAAAAGGAACATCCAACGGCAGGAATCCTGACGTCACCATAAATCATGGCGCCCGCAGTAAACAAAGTGGCGGATTACTGGTATTTTTAACTATTTTATTTAATACGTTCTACTTATTTTAACATTATGCCCTCCTGAATATTAACTAAGTAAGCTCTGCAGAATCCATTAATGCTACTTTCGCTTGTCTAGGACGTTTCCTTCNTGTGACCTATCTTATTATTATATGTGTACCAAGTATGGTTAAATTCTGTGTACGCGTTCAAAAATTGTAAGGGGGGGACACACACACCCATGCACGTGCACATACCCACGCGCACACACAAATGTTATCTCAAACCTTTCTTTCCTTCAGAAAGTAGGCTAAAAACAAATAAAGAATTGGACATATTACATAGGGTATATCAGCTTAAGAAAGCAAATAGATAAGTACAAGACTCAATTACACATATGAAAAGGAACATCCAACGGCAGGAATCCTGACGTCACCAAAAATCATGGCACCCGCAGTAAACTAAGCGGCGGATTACTGGTATTTTTAACTATTTTATTTAATACGTTCTACTTATTTTAACATTACGCCCTCCTGAATATTAACTAAGTAAGCTCTGCAGAATCCATTAATGCTACTTTCGCTTGTCTAGGACGTTTCCTTCAGAAAAGTCACTAAAGATGGCCACAGTGGTCATCTTTAGACCACTGTGGTCGATTATCGAGTCGTATGTTTAATTAAAGTATCAGATAATCACCAAAGTCCTAGTTTAGGATATGTTCAGTAGATTCACCGACAATACACGAGCTGATTTGGGTTTGTGGGCCGTGGCACAAATGTAAACAAACAACAGTGCAGTTACCATATACATTTAGCACAGTATGTTTACAGATATTTCTGAAAAGTGAAGGTCTTAATGCAACCTAAATGCTTATCTCGTATCCAAGCTTTCTGTCTGGAATGGCATTGTGCTGCAAGTCTCCGAAACTTGCTCAAATAACGTGTTATTTAGTCTGGTGCTGTGTACACTTGTTACCTGTGGCCTGACACTTATTCAGAAACTTCCTCCTATACTGTAGGCTGTTTGCAGTAAATAGTGCACTTTNTTGTTACCTGTGGCCTGACACTTATTCAGAAACTTCCTCCTATACTGTAGGCTGTTTGCAGTAAATAGTGCACTTTTGAATGCCCTGCTTAAGATCCACTCGTGTGCACCCTGTGTATTCTTCTGCCATTACCATTGCCGAAGTCTTGATCACTTTATTCATGTATAAGTCAAATGGAACTTTGGAATTATTAGAATAGGTGGTAAATATTTTGCACTTACATGCATTTAAAAAACCAGTAAGAAAAATAAATCACATCAGTATTCGCAAATGTTTGCCTAATGTGTTTAATTCAATGTTAAGATGTGGAACTACTTTCCCTCTGTCGTTACCCAACTTTACTGGGGGCATGCCAGTCAGTGAGTCTGTTAAAATATGTGCAGGCAGAGGCAGTGAGATTTTTCAAGGGTGGATATTAGGCACTGCTCAACTTAGACATGTAAAAAAATAGCCAGGGAATAATATGTGTGTGTTGATAAAGACAGATACTATAAAAGTGCGACAGGCCTCCGAGCCGGAGTTGACAAGTGTTTGGAGTTTGGGCGATTGTATGANAAGACAGATACTATAAAAGTGCGACAGGCCTCCGAGCCGGAGTTGACAAGTGTTTGGAGTTTGGGCGATTGTATGACAAAATTCTTAAAATCATTTCTCAATGTTGTTTGGAATGGATATTTTTTAAGTGAAAGCTTATTAATGTGGTAACTTTTAATGTAATCAATAGTTTTNAAAGACAGATACTATAAAAGTGCGACAGGCCTCCGAGCCGGAGTTGACAAGTGTTTGGAGTTTGGGCGATTGTATGCCAAAATTCTTAAAATCATTTCTCAATGTTGTTTGGAATGGATATTTTTTAAGTGAAAGCTTATTAATGTGGTAACTTTTAATGTAATCAATAGTTTTATGGCCTTTTTGTACAATAGTTTTTTCTTAGGTGAATCTATTTTTGCCAATTGTAAATGTAATGAAAACAGGAAAGAAGTAAAACTGATTGAACTTAAAATAAGACTTATCCTTTTCTCAGTGTGATACAAGTTCCATTGGCAGGCGATTTGAAATCAGATTTTGCACCATTTTCACCATCTTGCTCTCAGTGTCGCTAATAACTCTGTTTCCGCTATGGTGGTTCTCCAGAAGTTTGAGAACGGGGGTAAAACTATTGAAAAAGGTTGAAGTTGTGGAAAATTGCCAGCAACCTTAGTTTGGTTGGCAATGTTTTTGCCTGTGGCTATCGGGGATCTTGCATTGATGAAAGTGCAGGCTTCTCGGTATCACACTATAAANCCTTTTCTCAATGTGATACAAGTTCCATTGGCAGGCGATTTGAAATCAGATTTTGCACCATTTTCACCATCTTGCTGTCAGTGTCGCTAATAACTCTGTTTCCGCTATGGTGGTTCTCCAGAAGTTTGAGAACGGGGGTAAAACTATTGAAAAAGGTTGAAGTTGTAGAAAATTGCCAGCAACCTTAGTTTGGTTGGCAATGTTTTTGCCTGTGGCTATCGAGGATATTGCATTGATGAAAGTGCAGGCTTCTCGGTATCACACTAAATAGGAGTGGGATTTGGGAAAGGGTATAAAGGGAAGCAGAGAGATATTTGGGTAGCTCTACGGAAGGGGGAAGGATAATTTGAAAATGGCTTTGGAAAATGTGTTGGGGAGGGAATAACTCGGAAAGTTATCTAAAACAAAAAATAACATTTTAAAATTTTTCCCCCAATTTTTTTTAAGTTGTACTAGAAAAACATGTATTTTAATGGAAATTTTCTTATTTTAATGAAAATAAATGGATGATTTCATGTTTGTAAGAATACTGCTCAAACCTTTAAAGATGTAATTTAATATTATTTGTTATTAAATAAACAGTTTTTTCTCATGAAAAAATATTCTTAGTTGAAAATGTGAACAATGTCAGCCTGCTAAATGTGGTCCGCAATATGGTTGTTATTAGAATTATTCTAATTTTTTTCAACTTATTGTGAACTCACTGTCTGTAATGTGATTGGATGATTTTCTGTGTGATGTAATTTGCTATGTTGAGTTTCATGCTATTTGCACTTATATTTTAAAAAAGATTTTTATATAATTTTTTTAAGTACATTAACTGTTTATTCAATACTAGTTCATGTGATTTTGTCTTTCTGTGTTATTTTTGAGTCGCTGTTATTCACATTCTTTTTCTTTCACATTCTCATTATATATGGCACACAAGAGTCATGTGACCTATTTTGTGCCTCGTTTTGCATGTCACCAAACACTGGCAAGTATATGTGCTTGTGTCATCTTGGATGCTTTGTTTATTCCTCCAGGTTCTTATAAGTAGCATAAAAACTTTTACACTATAAATACTTAAGTTCCCTACCATCCGAGATTATTTCATATGGATCATAAAAATAAGCTTTTTGCTGTATTTAGATATTGTAGCATAACAATATCTTTAAACAATTTTTAATTACGTTTCTTGCATTTTTACTTTAGTACAGTTTCCCTGAACTTTTGCTATCAGATTTTTGCATGTGGGAATCGTGCCAGATGATGCCGCTGATCGGCAGGTTTTCACGGGAGCGTTTCCCCCGCTCTTTCATTCCGGCGCTGCTCCATACTCGCCTCACTCACCCTCATCGGCTCTCAAGACCTCGTCGTTAAGAGCCACCCAAATATCTTCACACACTCATTCTGCATGTAGTAATTCACGCGTAGCCTCGGTGCCATCAGCGTCCTCAGGCCTGACTCCTATGAATGCCGGTTAGCTATCACAGCGACTGACAAGTAACTAGCAGAGTGCAGACTGCAGGAATTTCAAAACTCACTACAGTTAGGTTTGTACATAGCTGAGGTGTTGCAATACCATCACAGTACTACCCAAAAAGTTTACTTTTAAGAATTTGATACGAGGAACTTATTTTTCATATGATTGTAACGGATTGATTTTTCAGACTACATAAGGAACATTCGTGACCCAGAGAAGCCAGCAAGTTTAGAAGATCTGCACGTGGTCTACGAAGAAGGAGTGTTGGTTTGTAGTACTTACAAGTTTTTTACATTGGCTACAGTGACAAGTTTGCTGTTTGCAGCGTTGCACAGTATATTTAAAGTGATTCTTTTTCTTAACACACTAATCCTTCAGCTGCATTACCAACACGTTAGTTTAACATTGCCGCTGCCATTTTTTGCTGTCCGTTAATATTCTTGCAGTATATCTGTTTAGTGTTAGTGCATCTTACACAATTAAATGTCGCAGGAGCATTTTTAAAAAATGGTTCATTGTTAAAATTTCAAAATTTGTGTTTCTTATAAAAGTGTGTAAATAGAGAAAAATGTGTGTTACATATCATCATTTAGTGACATTTAGTTAACTGATAGACATTGGTAGTAAGCTCATATTGTCTTGTGAACCATACCGCTTGTAATTGTGCAGTATTGTTTTTTTTTTTTTTTTTTTT
>NQII01002164.1:68844-87466 GCA_002778355.1 Clitarchus hookeri
GTTTCACCCTCTTTGGGGTACGATGAAACAGTCATTTCTTTGAGTGTTGCTCCTTCCTTTGCACCCAGTACTTCTTCATTCTTTCAGATCTTCTTCGTCTCTCCTCATCTGAGATGATGGTTTTCGACCTTATTTTAGATTTTTCTTGGAACCTTATCCCTTCGTCTTTAACTTTTATCTCTACTGTTCTATCAAGTAATGACTTTTCTGTAATTTTTAATTCTCTTAGGTCTTTTTCAATTTCTGTGAACCAATTAGGCTTCGTTTTGCGGTTACGGAAGAAATCAAAAATTTGTTTAGTTAATCTATTAGAATTCATTCTGAGAAGATGTCCGTAAAACTTTAGTCTCCTTTTGCGCATAGTATCTGAGAGTTTTTCAATTTTCTTGTATAGCGTTTCATTCTTGACGTATACTATATTATTGTCCTGAAATTTTGTTCCTATGATCTTTCTTAAAATTTTTCTTTCTTTTAATAGCTAGTTTAAAAAAACAGTCATGTTCATGAGACTAGACAAATGAATAATTGTCATGTACAAAGGGTAAATAAATTAGGAATTATGAACTCAGTAATGGCAAACAGGATCAGGTTGTATAATAATTTACTGAAGCAAATAAAATGTTAGAGAAAACTTAAGAGACGACTAAAAGAATTTTTGTATAATAAAATGTTGTCTGCGATGTTATGTGCAGCATGACTGCAAGTGTTTCTATAAATTAGTATTTGGAGTACCTAATAAATAAGTAAATAAAAAGCGCTATATTGTGAGACATCTGTGTCTAAACCATAAGAATAATGTGTAAGGACAGTAAGCTAAATTTTGTCTAGATACGAAAATCTCTTTATTAATTCAAATGTCATGTAGGTAGTGTTCATTCTTTCATTCATTCATTCATTCATTCGTGTTCTATAGAACATGTCAAATGGTTCTTAAATGACAATATTTTGTGTTCAAGTAGGTAGGCAAAGTATGTGATGTATTAAATTCTGGATAGGGAAGGAAAGTTATTAATTTCAGTCTGAGCAAGATTTTATATGTATTTTTTTAAAAAAAATTCATTACAACCACAGAAAAGTGGGCATATTGATCCAAATTCAGACAAAACCTTTTTGTTAAAAGTGTACACATTTGAGATTGATTGTTTTTTTATTGAATTTGTGTTTCTTTCCGGATGAATGCGCCACATTGCACAACTTACTAGCAAATTGAATGTTAATGAAATTTTTCGTTCTCAGATCAGGCCGCCAACAGATGACAATGTGTGTGTGGTTCGCATAGAGTTCAACCCCACAATCCCACACTGCAGTCTCGCAACACTTATTGGTCTATGCATACGTGTGAAGCTTCAACGGAGCCTTGTGGACAAGTACAAGCTGGACATATTCATAAAGAAGGGGACACACTCTACAGAGGATGAAAGTACGTATGTACTACTAAACGCTGTTCATGATGAAGTGAGCACTTTTGAAATCAACCTTATAAAAAAGGCACTGCTCCTACCTGCATACATTTTAAAGGGAGCACTGAGTGACATGCGCCCAGTAAAGTTGGTAGCAAAGGAGGGAAAGTAGTTCCATGTCTTGATGTCAAAAAAAAAAAATTTTAGTAAACATTTTTAACTTTATTTTTTTCTTTACTTTCTATTATTTTAATGCATCTAAGTGTAAAAATTAGCAGATTCATAAAATATTTACCACTTTTCTAATAATTTCACAGTTTCGCTTGACTGATGCATGAATTAAGTGATGAGGCCAATGGCAGTGTTAATTTTACAAAACACAGAAGAATACACATTGTGCATAGAAATAGATCCTAAGCAGGGCTTTCAGATGTGCTCAGTTTACAGTGAACTGCCTATATATCACCTTTTTTCCTTTCACCTGTCTGCCTGTTGCAATTTTTTTTCCCCACAAATATCATGGTTTTGGAAAGTGCATGTGTTAAGGTGAAAAACATAAAAGTTTATTTAACGCAGTGTTATTTTTTACCTTGTAAACAGTACCAGGCGGAGGATACTGACTAAAACGTCATTAGAAATTATGAATTGCGTATTCTAACTGTAAAGACAATACAATTTCCTGATATTATAATTAATTTTCCTGTGCTCAGCACTGCTGCTGGACCAAACTTTTTTTCTGGAGTAATAATTTCATACGAGAAACCACAGGCCATTACTGGAGATAATTGTTAACATTTTGTGTGGTTTCCCTTGCGAAAGCTCTATCATTACGAATTGTTTCTCCAATAAATCTGCTATGGCATTTGCTTTGCCCTCCGCTGTGTATTAATAACATCGTTAAAATGGCTGGTGTGGAAATGTGTTTTATTTCTACCTCGGAGGGTTCTAGTCAGACGTCGCATTTTTTTTTTGTGGTTTCTTAGCGATGTCTGCAATTGCATTGTCGAATTTCACAATTTTTTTTATTCTTTTAATTTAAGTTTGATTAGTGCATTAAGTCTATATTATATTCTGACGTAGCCTGCAGCATTTGTGTTCTTTGCACCCGGTTGCATGTCTGCCTCTTTAAAGTGATTTAAGTGATGTATATCAGGATACCTGGTATAATGCCTCTTATTTTAAAATGTTCTGCGTTTGTTCAGGACAGTCGTTATTTTGCCTGGAAATAATTGTACGTGCAAGTTTTTGTCATCTGTGCAGTTTACTTGGGGAGTTGCTTGCACATGCCATACAGTGTGTGCAGTTTGTTGCTGTGACTGTACCCGGGGCTATGCAGGCAAGTGTTGGGCCTAGTGACATTACTGTACATGCACTGCTGTAATGGAGTGTATAGCATGCGTGCGTGCAGATGTGAGTAGGGCGGAGGGAGGAAGAGCGGGGTGAAGCTGTTCCCTGCTTGCGACTGCTGGTGTTTTGTGCGGCATGTGTGTGTTTTGTTTTGAAGCATTGCACCTGCTCTATCAGCAGTTTTTCACTAATATTAAAAACTTCAGGTGTTGCTTCCAGGCAGAAGTGTGTGTGTGTGTGTGTGTGCACGTGCGCACGTATGTGTGTGTGTGCACGCGCCCCACAGCTATTGCACATTTTTGTATCTGCATCNGGGGGGGGGGGGCACCACACCGAATGCATTTTGCTGGTTGATTGTACCTTGGTTTTGTGTGGCCAAGTACCTGCAGTTTTCGCATTGTAGGATGTCTTTAGGACGGGTATCTGTACTTTTCAGTACTTTCTCGTGTCCACTGCAGTCTCTGGATGGAGAAAATTGCTGTGTTACTGGGCTGTACCACCATGCAGAATGTTTGACTGTTCTTGTACATGACTGTACCATCCCCTTGTGTCTGCTTGCAGAAAAACTGTGATATGTCGAGGACAGCCCTGGTTGCATAGTTCCCCCAAGTCATCGTCTGGGGTGTGCTCATTGAGCTCCTTATATTCCGCTCGTCTGAATGAGTGTAGTTTTAGTTTGCGATGCCTTGTGCTGTGAGCCACTTTATGGCTTTGTTAAACCTGTTGCGGGATTCAAAAGTTATATTTAACTCTTCACATTTTTTAATTGTGTTCTGGAATACGATTCCTTGTGCTTGGGATGTGGTAGCAACTTGTTTCAGTCTGTGATTGTTCTTTACAAATATCGACAAACTCTTATCGCAGTGATTCTCCTCAGTGTGTGTTGGACTGTAAACTGCTCTCTGGCAGTAAGTTAGCAAACTTGCTGCTTGTTTTAATTGTGTTGTTTGTTGGTGCTCAGGCTTGCCAGCCTTTTTCCGAGTCGCTTCTTTGTATTCTTCATAATCTCATGTGATATTGCGTGATTTAGTTAGTTTCCCCAACTTTCGTGTCCAAGTCGTACTTGTCTCGTTCTCATTGCTGCTTAATGGAGGTGGTTTCAGCATCCATATTATGTGTGTTCTCCATTGTATTTTACAGAAGAGCACAGCAGAATATCAAAACCTCAATGCATTCGGCTAGCAAGTAAGAAAACGAGTGCGAGGTTGATGCCTTGCCGGCACTAGGGCATGTGGGTATTGGCCTTGAAGCTGTTCTCTCCCCTCCCATAGGGCTATGGAGCTGGGGCCATATTGACAGGGTTAACTGGCAGCCTAGTAGTGGTAGATGGTCCGGGTTTGGCTGGAACTGAAACATTCCGACGGAGGGTCTTGGTTGGTGCTGGCTGACGGGTTTGGTGGTAGACCTGGCAGGTGCAGACGGAACTGGGTGGAACTGGAGCTTCCTGACAGTGTTAGTCTGGACGGGCAGATGGGTCACCACAGATTTCAGCCTGTGCGGAGTAGGTGGCAGGGGGAGATGGTATGAGGCACAGTAAAATACCCCAGCAGGTACCCTGTCATGAACCCGGGTCTTATTTGGTGGCTTCTGTCTGGTGTCCAGTCTAGGGCATCTCTCATGAAGGTTAAGATGCGACCACGGTAGTCCGAAGGGTACCTCCCACGACTCCTCGAGTGGCATTCCTTTCTTCCTCTTAAATACTGTCTATTCACTCTCCATCTTGAACTTGGTTAGCTCTTGGCCTTTTGCCAAGTGGAGTTTCCTTTCACAGTAGCAAAGAAGTATGAAAGAAAAGTATTGATCTCGGACGCAACGGGAAGTTGTTGCGATGAACACAGCAATCATTCCTGCCCACTCCATTGGCTGACTTCCCTCCCCCTTGATTTATCAGACATTAAAGGTGGGCAGAGGACGCCATGCTGTATGCTAGGCAATCATCTCCTTCCTTGCTAGCCATGTAAGGGGAGAAATCGAGGTCGTGCTGGCCATGTCCGAACCGAAGACAGCCGAAGACTTCTCTCTCAAAGCCAGATGTTTACACGTACATTGACACCGTACCAGCAGGCATTTTGTTTGGCAGATGTCTGTTTTGAAGTGATCATTAATATTTAATTAATGAACATGTAATATGTGAGAGAGTGGCAAATAATTACTGTATTCGATATTTGTTGATTTACGACCTTGAATAATTAATAATAATTAAAAATCTCATGCTCTGATTTTCCTGTAATATTCCACTTACCCAATGCTTATGCATTATTTGATGAAAAAGGTGTGTTGTATATGCTCTTCCATGATATAATTTTATTCAAAAGATCTATGTCTACTCAATAAATTAAAAATTTAATAATAAATTCTCTGTATTTCTCACAAGCTACTGAAAATGGACTTTACGTATGATAAAACTTACACACTATTCATTGTTTCAATCAGTTTTGGTGACAAGGGAATATTGAGTATACACTTGTGGGGTATCATTAGCCTATTTTCCGAAGGAAGGAAAGGCTTTTGAGATTACTTTCCTGTGTGTGTCTGTTCTGTGTGCATCTGTGTGTGTGTCCCCCACGCCCATTCAATTTTTGAACGGATCAATTAAAATTCACCAAACTTGGTACACATATAATACTTAGTAAGGACACCTGACTGTTATAGTTTTTGACCATGTTGAGCACTTACTTTCAAAATGGTGGCTATTTTGCAATGTAGGGTGATATGTCATATCTCGGGAACCATTATGCAGTTTAAACCAAATTGTGTATGCTGGCAGAACATCAAGTAAGCATTAAGTTGTTAGTCATTTTGGAAAATAGCACCATATGAAGAAATAAAGATATTAGATTATATCTCAAAAACTACTATTAAACCAATTCTTACCCAATTTGGCAGGTAAGTAATACTATGATAGGCCAAGTAAATGTAAGTGATTGAACTTGATAAGGTGTGTACTTTTAAAATTGCAGTTATACAAATATGTCAGGTTTATTTGGCATATCTACCGTACCATTAAACCAATTTTGACTAAATTTTGTATAGTGAAAGTATCTATTACGAGTTTAATATATACCAACAAAAAACCACTTTTGTAGGCCATTTTGGAAGATAGCGCCATACAAATAAATAAAGATAAAAAATAATATAAAAAAAAGGTTCTGACCAAATTTAGTAAACAGTTAGGCCTACAGTAGTACTAATGCAAATTATGTTAAGTGGTATGTTTTAAGCATGTCAGACACTTATTTTAAAAGTGGCGGCCATATAGCTATTTTAGCTTAGATTGCTATATCGTCTAAACTATGTAATCAATTCTAACTTAATTGTGTATGCTGGAAGTGGGAAACAAACTCAAATTTTAAGAAATTATTTTTAAAAAATTGTTCCCATGTTGAGGAAAGTAGGCTCATTAGTTATATAATTAACTTCCTGTTAATGTTTTTACCTACTTAAAAAAATTTTAAGGAAATAATTAAAATCTGTTTGATTTGTACTAATTACAGTTACAGTTTAGTGCATTAAATTTTACGTTGCAAATAATCTATCACAAAAACAAATAAATTTTTATATTTTAGAAACATGTTTATAATGTGTTCATGGTTGCTTCCAAATTTTATGAAGCCCTGCTAAAGTTATTCTTTCAGGCGATTCCTCTGCCTCATGCCAATAAAGCTTAACCAAGTATACAATATTACACCAAAGGAACAACGCAACGTATTTGTGCGCACTGAGTATAATAATATTTTACAAGAAAACAATTTTTTACTTCACATTACTAACACGTGTGTTTTCTCCCAGTTTCATTCGTATTAGTTATAATTGAAATATTGTAATTTATTTATAAAATATAGGTAAACATTGGATTAAAGCTAACATACAATACACGATTTCATGTTAAAAAGAATAAAATGCTTGTGATACATATTTAGGAAACAATTTAACACGTCGTACATGCAGTGATTTTTCAGGGTTTGATTAAAAAAAGTGTGACGACACTGCAAATAGACTATGAAAGGGGACTAGGTAAATGAAGTGAAATATTTAATGAAAACAGTAGTTACATTTAACTGTCTTGCTATGTTTTTTTTTATAGTAAACAAGCAGATCAATGACAAAGAAAGAATAGCTGCAGCAATGGAAAATCCACAACTTCGAAAATTGGTTGAAGAGTGCATACTAGAGGATGAGTAAAATTTTGTTTTTGATGTGTTTGTAAATAAAAAAATTGAAATGTTTTATATTTTGTTTTAAGGGGGAAAAGTGTATATAATGAACGTAATGTACCATTTGTACGTACGTTAAGTCATAGACAAAAGTTGGTGTTGTATAGTCATTTGTAGGGTATTTTATTTATAATTATTGTATATTTGTAAATAGTTCCTAGAACATGTACCTTGTTCAACCATTGTCAAAAATTAAGAGTTCAGTGTAGTATATTTATAAAATAGTGTTTTTCATTTTTGTATTGTGTAAATTGTCATTTTATTATGAATTCAGGTAACATTTTGATTAAATCATGTGTGTAGCAGATATATTGCTGTTAATTACAACTATTNCTGTATGCTAGGCAATCATCTCCTTCCTTGCTAGCCATGTAAGGGGAGAAATCGAGGTCGTGCTGGCCATGTCCGGACCGAAGACAGCCGAAGACTTCTCTCCCAAAGCCAGATGTTTACACGTACATTGACACCGTACCAGCAGGCATTTTGTTTGGCAGATGTCTGTGTTTTGAAGTGATCGTTAATATTTAATTAATGAACATGTAATATGTGAGAGAGTGGCAAATAATTACTGTATTCGATATTTGTAGATTTACGACCTTGAATAATTAATAATAATTAAAAATCTCATGCTCTGATTTTCCTGTAATATTCCACTTACCCAATGCTTATGCATTATTTGATGAAAAAGGTGTGTTGTATATGCTCTTCCATGATATAATTTTANCCAATGCTTATGCATTATTTGATGAAAAAGGTGTGTTGTATATGCTCTTCCATGATATAATTTTATTCAAAAGATTTATGTCTACTCAATAAATTAAAAATTCTCTGTATTTCTCACAAGCTACTGAAAATGGACTTTACGTATGATAAAACTTACACACTATTCATTGTTTCAATCAGTTTTGGTGACAAGGGAATATTGAGTATACACTTGTGGGGTATCATTAGCCTATTTTCCGAAGGAAGGAAAGGCTTTTGAGATTACTTTCCTGTGTGTGTCTGTTCTGTGTGCATCTGTGTGTGTGTCCCCCACGCCCATTCAATTTTTGAACGGATCAATTAAAATTCACCAAACTTGGTACACATATAATACTTAGTAAGGACACCTGACTGTTATAGTTTTTGACCATGTTGAGCACTTACTTTCAAAATGGTGGCTATTTTGCAATGTAGGGTGATATGTCATATCTCGGGAACCATTATGCAGTTTAAACCAAATTGTGTATGCTGGCAGAACATCAAGTAAGCATTAAGTTGTTAGTCATTTTGGAAAATAGCACCATATGAAGAAATAAAGATATTAGATTATATCTCAAAAACTACTATTAAACCAATTCTTACCCAATTTGGCAGGTAAGTAATACTATGATAGGCCAAGTAAATGTAAGTGATTGAACTTGATAAGGTGTGTACTTTCAAAATTGCAGTTATACAAATATGTCAGGTTTATTTGGCATATCTACCGTACTATTAAACCAATTTTGACAAAATTTTGTATAATGAAAGTATCTATTACAGGTTTAATATATACCAACAAAAAACCACTTTTGTAAGCCATTTTGGAAGATAGCGCCATACAAATAAATAAAGTTAAAAAAATGATAAATAAAAAAACAGATTCCTACTAAATTTAGTAAACAAGTAGGCCTATGGTAGTACTAATACAAATGATGTTAAGTGTTATGTTTCAAGCATGTCAGACACTTATTTTAAAAGTGGTGGCCATATAGCTATTTTAGCTTAGATTGCTATATCGTCTAAACCATGTAATCAATTCTAACTTAATTGTGTATGCTGGAAGTGGGAAACAAACTCAACTTTTAAGAAATTATTTTTTTAAAATTGCACCCATGTTTAGAAAAGTAGGCTCATTAGTTATATCAATAACTTCTTGTTAATGTTTGTACCTACTTAAAAAATTTTTAAGAAAATAATTAAAATCTGTTTTAGCTGTACTAATTACAGTTACAGTTTAGGCATTAAATTTTACGTTGCAAATAATCCATCACAAAAACAAATATATTTTTATTTTTTAGAAACATGTTTATAGTGTGTTCATGATTGCTTCCAAATTTTATGAAGCCCTGCTAAAGTTATTCTTTCAGGCGATTACTCTGCCTCATGCCAATAAAGCTTAACCAAGTATAGAATATTACAGCAAAGGAACAAAACGCAACGTATTTGTGCGCACTGAGTATAATAATATTTTACAAGAAAACAATTTTTTACTTCACATTACTAACACGTGTGTTTTCTCCCAGTTTTATTCGTATTAGTTATAAATGAAATATTGTAATTTATTTATAAAATATAGGTAAGTATTGGATTAAACCAAACATACAATACACGATTTTATGTTTAAAAGAATAAAATGCTTGTGATACATATTTAGGAAACAATTTAACACGTCGTACATGCATTGATTTTTCAGGGTTTGATTAAAAAAAGTGTGAAGACACTGCAAATAGACTGTAAAAGTGGACTAGGTAAATGTAGTGAAATATTGAATGAAAACAGTAGTTACATTTAACTGTCTTGCTATGTTTTTTTTTATAGTAAACAAGCAGATCAATGACAAAGAAAGAATAGCTGCAGCAATGGAAAATCCACAACTTCGAAAATTGGTTGAAGAGTGCATACTAGAGGATGAGTAAAATTTTGTTTTTGATGTGTTTGTAAATAAAAAAATTGAAATGTTTTATATTTTGTTTTAAGGGGAAAAAGTGTATATAATGAACGTAATGTACCATTTGTACGTACGTTAAGTCATAGACAAAAAAGTTAGTGTTGTATAGTCATTTGTAGGGTATTTTATTTATAATTATTGTATATTTGTAAATAGTTCCTAGAACATGTACCTTGTTCAACCATTGTCAAAAATTAAGAGTTCATTGTAGTATATTTATAAAATAGTGTTTTTCATTTTTGTATTGTGTAAATTGTCATTTTATTATGAATTCAGGTAACATTTTGATTAAATCATGTGTGTAGCAGATATATTGCTGTTAATTACAACTATTTCTATAATTATTTTATTGCACAAAGAATAAAACTACTACAGGGGTTCCTTATGTATTCAGAGAATCCAAGCTTTCAAATATTACATCTGATGTTTTATAATAGAGGTAGTCTGATATCTCTCTTTAAAGTTGTTGTTTTCCACATTTAATATTTTACTAATTTTACATTAAATTTAGAAAGGTGAAAAAAATTTCCCATTATCTTAAATTAACCATTTAATTTTTTNATTTAATATTTTACTAATTTTACATTAAATTTAGAAAGGTGAAAAAAATTTCCCATTATCTTAAATTAACCATTTATTTTTTTTGTNTTCCACATTTAATATTTTACTAATTTTACATTAAATTTAGAAAGGTGAAAAAAATTTCCCATTATCTTAAATTAACCATTTAATTTTTTTATTATTTACAGTTAATTTTTTACGTTAAATTTTGGAGTATATGTCATAGGGCATACATAACGCTAGACTTCTTGTTTTTTCATTTGTTATAATTGGGAAGATATGCTTCATTGCATTAAGAACAATAACAGAAGAAATAATAATAATAATAATAATGGCAGTCAAGCATGATTAAATTTAAAGAAATGTATTTTGCTGTAATTTGTGCCTTACAGACTTAAAAACCATAACACAGAATCCAAAACATAACTTACCGGAAGAAATTTATTTGGGACAAAATTATGATCAGCCTAGATATACGTGTCCATTTATAAGTTATGAAATGTAGGGCTGACTTACACATACAGTACTAGCTGGAAACACAACTAGAGTTAAACATTGGGAATGCATTGTGTACCCATAAAAAATTGTGGCATTTCAATAAAGCTACACCATCACTGTTTGTTAGTTTCCTTTATTGTAAAAGTACCTGTAGTCCATAAAAATCTCCAAATACTCAAAGTTCTTATCACTGATGACATACATAGTTAAGAAAGTAGGTCGATGTACCCCCTCATTTCCTTTTGGAGCCGCGGTGACTGAGCCAGCTCGCCTCCCACAAAGGTGTTCATACCTGGCCAATTCACTCCTGCATTTTTGCAAGGTGGCAATCGTGCTGGACGAAGCCCCTGGTTGTGGCAGGTTTTTTCGGGATCTCCAATTTTCCCCGCCCGTGCATTCCGGCACTGCTCCATTCTCACTTTATTTCATCCTGGACGGCTCTCAAGACCTAATTAAGAGCCTACCCAAATCTATTAACTCAACTCATTTTCCTTTTGGTAGGTTTTTTTCATCATTGACGTAAAATGTTTTATACTATTAACTTTTATGACAAGAAGGTGGAAGAATATATATTTACTTAGGTACAACTCGCATGTCCATACAGATGGCATGGAACATCATTCATTGCAATACCAGTAACATATATACCTCCAAATCTTGAGATATGTTTTCTTTTATAACAATAAGTTTATAGTTGATATTTCCTTAATTTTTTTTTTTTCAAGTACAACTATAAATACAGCACCAGTTGTTTTAGTTCACTTTTTTTTTTTTTGCCTAATCCGTTTTTCTTGGCTTACAAGTCAGATGTGAAGCATAACTTTGGAACTATGGTGCCTGGCTAGAAGCATTTATTTCTTGCCGCACTAGAGAAAAAGCACTGACCATAGTATGCATTGTTGTTAGCGAAACTGACCTGATCTTCTGTAATAATTATATTTACTTCAGAGTAACGTTTATTCCTGTACATGAAGATGTTTTGTACAAAACTGTCAGTCTGAAAAGTAGTATATACGTAGTGTATTTTCTGTCAATTTGATCTTTTTCAGTGAAAATTACAAATGTTCCAAGTAAAGCTTAGCTCTAACGTATATTTAACAACAAAATATTCAAAAAGTGAGTTGTGCATCAGGATTACTTAAGTTATTTCGTACATATCGCAAAGTTTGCTGGGTTTCAGTCTTATCAATGTATGTAGCCAAATTTTCAAAGTTGTTTCATTTATGCTCCTTTATAAAATTCTTAGAGAAAAACAAGTAATGTATACCATAAGACTGGTGTTATTTTCAGTTTATTTACTGCGCATTGTATATTCTGGCATTATAGATCTGTCATTTGTATTAGTTCATATAGTTATAAACTATAATGGTAGCTAGTTACTGATGCACAATCACAGTAAAAATTGGCTGGGAGATACTGAAGACATGAAAGTAGTAGCAATGATATAGAACTGTCTGAATATTTGTGTGGTTGGTTTGGTTAAAAAAAAATACTTGTAGTGTGTTCTTCACTGTATAGATATCAGTTTCTATTTTTTTTTTGTGTGTGTGTGTGTGTTTGTGGTTTGGTTGCATTTTCAGAGCTGTGCAAGAATTTTATNTAGCTCTAACGTATATTTAACAACAAAATATTCAAAAAGTGAGTTGTGCATCAGGATTACTTAAGTTATTTCGTACGTATCGCAAAGTTTGCTGGGTTTCAGTCTTATCAATGTATGTAGCCAAATTTTCAAAGTTGTTTCATTTATGTTCCTTTATAAAATTCTTAGAGAAAAACAAGTAATGTATACCATAAGACTGCTGTTATTTTCAGTTTATTTACTGCGCATTGTATATTCTGGCATTATAGATCTGTCATTTGTATTAGTTAATATAGTTATAAACTATAATGGTAGCTAGTTACTGATGCACAATCACAGTAAAAATTGGCTGGGAGATACTGAAGACATGAAAGTAGTAGCAATGATATAGAACTGTCTAAATATTAGTGTGGTTGGTTTGGTTAAAAAAAAATACTTGTAGTGTGTTCTTCACTGTATAGATATCAGTTTATATTTTTTTTGTGTGTGTGTGTGTGTGGTTTGGTTGCATTTTCAGAGCTGTGCAAGAACTTTGTNGAGCTGTGCAAGAATTTTATGTTATTCATTTATTCTTAATTTTTGTTGATGTAATGCATATGCCCATGTGTGAGGGTAATTAAATTTTATTTTTGAGTTGGTTTTTATGTTTTTGAAATTCTTAAAAATTAAATTTGGTTTTGTTATATTTGTTTACTAATGTGTATTCAGAAATACTTGCCAAATTCATATGCCTGTTTTTTTGTGTTGTAGATAAATGCCATTTATCATCGGAAACTTAACAAAGTAGCAGTTTGTGTTATGTGTTGTTGTGAATGTTCAAGCACATGTNTTCATATGCCTGTTGTTTTGTGTTGTAGATAAATGCCATTTATCATCGGAAACTTAACAAAGTAGCAGTTTGTGTTGTGAATGTTCAAGCACATGTGTGTGTTTGTGCAGTGTTGGGCATTGGAAATTTGGCAGTGGTAAGATGGGAAAAGAGGGAAGGGTACAGGGAAGCTCAGGTAGGTGTATACCGTTTTGAAAATTATATTTCTGAAACACTTTAAGTGGGAGATAACATGCTCTTTTTTAAATAAAGGTTTCCATTGTTCTGCACTGGATATTTAGTGAAATGACAGGCACCCAGTGGGGATCTGGTCTTTAGTGTGCAGTTAATATGAATAACTTTTTTATTTTTATTAAAAGTAATTAGTTTGTTTGTGAATATATTAAATGTTTTCTTGTAATGATAACACAAGAAAGGTTGCTAGCTAGAGGTGTATAATAAACCTCCAAAGTGGCAGATATACTTCAACCTTCCCTTTTTGCCAAAAATGTTTTAAACATTGAGCAGCACAAAGTTTTACTAAGCATTATAACTTCATGATTAATGGTCTCTGATGTAAAACTAAATTAGATTAGTAATATTAATTTAATTCAATATGCGGTTACCTTTAGAATAAAACGATACCCCAGAAGTATAAAATACAACCTCCTATTGTCGCTAAAATGGTCAAACAGGGTGCAGCACAACACTTAGCAAGCACTAAATTCATTTTCACTTGCTCCTCGTGAAAAATCTAGCACTCCCACGACATAAACTTCTAAACTGGTACCATTTTGAGTGTTTCGCATTAAAGACGTTCACAATAGAACACACCGTGAAGGAGGAAGTTTTCCACATATAAGTTGTAAGGAACACACAGGAAACAGAAGTTCACATGTATTTCATCATACATACTGTGATTGCTGATACACCGTGTGAACTAGAACGGCAAAGGTTTGGAAATAAAAATTCAGAATCTGCAAGAGGTATCTTTCTTAAACTGTGCAGTAGCATAGTTGGCAGCAGAATGCACTATTTCGTAGCAGAATACACACATATTGTACTTTACATACGTATAATAGTAGTAATGTTTGAAACATACTGTGGCACTATAATGTCCAACACATGTATATAAGTGTGAAGAAGCAGCAATGATTGTAATTTTTGAAACACAATTTGCAGCAGTGTTATGTACAGTACATAATGTTTTAAAAAACAGTAAACAGAAAGCCATAATCTTAATTTGATCAACTAGTGCATAAAAGTTATTAAAAATCGGTCCAGTCAGTTTTAAAAACAATCCCAACTCTAAATCCAAAAAGAAAAACCAAAAAATACCACTATCCTGACATGTATTCACTAGCCGTACATTGTGCGAATAGGCAAAAAATGCTTCAGTCGCAAGACTGTTGTGTTCAAGAGATGAAATGAGATGTGAAACTAGTTTTAGCTGTTCCTATTGCTAGGCAAAAAGGGAGAGACTGTCTTGCACTACTATTGATTACCACTGAGACTATGCGCAAAGCTTTGAACATAACTGTGAACTGATAAGGGTGCATAGTGGGCAGGAGGGGGAGAGGGAGCACTTGAAAAATCTTCTCATTACATCACAAATCATGTGCGTGGCCCCACAAGGTGCATGCACTAGGCATGGCGTGGCCAAAAACTTTTAACTTAATTAATTATGAAAATTATTAATTACTTACTTCATTACATTATTTACATAATTATTTGAATGCTTGCCCCCTCACCCACCACCCACTTGCTTGCTCACTTCACTCACCCACCCATTCTCCTACTCTACCATCCACTCTCCCACCCATTCTACTGTCCCACTCACCCACCTATTCTACTGTCCCACTCACCCACCTATTCTTATACTTGCACTCACCAACCCATTCGCCTACTCTACCATTTGCCCACCCACTCTCCTACTCTACCACCCACTCTCCTACTCTACCATTTGCCCACCCACTCTCCTACTCTACCACCCACTCTCCTACTCTACCATTTGCCCACCCACTCTCCTACTCTACCACCCACTCTCCTACTCTACCATTTGCCCACCCACTCTCCTACTCTACCACCCACTCTCCTACTCTACCATTTGCCCACCCACTCTCCTACTCTACCACCCACTCTCCTACTCTACCACTTATCCACTCACTTTCCTACTCTCCTCTACCACTCACCCATCCACTCATATTCTACCACTCACCCACCCACTCTCCTACTCTCACACTATGCTCACTCCCCCTTCCCTATACCTTGCCAAAGGTTTTAGTTTTGAATTATTTGTGAGGCTGCATAATCATGCTGAGAAACTAATGTACGGTAATTCAAATGTTTTAACAATTAAGTCTCTGACAATTTTCCTCCTCTGCNTCTCACACTATGCTCACTCCCCCTTCCCTATACCTTGCCAAAGGTTTTAGTTTTGAATTATTTGTGAGGCTGCATAATCATGCTGAGAAACTAATGTACGGTAATTCAAATGTTTTAACAATTAAGTCTCTGACAATTTTTGTGTATGAATGTTTTAGTTATTGTTATATTATTATTAATATTATTTATTTATCATAAACTTCATAGTTCCCAAATTGAGTTTAAATATAAGGATATGAGGAAAAATTAAAAATAAAATAATACTTCATTTGATGTATTGGGCAAGTCGTTAATATATGCTAACCCGGCATGAGTAGACTGCGCAGGGAACCAACCCTTGTATATATTACTTATCTACAGTGATTACCGAGGGTAGTAGACACCCCCCGAAAGTGGAAATGTGTTATGCAACAAGAAATTGCAAATCTCTTATGATGAAAGGCACACCATAGTAAAAGATTGTCTGTAAAACCAGTGTTTACACATATATGCATATATCTGTAAATAATTAGTTTGGGAATAAAATTTTTCCCAGAAAAAAAAATTATCATCTACAGCTACCACGTTTGACTTTTATCTTGTTATATATATATATATATATATATATTCAAAGAATACAAATATAGTGAAGGTGGTTAAAAACATTTTTTTTGGGGGGAGGGAGGGGTTGTTTCTGCAGTTTCCTTACGGAAAAAGAAAAAAGTTCAAAGTAGTATCTGTAGTTTAATGTATTGGTTTTCATCTTGTGTAAATATCCTACTATTGCGGATCTAATTTGCAAGAAACTCTGTTACATGGAATGCATATTGCAGTCTTGGGAGGGCCCGTTGCAATGCTTTTGTATGGCCAGGCATGACCTTTAGGCGTTAAGAACTTTTTTATTAGGTATTCCCCTTAAGTAACAAAAAGTAGCATACAGGTAATGGTTAGAAGTTAAGTAACCACAGAAAACTGTGTTACGGAGAGTACACCCCTTCATAAATTAAATGGGGTTTGGCACCCTCTTATTGCTTAGAACTTTATAAACTTGTGCTTGAACCAATTTTAAATGATATGTTAGTTATCAGTATGCAAAATCAGTGATAGTTGTAGACAAAATGGTGGGAACTGATGAGCTGTGTAAACCTGAGTTTTCCCATCGTACTTCTCAGAAATTGCTACCCTAGACATGGACTTGGTGTGGTCTTGCAGCAAATGTGGTCCTGATGGCAACAGGAAGTTGTTATTATTAACAGTGAACCATTGATCATGGCAAGTTTATTTTAAGGGAGTGATACCGAAACATTTTAAACATTTGTCAAAATTTCTAATTGACTTAAGCTATTAGCTTTGTAGCACTGAAGAAGTCAGTTGGGTGTCCTTAGAGTTGACATTCCTCACTTTTGTGGAGGAGAGTTTGATCAAAAGCACTGCAGTCACAGTTTGAAGTTGGTAGCTTTCCGTACTCAGGGAAGTAATCCCCACAAACTTTTCCAGCAGGGATCCTGTTATCATGTAAATCAGGATCTTTTCATCAACATGTAGATCCTAAATATCCTCATCTGCATTTTCCTGTACTGTATTTTTAATTAGTTGTACGGTCACCTTTTCTTGCATATTCTGGGTCTGGTAAACTTAATGATTACATGCATTTTGGTAGTGCCCAATTTGGTGATAGAAGGAATGGCAATGTTGGCAGCCCTGATGCATATTCTGGTTGAAAAAGAAGTGATAACTATTGTCCTTGGTGGTAGACAAAGAAGTTGAAGTGCCCGGAAGTCGCGAATCATGCGGCCTACTCCGATGAATGCCCGCTTCAGACTGAATGGCTGCCAGCGTCTTTCCGGTCACTTGCCGTGAAGACGCTGGTAGTCTGAAACGCGTGAGCGTGAAAGAAATGCCAAATAGTGTTAGGCCCTTAATTGTTTGCATTGTATAAGTGAGAAAATTCCCTTAACTAATTGTAGACTGAACATTGCCCCTAGCAAAAACTTACCTGTTTTATGAACTAAACAAGCAACTTAATTATTGATAACAATGCTCTCTCGCATTGTTAAGGTTACGGGCACACAGTGGTGGAAACGTGTCTATCCGACTCTGTAAACCTGTTGACTGCTGCAAAAATAAACTGAAATGCTCCCCGTCAGGTGATGCCTGTGGGGACTAAACTTAGGTTGGCACGGTTGAAGCCCGTGCTCCAAGTAGGAAGTTGTTGGCACTTCACTTTAACGTAATTTCAAATTATGTCTCAATACACAGTTCACTTGTGGTTGACTTTCTGGGTAAACTGGGAAAGATTGTGCTCTGCTTTTGGGGACCACTGACACTCGCCAACACTTGTTGCACAATGGTGTCGGTTGTTCGTATGGATCCTGATCATGGATGCTACAAAGCCTGGTGTATCTTTCACACGTGCCGGTTGGTTGGGATCCGAACCACAAGACTGTCCTGGTGTGACCCACGTCGGATCAAAGTGGGACCGTCAGCTGACTGACTCGTGCGGTGTTAGGCAAGGCAGGTGCTTCCACAAACACTGTTGAGATACTGTAGCTGACGGGCATGCCCGATGTTCTTGTCGACATGGTGCTCGGCCGTTGTTGTATTGTGGCACAGCGAACGTTCGTAGAGACCCGTGAGTTTAGGCTCACGTCAACTGTTTTGCAGTTATTTTCGCATCTGTGTTCAGACTGACATTGATTTGATTCAGGCGTGGTGGCGGGCCTTTGGCACTGGACTGAGGGTGATTTACAGTTTGCAACATTGGTTCCCACTCGTCTGGGTCGTTTTCACACATGTCCGGCCCCTGGAAGCGCGAGAGAGTGTCTGCTAGTTGGTTTTCTACTCCCAGTACAGGCTCTACCACACAGTCATAGGCCCGCATAAGCATGGACCGGAGTGTCAGCTTGCTTCTGGATTCGCGCATATTGTGTAACCACATTAAACTACTGTTATCAGTTCGGAGAGTGAACCGTTGGTATTTCAAGAGCTGTCTGTATCCTTCAGGGACCAAATGATATCCAAACATTCACTCTCTTAAAAATTATATCTGCTCTCTTAGTCGATGATAAATCGTTCGCCATCATTGTCTAGCTGGAATAGGACAGCCCCTAGCCCTTCCTGTCTTGCGTCGTTTGCAAATACAGTTGCCTTGTGTTGACTGGG
>NQII01002164.1:87489-148104 GCA_002778355.1 Clitarchus hookeri
GGGGGGGGGGGGTGCCACTGATGGATTTGGTGCTTAATCTCCACGAGCGCGTCAGTTTCCGAGGTCCATTGCTAATTGACTTGTGTTGACAAGAGTGATGTGAAGGGCGTGGTAATCGTAGCGAACCCTCGAATGTATTGACGGAACCAGTTTCATAAGACCAAAAAACTAGCGCAGTTGCCTGCGTGTTTTTGGCGGGTCCCACTCATCAATGAGCCACAGGTTTTCTGCACTAGTACGATTTCTGGTCTCTCGTACAACGTGTCTCAAGATTTAACTTCGTCTGGCCAATGTGGCACTTGTGATTTGTGCAGGTGCAGTTCCAGGAAGAATTTCAAAGGAGGGCACAAAGTTAGAAACTAATATAATACTTTATTGAATATGCAACAAACTAACAAATCTCTAAACACCCCCGGGTTTTCACTTATAGTAGTTTCACCATGATCTCAAAGACCCGACTAAATAAAAAATTCACTATATTTATTGCATTCTTTTATTGTAGTACTTATGTGTATCTTGTTTCTACATGTTCATTGTGTTTTTATGGACATATTGTGTACTTCGTTTAACTGTTTTTTTTATTTCTACCTGCCCCAACATTACCATTTTCATTTCATTTTGCAAATGCAGTTTGTTCCCTAAATGTTTTTCTCATTCTTGTCATCAAAAAGTTGTACGCCGACTACACCTGTAGTCGCTCGCGTATCGTCAGAACCAAAAAGAATACAACACAGTTCAATTATCATATCCTGCTAACAAAATGGTTTAATGGATTTTTTTAACTCAAATTGCATGCATACTTTCTCTTTTGAGTGTGATAGGTTCGCGTTATAATAAGTTGTGGTGTTGGAGGACCAAGATTTTTAATTTAATGCCTGTTGTGATACCCTAAAAAAAATTTAATTTTGTTCACTATGGTTTTTTGAATAAATACTGTATGTTACACGTAAGTTCAGTAAAGCCCTGTCTACAATTGCAACAACTGCGTGAACCGTATGGGAACAGGTGGCTAGTGCCCCAATTCTGCTGCACATATGCTATTAGCGAAAAGTCTCGTGTACTTTCGGCAAGGAGAAAATATACAGCAGTGTGGGCACAAACCATCTGTGCTCCAAAGCAGTGAGATAAAACATTGTCCGTGCCTAATGTAAGGAGACACTATCCACAGCCTAGTGTACAGAACTTAATGACCAAATATGTTACTTTTACACTTAAATTATAAAAGAGCACTTATTTGCTGGAGCATGTTAAATCTTGTTTAGGAGGGTACGTGCCTCTACGCTCATTGACAAGAGCCGCCCTTGTGCAGGTAAGGCCTGTGGTTGCAATACATTCCAGCATTAATTCTGAGTTTTCTAGGAATTCTGACCAAACCACTACATCATCTAGATGTGGTGACGAACTTATTACCATAGATACAGCGCTGTGGTATGAATTTGGAAATAAAGACTATGTGATTGAGAAAACACTTTTATTATAAGAACAATGAACTGCACTACAGAAAAAAACAACTACTACAAACTCTTTTCAAAGTTTGATGGTAGAGTGCAGCCCCTCCGCGTAAGCAACCAATGGGGAGAGACTTATAGAATTGCGCCACAATACACACTTCAATAAACTTGACATTATAGCCATCTAGTATGAGTACTATCATAGCTTGAAAGGTATCTCGTGCGTACTTAAGATCAAATGGCATAGCTCAAAACTGATATTGCCTGCTGTCGGATGTGGTGAACACAGTTTTGTGGTGAGTGATAGGTGTGACTGGGACTTGACAGTATCCAGAACAGAAGTCAAACGAAGACATGATTTTTGTAGAACCGAGCAAACTGAGAGCAAAGTTTATGTTTATTACTGGAGGGGCTGAGCTTTTGGTAAATAAGTTTATTGGATGTAAATCTATACAAAACCTCCATGTTCCATCTTTTTAAGTGGCCAAGGTTATGGCTGAATTTTAGTTGCTCTCAAGAGGACTCAATAACAACATCAAGTAACATTTCACTTATCTGGGTGTCGATGATGTTGCAGTAGTAGGCTGTGTAGTCCCTGGGTGGCATGTGCAGTGGTTCCATGTGACTAGTAGATATGGATGGTGCTCTGCAATGCTGGTGTGATGGAGTGGGTCCCCACACGCAAACACATCACTTCGGTCTTGCAAGATGGCTTGCATGGCATGGTCAAAATCGTGGATATTTATAGTGTCCAGAATGTGGGTTGATGGTGCCCTAGTTCTTACGTTGTTTTCCACCGTGTCTTGCTGAAATGAATGTGGTCTCGGAGTAAATCGGTGACAGCTAGTTAATCAATGAGCCACGTTAGTCGCAGAATAAGGTCCTTTCTGAGGTATTGCATAACTAGAATTGGAACATGCAACACTTCGTCCCTGATAGCTACAGTTACCGTGGTGGTACTATAGGCGTGGCCAGGTATGCCGTGAATGGCGCGCTGCACAAATTGATCTCGTTTGCATTGTTCAGGGGCAATCAGTTGTTCACTAATGAAATTATGTGAAGCTGCCATGTCAATGAGTGCTGTTAATTTTGAGTTAACATTAATGTGTATGTGTAGTAGTCTGTCACAATTTTGAAAAATTAAGCCGAGATATGAGAGTTATTGTTTTTTCGGTTATCTTTGATATTTTCTCTGGGATGGGAGATCGTTTCCCCTATCCCTGTTTCCCGTTTCAGGGTTATCCATCGCTTTATGGTTTGGGCAGTTCTTGTGCCAGTGGATCTCCTCCGTGGGACAGTCACAGCAAGGATCGGGAGAAAGCTGGTCAGGTGCTGCCGTACCATTACGTGATTCGGTAGTTGTGCCATTGTTGCATGCATGCAGGCCAGCCGCCCCAGGCGCTCTCAGCTGGTCGTGGAGGAATCGATCCAGAAACATGAGCTGCTGTGGTCGGACTGCCAGGCACTGTTTTGTTGTCGTCCCGCTCCCTGGTGGGCATGGCAGATGCAAACACGTGCATTCCACATGGTGGTGTGCCACATTGACTTAGCTCGGTGGCATCTCGAGAAACGCCAGAAGCTGTTGGAACGAAGTTTTCAAAGCCATTGTAAATGGTTGGTCTAAAGTGGCTCTTAATTCAGGGAAGACTGCCTGTATAACTTCTTCCAACACATTTGCGGATGCAATATGAGTGTAAAACCGAGCTACAAGATTTACCTTGCATCTCACAAATATATCTAGCTTTTCGTAGGCCTTTTGCCACTCCTCGAAAATGTTCAACTGCATTTATAAGGTAGTCAATGTGCTGGTATATCTAGCAGAAAATTGTTTAACAAACTGTTCCCACATAATTTGGTACTTGGTAACAGACTTCCAACACATGCGCGAATAACCTGTGAGTTGTGCTCCTGCTACACACTGCCACTCATCATGAAGAAAACCGTACCACTGCATTCACTACACGCACTCCTCCACGAATGCTCGAAGATCCTCTGGGTCTTGACCAGTGAAATTCGGAGTGTTTGAAATCTCGTCAGAGTAACTGCTGCGGGTGCATGCGAAGTTTGAACAGTTCGTGGCTCAAATAGTGAGGATGCCTTAGCAAACTGCAGTGGCTGAGTTAAAGTACACTAGGTGTTGGTGACAGTAAGGTTTCCGAATGTCCTTGAGCATCCGGAGATGTTACACAGCAGTTGGTCGGGCATGGCTGAGTCACAAGAGGTAAGCTGATCAGATAAGCAGTCCTGGCACTGAAACTGAGTTTTTTTGATTACTCGATTGCAGTCAAGCAGGTGAAGTTGCACATCCGGCCGCAGCTGTGACAAGTTGCAATGTCCACAGTGGATTACCCGTAGTTCGGAAAGTCGCACACATCCACAGTGGCATGGGTTTTCGTGGCGGCATAGTCCGCTGGTATCTTGATGCCGACACGAGCCAGTCCTTAAGTGATGCTGCACTGATTACATATGAACTGCCCGGCGCAATGTTGAGGATGTCCACGAGGTAGTCCCTCTGAGAGTTCATATAGGAAGCCAGGTCACTACCTGGTCCCTCGCGTTGGCATCGATTACTTAGGACTTCGTAAATACGTTCGGTGAGTGGGCCAAATAGTGTTGTTGTTGAAGTGACGTATGCTAGCATAGGAAGTCCGAGGCAAATGTTCCCTGATAGGTCATATTTGGCGACGGGGTCATTGTCATTCGCTTTATGGCAAATGACACAATGGTCTGCAGGCCAATACTCCATTCCAAAATTTGCCACATGTGTGGCTGCGCAGCGCAGGTGCTCGGGTGGTGCTGCGCGGAAATAATCGCAGGGGTACGGTCCTCTCACTCACACGGCTGTCCAACGCACGTGGACATCTGTTTCAGCTGTGGTGGTCGTGGCAGGTTCAGGGGCGAGGCATGCGCATTCTCCCTCCCCATCGGCAGATGGCATGGCTGACCGGTTGGGTGTGTGGAGCAAGCAGAATTGGGGGGGGGGGGAGAAACTAGCTCCCTTTGTCCTCAGGAATGCAGCACCAAAATGGCATCATTTCCGCGCTCTGCTAAAGCTGATGGCGATAATGGTGGCTCCACGAACGGTCACCCTCGTGACTGTGGAATTTAGCCACACATTGGGCACCAATTGGCACATTTCGGAGTGGTCTAAGGGTGTTATAGGTGAAGTTAATGTCCGGATGGCGCCAGTTAACCAGTTAAGGGACCAGTTCGGGTTAGCACGAGACTCTTGAGGTGGGCCACAGTCGAAAAACCTGGGCTAAGGAACTCGGTGCCCCATGTTTTAATGAGGTCGTGTATGATGACTGATGTCGTCGGCTAAGTGAATGCAGGGACACATATATGCACTCCCTTACTGGGGTATTGTGGTTCTCCAGCATGCTGTTCCAATGCACAGACATAAAACACTTCAATACACAAAATACACACCGACTTACGTGATATAGGTAATGTGGCAGGTAGTTGATGATTATGATGGCCTGTCGCCCTTAAACTCCCTGTTAAGCAGGAATTAAGCACTTAGGCATGTTGGCTTCAGAATGCCAGTTTTATGAAATAAATCCAAGTGATATTTTACACACAAAAATAGTGTACGTCAGGCAGAGTAGGAGGAGAATGTCTTCTCACTCCTCGTCACATGCGACAGTTTCGCCTAGTAATCATGAAAGGGTGTCAGCTAACCGAGTGAACCTGTGATATTCTACGAAAGGTCGGTATCATTTAACTACCCAGACAATAGCTAAAAATTCATATTCGTTAATGTCGAAGTGACTAGTTATGGGATGGAATTTAGCACTGCTGAAATATATTATTTTTTCAACACCACTGTCACTGAGTTGTAAAACCACCACTCCTAGTGAGCGAGCGGCTACGATGTAACGACCAATTGCCAGTGTGCTCAATGGCTGTGGCTTTGGGGTAAACACAGTTTTGGATCGCCTACTTATTTATTAAAAGAGTTACCTCTTGTAATAATTGAGTAAGGCAGTCTCTTAAGTTACATAAGCCTTTTCGTCAAGAAGGTGCAAAATTCGTTCTTCTCGACCTGCACTATGCACTCTTGGCCTAATGTGGTTGGTGCGACTCGGTGTAGCTGGTGTAGTAGTCGGGACTACGGTGGTCAGGGGACACAAGGAGCTCGTGGCCGCGTGGTTTACGTCAACATTATACAGAAAATCATAAATATTTCAAAATAGTTATTTAATGTTTCACACATTGCTTGATAAAACATAATTTAAAAATGTTATTTCGGAACTTTTTTAAGATACAATTTATTTATTGTGTATTTGGTATTTTCATACCTGCAGAAATATTATATAATCACTCTGCTTATACACACATTATTTAAACCTATTTAACATATTTTTTACACTTTAACCTATCCTAATTGTACATTTCATACCATGCAAACATTCCCGAAGTTTCGATGTTGATTACGCGAATTAATCGTAATATTCGACGCAAAATTTGAATTACACACCCTAGGTTTCCAAAACTCTGTGTTTTCAAGTATCAGTATAAACATATTGCTTGACAATTTAACATTTTCATATGTACGATTTCCGTAATTATAATTGTTTTTTCAAGGGTTTAATTAATGTAGATGTCAGTGTTATGTTCAGAGCAATAGCATCAGAAAGAGTACTTATTAAAGTAATTGTATCATTATCCTGCTTGTAAAACTCACGTGATCCATATTGACATATTTTGGGAATAAAAGCACT
Organism: Clitarchus hookeri; assembly: GCA_002778355.1. Taxonomy (NCBI): domain Eukaryota; kingdom Metazoa; phylum Arthropoda; class Insecta; order Phasmatodea; family Phasmatidae; genus Clitarchus; species Clitarchus hookeri. The sequence goes on from NQII01002164.1 coordinate 93,665, forward strand.
CACTGAATTATGTGTGCTTCTAAAACACATCTTTGAGATATATGTATATCTGGTATACCAAAGACAAAGTAGTACTTTTATTTTTGTTGTATCAAATGATGAATGTTTTAATTGACATTATAAATAAATGTATATTAGAATTCAAAGCAAAATTATTTTTTATTATTATGAACTTTACAACAACATCAAGGTTGAGTTGAGAAATTTGGGCGGCTCTTAACAACGAGGTCTTGAGAGCCGATGAGGGTGAAATGAGGTGAGAATTTAGCAGTGCCAGAATGTCAGAGTGGGGAAACAGGGGGTTCCTGAGAAAATCCGCAGATCAGCAGTATCGTGCATCACAATTCCCACTTACGAAAATCCAGAAGTTGGCCGACTGGGGAATGAACCCAGTTCCCCTTGGTGGGAGACGAGCAGTTGAACAGCTCAAACATCACTGCCATTCGATTCCAAGGGATTTTCTTTTTGCATACGGTGTAAACGAGGTCAACGCCATAGTGTCATTGCCTTGTGTAGTTGTTAATGGCGACGGATAGAGGTTGTATATAGTTCGCGGCCTGAGACCTTCATCGTTTTCTGAATCACCATTCATCACCACAGTTAAACAGTAGTTGACTGGAACTTTGATATTAGATTTGGTGCTCCAGGCATGCAACTCGGCTGTACCACTGTAACCCCACTAGCCTTTGATTTTTTAAATTTAATTTTACATCACCAGATAGGCGTATGCACCAATAAGTCGGCCAATGCAGGGCCTAAGCTGCACACCCGCCTATGTGAGAGATGTATGTAGAATTCATCACCAACATCCTGGAATACTTGCAATTATTTAGTGATATCGTGTGTGTAATCTCATTCCAGTTAGAGTACTTTGTACACTTTCGTAGCCTCTTCGCGTTTAACTTTGTTAGCTTGGAAAAATATGGGGGGAAGCCCGAATCCATCCAGTATCAGCGAGTACTGAGGGATATCCAGTTGTAAGTGTATTCATGGGAGGACATTATGACAAATAGGGTGCACCATGCCCGTATAGCCACCCTACAATAAAATTTGTATACCTACATTCATATCTCAGTATATATGCACATCCCTGATGTTTGTTACAAATAACAGTCATATTTTCTCTATAAATGATTTAATTAATTCTCATTATACAAGAGGTGCGGACGTGGTCAATATTGGCAACGGTGAATTTTCCGCCCCGAGTTAGGAAAGCCAATTTGACCTGTGGTGTTGCCAGAGTTGAGTATGTAATAATTATGTGCCCGGCGCCACAGCTCTGCGGTGATCTGATGAAATGAGGTCGTTTCTGTCGACTGCCTAGGGGACTCTGGTCAACACTCCGTCACACACGATGGTGAGGCTGTAGGCCGCCTCGCAAGCCTTAATTAATTACAAATAAAACACTTACGAGCGATGCTTGTTGAGGTATTTATTACCTGAGACTCCTTACTGCACACACAACTATAATACAAAACACGTGGCGTTAATGGCTTGGAAACTGCGAGTGACCACATGGTCTTTACAATGTGAAACGCGAATGCACTTAACGATTCTCCGATAAGAATAACATCACTCTCCCCTCGGTGCTAGAACAAATAAAACAATGATGTGGTTTGTAATGTTGATGCCAATGGATATGAGTTAAACTGAGGATGTTAGCACGGAGAACGTCTGCGGAGCGAGAGACTTACACGTCTGGATGCGTTGAAGTGCTGGCGAGAACTGGCGGGGAAGTATCGGCCGGCTTCCGCTACCTGAGCACAGCCGACGCCACGTGGTGAAACAATGAAACACAATATACCCTAAAAAGTGATTATTAGATGAAAGTGACATGAATTAAAGTAATCTAAGATGACATAATTTTCCCTTAAACAAATACACAATAAAAATGATCATATTAATTCTAAATGTTTCCATCATACCAGCCACAGTATTGCCAAATGTAAAATGTCAAATGTCCCTGGCTGTGGCTGTGTAGACTGTCTTCCAAGAAGACATAAAAAATGATATTAATTATATACCCTGAATAAATATATTGATGCAATTAATAAATACCCTGATGAAATACACTGATGCTATTAATACATACCTTGATGAAATACACTGATGAAATAATAACACTGTATAAATTAGAAACACTAATGCAATTGCACTGACTCTATTATGCACACCCTCACTCGTGCCCACAAGCCCGTCGGTGTGGTGTGTCTGGTGTGTGGACACGTCTGCGGCAGTCATAGTGCGCACAAAGGAGCTCGTGAACGGTGGTTCACGTTAGTGCCCAGAGTCTTCATGTACCACTAAATAACCTGCGACTTTTCCAAAAGGGGTCTTACGATTTGTGTATTTCTTTATTTAATAAATTACTGTGTTAACTAAAAAAAAACTTAGTCAGAATAATTCCAAACTATTTAAAAATAACATAAAAACTTTCTTAAAGGAGTGTTCATTCTATTCTTTAGAACAATTCTTTAATATGGAATGGACCGAATTGTGCATAGCAGTATATTTTATATGTATAGATTTACATGTTGTTATAACACTTGTATTGTTTTGTTTTATACTGAAGAGCCAAAAAACTGGTACACCTGCCTAATATCGGGTAGGGCTGCCGCGAGCATGCAGAAGTGCCGCAAGACGACATGGCATGGACTCGACTAATCTCTGAAGGTATGCAGTAGGCAATTCACACCATGAATTTTGCGGGACAGTCCACAAATCCATAGAAGTGTAAGGCTGTGGAGATCTCTTCTGAACAGCATGTTGCAAGGCATCCCAGATATGCTCAATAATGTTCATGTCTGGTGATTTAGGTGGCCAATGGAAGTGTCTAAAGTCAGAAGAGTTTTCCTAGAGCCACTCTGTAGCAACTCTCGACGTGTGGGGTTTCACATTGTCCTGTTGGAATTGGCCATGTCCGTCGGAATGCACAATATACATGAATGGGTCAATGTGATCGGACAGGATGCTTACGTATCTGTCACCCATCATAGTCGTATCTTGATGTATCAGGGGGTCCCATTTCACACCAACTGTACATGCCCCATACCATGACAGAGCCTCCACCAGCTACCTAGGAGATGCTTTGTCCCATGTCTTGTGCGCCGACTATAACACCACGTTCAAACTCACTTAAATCTTGATAACAGGCCATATTAGCAGCAGTAACCGATCTAGCAACTTTGCCAGACGCTTGTTGTCATATATAGGCACTGCCGGCCGCATCACTTTACTCTGATAGGTTCCATGCCTCTGTTATTTGCATACGCACGCCTATACCAGTTTTTTTGGCTCTCCAGTGTATTATTGTAGCCTTTCATTTTGAATACTTGTATAACTATTTTATATTATTGTGTGTATACATTTACAGATATTTTATTTGTATTTATATGTGCGTTAGTACACTTTCATTTATTTTCTTACTATATACTATTATTTTTACACCTTTGTTGACATGCTCTACACTCTTGACCCAGTAAGGGTTTGGGATAAAGTTTTATGGAGCAAAATAAATAAAAATTAACATATAAAATTATACACATCATGTGACACGTGTACTAGAGATGGGTAGCTCCAGATGGATACGTATCCGCGGGCCAGTATCTATAACAGTACTGAAGGATGTAAATCCGAGTGCAAGCCGGACACATTTCCACGGTCGCGCACGGTCTGTGCCGGCGGAGTGGTAATGAATGAATATGGGACGCGAGTGAATGAGTGAGCAAAACGCGTGCTGCCGGTGCTGGAAACAAAACGGACCNGGTAATGAATGAATATGGGACGCGAGTGAATGAGTGAGCAAAACGCGTGCTGCCGGTGCTGGAAACAAAACGGACCGGAGCAGGTGGATCAGAGTGGTTCGCACTTAGAGCAGTTTTTTTTTGTATCAAACTTTTATCATTACAGCTCCGACTGTCGTTTGATTGTGTTATAGTTACGTCTTAAGTTAAGTTTATTACTGAAATCATTATTCTTAATCACTAAGTCGTAATTAATTATAATAACTATCGAATGTGTATTATTGCATATGGGTAATTAAAACCTGGTATTACTGGTTTTTTGGTNGGTAATGAATGAATATGGGACGCGAGTGAATGAGTGAGCAAAACGCGTGCTGCCGGTGCTGGAAACAAAACGGACTGGAGCAGGTGGATCAGAGTGGTTCGCACTTAGAGCAGTTTTTTTTTGTATCAAACTTTTATCATTACAGCTCCGACTGTCGTTTGATTGTGTTATAGTTACGTCTTAAGTTAAGTTTATTACTGAAATCATTATTCTTAATCACTAAGTCATAATTAATTATAATAACTATCGAATGTGTATTATTGCATATGGGTAATTAAAACCTGGTATTACTGGTTTTTTGGTNTAATTAATTATAATAACTATCGAATGTGTATTATTGCATATGGGTAATTAAAACCTGGTATTACTGGTTTTTTGGTCTGTTTCTGGTGTATTTTATGGTTAGGTTTTAAAGTGTGTTTTACGAGCTAAATCGAAATTGTACTATCTAACAGTAAATTACTGGCTGGTCACGATATAACTCCTACGTTAAACCAAACCATTGCAGTCCGCCTCAGTCGGATTCATTCACGCCCACCATACGCGCCATCCGCTCGGCTGAGTCGTCGTACCCATACAGGTCCGGCAGACATGGAACCTTGATGTAAGTCCGCAGAGTTGGATGTACATCCGGACCCGACTCCTGTAAAATCACCGATCTTCTCACCTCTAATGTGTACGTGCATTCGACATAGCAGTCGCCGGCGTTCGTCACACTACGCCGCACGATGTCATCATTTTGCTTGTCGTAGGTTTTCCTGTGTTTTGGTAGAGGTGTACAAATTCTCTTTTTTTAGTTTATTTACCAATAGCATGATAAATTACTACAAATGCATATAGTACTATATACGCTTCTTTGCGGTCAATTATGGTAAAATACAAGAAAAGAAAATTGATCTAACTTTTTATTAATATGTGCAAGGGAAATCCCATAGTTTTCATGTTACGCCATCCAATGGCGGAGAAAGTTTTCTGTTTTCTTTGTCCCTCTTTTTGTATTAGTTTTTCTCTAAAGCATGGTAGTGAGCCTAATACGGTTTTGTTTTCCTTTTGACAGGAAAAGTGTAACAGTTTATCTTAACAGTTATTTTTTAAAATGACTAAATTAAATTATTGTAAAATAATTCATTACAATCCTCCCACGCTATGCGTATATTATATAACAGAAGTTGTCGACCTGTTAAAACTGCTGACAACCTTACAATGCTTTGTTCCGTCTGTAGGAATGTTGCCAACCCTAGACGGCAGTGGTGAATTATTTTGATATATTGTGTGTTTTTAGTTGATGGAATGGTTACTCGGTTGTGTGTGTTGTGTTATTATTGACTACCCAGACCCAGCTCAGTCTAAGAAATTGGTTTTGAGTTTTTATGACAATTTTTTCTAGCTAGCTACTCTTAAAAAAACAATCTAACGTGCCTTTGTGCTCGGATTTAAGCTCATCTGCGTCGAGTGTTTTCTTGGTTAGACCTACACGTTAGCGGACGAGAAATTTCGTGGCAGATATTCAAAATTACTTTAGCCTTTCCTTGAAATGTGCCAATTATAGACAACGGGAAAGAGTTTACGTTAACTGCTTGGTGAATTCTGCCTGCCGCGCAGTGTGACCATCATCATTGCCAAAGTCGCAGATCATCGCGCCGAGAAGAGATCTGCTCTATTTGTGCCCAAAAGAAAACTGTGACTAAGTGATTGAGCTTGGATTCGGGAGACGTCGTAATGGTAGAAGTAGCCAGTAGTGCCAGGGTATTGCTATGAGGATTTGTTTGAAATAATGCTTGCTGATTGTGACGTTCCCCGCACTTTGCGGACTTGTGAGAAAATGACTGAGCCAGGATTATCGCCCCAGCGACTCAAACACAGACTTTATTACTACGCACGGGATGGAATGGCAATTACGTTATTCGCGTTATTGGCCGACAAAGAAAGAAGTGAGGTTAAGGATCTCTTAAGCGAGGTAAGGATTGTAGATTGGTATGTTTTTGTGTTAAAACACCCATAGTTAAGCATACTTGTAGCGAGACAACTATTACGAAAATTAGGTACATTTTAACCTTTTTGATGTTTATTGTTGTATAGCAGGTAGGTATAACAAGACCAATATTCCAAAAATTAGGGACAAGAACTATTAGTAATTTTTGATGCAAGAAAGTAGAAGCTACCCTCCAATTTTTGTCAGTGGATTTGTGCATAGATCAGTGTGGTGATGTCATTACTGTTGAGGTGAATGAATTAAAACAAAGAAAATTTTCTTACTGTGAATGCGTTTTGAATAAGCATAGGTACTCCTGGGGGTAATTATTAAGCGTAAGGGCTTTTCTGGAAAACTCGAAAATCTTATGGAAAACTACATATAGGAACTACTAATCATGCTGAAACAATTGTATGGGCATATTTTTATATTCACTAAACAGACAAAATTACTTTTTACAAACCCTGTGCCATACCAAAAAGATTTCTTAAAAATACATTTACCACCGTCACATGCTGTTGGCACACAAAAAGTTTTGCCGCCCTTAGCCATTTCAGTTACCATCCTGCGTAAGTTACGCACAACCTCACACAACACCACACCACTATCTAATAAAATAAAATGGTGCCAGAATTTTCTATCATTGCTGCAAATTGATACATTCAATGAATACTCTCCACATAGTTGACTCAAAAGCCTCAAAACACTTGAACTTGAGCCATCTGTTGGTTAGTTACTGTAGTCACGTGGTCAGAATGAGATTGCACCACAAATCCACACAGCACCACCCTGCAGACAGTCAACTGCAGTTTGGCATCCAGAGCTATACTGGTTACACTTGTATAGTTTTTTTGCTAAACGGATTATTAAATGTGAGCATTTTCATTTCACTTTGGTTTATAACAGTCTGTCATTATTATCAGGAATGGAGGAACATGGCAGACATAATTTGTGTTTACCCTTTTTAAAAGTTTCTGATTTTTTTGTTTTTAAAACACAAAACATTAGGTAGCTACTGCGTGCTGGCAAAATTTTAACTCTCTAAGCTTTGCAAAAGTCAAATATACAACTTTCATACCGCTTAGACCTCTGCTTCTGAAAATCCCCAAATTTGACTACCATTACATTTTAAAGCTTTTAACAGTAATGGTAATCATTGTCAGTATGTGCATGGGCATCTACGATAGTAGTCCTCTTAGGTTTTGATTTAAATTGTGGTAAAAATATTTCATATGACCACATGGCAATTATCCAGTTTAGGGGCTTTTCTGTAAAAAAAAAAAAACCCTGAAAAATGGTATATTTACACACTACTAATTACGAAAACACGAATATACTAGGGTCATTAACGTATGACTAATTTTGTAATATGTGCCCACCTAACCTAACAGAACCTAACCCCAAAATGAGTGAATCACTATTTTACATTTTGTAAGCTAGCCTAGGATCGTAGGGTATTAAACTAACATAGGATTTTGGGGTTTTACACTAAACTACAAATTTAGGATTTTAGGAATTTAAAGGAACCGTAAAACACACCAAAAGAATGTCAATGAATTAACTTACGTGTTCAAAACATGGCTGGTAGAATTCCTCTGTCTACGGCCAATTCAACCTTACCTCACTTGACGAAACACCATGTTCCACTAACGTGCCACATACGCGAATGTAACACCTGAAGCACTCGTTCATAGCCGAATATTACGCACTGAAGCACTCGTTCATAGCAGAATATTACGCACTGAAGCACTTGTTAATAGGCTAATATAACGCACAAAAGCACTCTTTCTTGCTTTCTCCGTTTTCAGTCCGCCGGATTGGAACTTCACGGCCGACATCGGAAAAATCACAATGGCTACTAAGCTGTTTGAAAAATTGTCCGTTAAATCACACGTGACGCGTCGCCGTGACGTAACAATATCTTCAAGCCAATAAAGGGATGGCAGGAATCATGACATAACCAAACATAATAACGACTGAGGTAAACAAAGGGCCGTACAACTGGTACTTTTAACTATGTTATATATTACGTTCTACTTATTTTAACATGACCCCCTTCTCAACATGAACTACGTAAGCTGTGCAGAATCCATTAATGGTACTTTAGTTTATCTAGGACTTTTCCTTCAGAAAAGCCGCTAAACTGGATAATTACCAACCACATATTACATTAAATTACTCTTAAAAATAACTACATACATTGATATATGATAACATTTCTGTATTTGCATAACTTACATCTACTTTCTGCCGTAACACCAACTTCCACATCAAAACAAATACGGTAGATGCCAGAGAGTGCAGAACATTTATGACATTTGCGGCGTACTCTTGCTAATTCACACTAAGAGCACAAAAGAGAACTTTTTATGCAAATTTATAAGTAGTCATTAATTTTTTTATTCCCCAACATGTAGACTACAAGTTAACCAAATTGTAAACTTTTTGAATTAGTAGAGCAAAAATATACCACTTGGGGTTTTTTTTTAAATTTTTTGCAGAAAAACCGCTACTCTGGATAATTACAGAGTTGTTTTTTTTTATGTTTGGCCACCATCTGATGATTTGTAATGGCAGCAAGGCGCGCTTTAAAAGTTATGGCACGCCATAAAAACGTTATGTTTGTAAACAAAAGTATTGTCATATGTTGAAACTTATTCTAAAATGTTTTACTCCGTATGAAAATGTGTTTGACAGACATTTTAATGATTTTATATTGCATAAGGAAGCTTGTATTCTAGTGAGTGAATTATGTTTTGTTTATATTAACATTTAATGTAATTGTTTAGATTTTCCCAGACAGGTGTTTTTTAATTTTTTTTGATGACACCTTCCTAGGTTAATTAGTATTTGGTACGTAAGATTTCCTTACTTATGTTTTGTTTTAAGTATTTGAATTTTATTAAAATTAATTTAAGTGATGTTAGTTTGTTAAATAATCAAAAGATTAAGATTTCCAACTACATAATATTTTTATGCATTGGCGGCAAATTGAGAATGAACTGGTGTCAGTTTCCATTGACTTTAGTACAATTCTTATACGTGATGTACAAAATAGGAATTTCTGTGTCCTGATTTTTTAAAAAATAATAATAGAAGTTTCTGGGACTCTTGTAATGTCAATCCAACATTACTTAGGGCAAATTATTAAAAATTTTATTTGGAACTGAACCAAATTAGGATATTATGTATTAATTCAAGTTGAAGTTAAAAGTTTTTTGCAGTTTATTTATTAATTTTATTTTTATTTATTAGTTTAGATCCATAAAACCCTAACTCTAACCCTTACTAGGTCAAGGGTGTAGAATACGTCAACAAAGGTGTACAAATAATAGCATACCGTAAGAATATGTTGTGTACAAATACACAATAACATAAAATAGTTATACAAGTATTCAAAATGAAAGGTTACAATAATATATCAAAACAATACAAGTGTGCTAACAACATGTAATTCTATATTAAAAAAACTGCATTGCACAATTAGATCCATTCCATATTGAAGAATTCTTCTACAGACTGGAATGTTATTTATGTTATTATGTTATTTTTAAATAGTTTGGGATTATCCTAAGTTTTTTTAGATAAAACAGTAATTTATTAAATAAAGAAATACGTGAATAGTAAGCCCCTTTCTGGGAAAGTTGCAGGTTATTTAGTGGTACATGAAGATTCTGGGCATCTCTTGTATAGTGAGAATGAATTAAATCATTTTTTGGAAAAAATGACTGTTATTGTTGACAAACATCAGGGATGTGTATATATACGGAGATATGAATGTAAGTATACCAAGTTTTTTAAAATGGCGGGGGCACCGTCTCATGCTGTTTTAATCCACTTAATATCCTTATGGTTTTCTTTCGAAGCAAAAATATTTTGCTGCGGTTTGCTGCCAGAGCCGAGCACATTATGCCATAAGACATTAATAAATGTAATTGAGCAAAATAAACTTGTTTAAGTATAGCAAGTGATAATATTGAGGCCAAGTGGCGAATAGTGAAACAGGCAGTGCTTAGCTTCTTTGAAAGAATATGGATATTCTCTTTCCAATTGAGGGAATTGTCTAGACAAATACCTAGAAATTTTGTTATTTTACAATTTTGAATCTGATGTGCATCACTGTCAATGAATGAGTCAATTGAATGAGTAATCGTGTTTATTTGTAGTATAAAATTTTAGGAAGGTGGTTTTGTTTACACTTAGGGAGAGTTTGCTGAAAACCATTCAGATAGCTTATTAAAAACATTATTACACATGTCTGATAGTTCATTTACATTTATGCTATTTAATAAGATGCTTTTATCATCAGCAAAAAGACAAGCCCTTGCTTTAGAGGATAGATTTGGAGGTAAGTTATTAATAAAGATGAGAAAAAGAAGGGGGCCCAGGACAGAGCCCCGAGAAACTCCACTTCCAACATCTCACATCTGAGAATATGGAAGTCCCCTTGCTGTCTGTAAAGCTCACTTTTTGGTATCTGTTTAATAAATATGATGAAATAAAATTGTAAATATTGTTAGTGATACCATTATATTTCAATTTGTTCAAAAGTACATCATGGTTAACACAGTCAAAAGCTTTTGTCATATCAGGGAATATTCCAATTACTCCAATTGTTTCAGAATGTAGGTTGTCAAATCTGATGCGTGCCGCATTGTTAGTATTAGAAGCGCCGCTGTCACCCCCTCCCCCCGACATCTGATCACCCGCTAGGGCCTCCCAATAGACTTGTGCCGCGAGACACGTGCCGCTAGGCCAGGTCGGCCCGAGATGGTGGAAAGGCAATTAACACGTGCCAAGGTTATGCCGAGTTAAGAGCTAGCAAATCACAGACGCTCCGAGGAACATGTGAGAACATGAACACGTGCCGAGAAAAGAGCTGACAGTGTTTGGCAGTTGCCGCTGGTTCCTCCCCCCTCCCTCCTCACAGAGAGAACATGCACATGTGCCGAGGTAAGCTAGAGTTGCGCCAACAACGCACCTCTGGNTGTGGAAAACGCTGACGGCGTTGACACGTGGAGGACACCAGGATGGGAGTTAAGTAGTCCCGACATGTGGAGGAGGAGTTAGTTGTTAGTGGGCCTTGCCGCGAGGCCGAAGAAGAGGAGGCGTTCTGGGGTGATGTCGCCCAAAAGCGCCATCTCGGGACGAGGGAGTAAGGTAGTCTTATGACCATGCCGGGACGCGAGGCAGTCCAGTGAGTCAGTCAGCCAAGGCCGGGGATCGGACCACGGCAGAATCAGTGATGTAGAGTCAGTTGTAATCCGCGCTGGAAGGCGACTGTCAAATGGGGGCTTGCCAGGAGCACCACGCCGGGATGCGAAGTTAGTCAGTCGTGTGACAGGAGTAGCATCAGTCATGTAGAACCAGTCGTATCGTGATTCAGTGTTGAAAGTCAGTTGTAATCCGCGCCGGAAGGCGACAGTCGAATGGGGGGGCTCGCCAGGAGCACCACGTCGGGACGCAGAGTGCGATACCAAGAGCGGGAGTCGAGTGGTAGCCTGAACGAAGTGGCTATATTTCAGTGAGTCGGGAACAGTGCAAGTAGTTCTGAAAAGCATGTAAGTTATATTACCCCAGAGGGTTATGGTGAGCCAGCTCTGAGACCACTGGAAGGGAGGGTAGGAAGTGGCAAAAGAATAAATCCGTTTTGCCCAGATGGTCCTTTTAATGCTTGGAAAGACACCTCCCAGCCAAGACACCAAGCTAACATTAAATTCATGTGTGGCAGACAGCAGAGCAGAGCTTTTCTCCCAATTGGCGGGCAGAATTGGCTGAGCGGTTAGACTGCTCGCCTTCCACCTAGGTGAACCGGGTTCAAACCCCGGCCGGGTCACTCCCAAATTTTCGCATGTGGGAATTCCAGACGATGCTGCTGGTTGGCCGGTTTTCTCGGAGATTGCCCATTTCCCCTGCTCTTGAATTTTCTGGTGCTGCTCCATTTTCACCATCATCGGTTCTCAAGACCTTGTTGTTAAGAGCCGCCTAAATCTCTCAACTCAACTCTGTCCCAATTGATAGGGCTTGGGTTCAATTCCTGGTCCGGGCATCCCGATTTCGGTTTTCCATGGCCCGAAATCATTCCAGGTGAATGGCCAATTCCTTCCCCAATCCCTGTTCCCTGAGCAACTTGCTCTGTCTCTAATTACCTGCTGCCTAAGCCAACTCAACAGAATTCCAGCATGATTTGCTTGATTATACTACTGGCGTCACTGCTGCCTGATCCAACTCAACAGAGTTCCATGCGCAAGACTGACTTTTGGTCTTTCCTTCATGTATGGTGTCTGCCATAGTGGGTGAAGGATGAATAGGATGGTGTCCGTCCACACAGCAAGCTCTTCTGTCTCTGCCCCATAGCCAGAGTCTGTAGCTGCTGGGGAAGTCCTGGCCCATCTTTCTCATACAGAGTCTGCACTTGTCAGGAAATTCCTTGCTCATCTGTTTCTCTTCTATGGACAGGATAACTAACCTTTGCTTTCCTTTCCGCTCCTCCATGCTGCTGCAGGAGTACCAACTTTTGGCGTACCGCCACTGCTGTAAACACCCCGCCAGCTCACCACTTAACAAGTCACTGGCTAGAGCGTGGATCCCGTTCACCATTGGCTCCCTCACAGCTTTTCTTATGTGAGTTGATGGGGCAGGGGGAAGTTGTTTTCCACCACAGTACCCCCATTGTGGTCAGCCAGATCACAACAATTTCAGCAAACACCTTACACACAAGCAAGTGAAAAACAGTTATCATTCAGTCTGTCGTACTGGACTGCTCGCTGTAACAGAAGCCAACATTGAGGGGGGGNGAGTTGAGAGATTTGGGCGGCTGTTAACGACAAGGTCTAGAGAGCCGATATTGGGGGGAGTGAGGCAGCTTTTGTCCTAAACATTATCTTTAAATGGGAGTCAGATTTTGTTATTGTCTGCTTCCAAAGCAGGGCAGGCACATTTAGATACACGTCCAAAATATGGTTTCTTTTCAGTGGAACTATGAATAGTATGCTCTATTCTGTAAAATAGTCATAAATGTATGCCACCATCTGTCATGCACAATCCTAGTAATGTAAAACATGAACGGATAAAGGCCCATGATTTTCACCTTGTCGCGTGACAGTTTTGAGGATTACAGCACGCCTTTGGCTCACTTCCCTCACCCCCTTACCCCACCCCCTTCAACCTTTAGCGCACTTTGCTGTCGCCTTCGAATAGGCACGTGGCATGGAAAATCTCCAGACACGTGAAGCTGAAGCGGAGGCCTCCCCCCCCCCCACCCCCTTCATCTACCTACGCCTCCAACCCGCCAGCAGATCTGTCGAGAGTGCAGGGCTTTCGAGTTATCACCCAAAATTATCAGGCGTAGTTCGCCGGAACGCAGAAGTACGCATCGCAGAAGAATACTGACTCGCAGTAATTTGTGCCGAGGTATTATCCCCCCCCCGCCCACCAAGTTCCTTCAGAACGAGGACACGTGTGGTAGAATCCTTTGTTCAAAGCTCACCACTTCACCCCTCCCCTCACCCCCTTCCCACCCAGGGCGCCACGTGCCGAGAATGTAGGCTTACAGGCGGGCGTGTATAAAAACCCCTTTCCAAGAATGGGAGGGGGTCAGTCAGTAATCAGTCGTGAGTATTATCGGTCGTCACAGGTTCAGTCGATTTCTACCGCGCCGAGAGAGTAAGTCAGAGAATAGTTACTAAGGCCGGGATCTCGGAACCCGGCCACATCCGTCAGCCGCATCCTTAAGGGGGATCAGTAGATTACTATCGTCCGGGCCAGTACGTTGACGATCGCCGAGCCAAGGGAAGAGATCGCGAGAAGACGTCTCCACGAGTCCGAACTGCAGTCCAGGGAGAATCAGCACCAACGGAACGCCAACCCAGATGACGGCCTACTCGCAATCACCGCTGAGTTAAGTATGCAAATCGCCGCCACAGAAGCCCCCGCCCTCACGAAGTAATTCACCCAGTACATTCGAGTAGACACACTATGACAGTACCGCACCTCAGAAGTTCCGATATTGTGTATTTGTGAAAAGACATATGAGACAATATATATTCGTACTTCCAAATACCACAGTCTTAGCCAACATTATTACTAAACCGGCAACCTACCCTCCACGCACCTAATAGTCAGGGCCTGGAGGGGCATTAACTTTGACCGTATAAGCCGCCCTGTCTTTTACAGTGGCGGTACATGCGTCAAGTTAATTTGGCGCACAACTGTGGGGCCTAGACAAGCCCACGTCAAGTTAATTTGTCTTCAACAGTGAGGCCAGCATACCTCAAGTTAATTTGGCTTCCCAACCGTGGGGCGTAGATGCGTCTGTATAGACAGTATCGAAGAACCAGACTATTTCAGAATACCCGAGTAAAGAGGTCTCAACCCGTACCAGAATAACAGAGTTAGTCAGGCTGAACATACCGAAGTATACCGAGCGAGTAAGGATGAACCAAAGACTTAAGGGCAGTCTTAAACACACCCCTTTGGCGCCCAGTCGAGAACCGAGACGCGCAGGAGCGAGTTCAAGAGCGCAAGCGAGACGTGGAGCGGATACGAGTACGAGCGAGGAGCGGGTCTAGCGAATAGACAGAAGCGAAGCGAGCGAGGAGCGGTAAGGGAGGTCATTTCCACTGGCTCAGTGAGAAATGACGTGGGGTAGGCGGACAGGATACACTTCCGCGCCTACCAATAGTAAAGTTTAGTCTAGAGTACCCTGAAGGAGGGTGACTGTAAGTAGAAAAACGCGCGGCAAGTAAGGAGGAAATTCCGCGCCGTATCGACGAGTAAAGTAAACCACAAATGCCCAGACACGTGAATAGCGAGGCCACTGACCGGCAGTGGGTCACTAGGTCACGGGGGCAGTGACCCAGGTCAGGGAAAGATATCGGGCACAATAAACGCCGCGAAGGGAAACACAGCCATATGTGTTATCTCCAGTAGTATGCCCAGCACCGCGCGCTAAAAGTAAATAAGGAACACAGCCCAAGTGTGATCGGAAGGAAGACAGTTCACGCCGGGCGGACAGATAACGGTGCCACCGCGCCAGTCGACACGAAGTGTGGAGAGCCGGCGATAATATGCCGAAGCCACAGTGCCGCCACGCGATAAGAAATAGAGTGCCACGCGCCCGGGCGCGATCACGAGGTGTGAAGCGCGCAGCAGGAGACGTGCGACGCGATAACCAGACCTGAAAGAAGACGCGCGAGAAGAGATGTGGACGCAGAATAAACAGCAAGCGAGAAGCAAAGTACATCAACCAAGAATCGCAGCCGGGAATCCGCAGTCACGAGCCGAGTGAAGTCAACAGAACGAGAGGGAAGGCCAGGCGGCCCTCCCTCCCTCCCTCATCATCCACCCCGGAGGCCGAGATGCATCCAGGGCTGGGGCAAGAAGACATCACTCCGCAACAAGACACAGACTCTTGGGGTAAGTGTACCCATACCACCCGCGGAGAAAAACTAGGCCAGGTTAAACAACCTGCCAAACAATTTAAGTGCGACAAGGACTGTCTACAATGAACAGTTTATTCCGACCTTCAGTCAAAAGATTTAGACACAACACTCAAGTGCGCCTGAGTGTACTTTGATTCACTATGGTCTAAATTTTTATTTTTTATTTTTTTCCGAGAGACAGTTTATGTGTACCTTTGGGCCTAACGGCTAACGCCGCGGCCACAGCCGAGAGACAGTATAAAGTCTAATTAATTTTTTCTTTTCAAGACATGTGTCTTCTGTAAAGTTAAAAACGTAACAGTGTCAGTGTACTTGGTGTAGGATCGTCAGACATTTATAAAAACTGGCCGAGTGCCAGACATTAGTATGAACCATTGAACAGTAACCAGCATAGAAAGTAGGAGTGTTTTTTTTTGTGACGACATGCATGTCGTACTTAACGTAAAATTAATTAATTCTTGTCACCAAAACATAAAACTGTTGCCAGTTGGGCAATAATTACCGGCTTTCAGCCAAATGTTTGTTTGCACCATCAAGAAGGTGTTCCGATCAAAACGGAAACCGAAGCCAGAAGAACAATTAATTAAAACAAATTTGAGGGTCATTTTGTAATATAACCATGTCATTTGTACCAGGTAAAGTGTAAGTAACCATGTACTGAGAACCCGAGGTGTGGTACTGTAGGGCTGTAACGAGTCAAATAGTTAACCAGGAGTAAGTACCCTGTGCTGTAGCAAACAGTCGACGGTAGGAGTGGAACCGCAGTTTTAGGGAGAATAAACGCATTAGATAGGGAACCTGCAAAGACCCGGAGAGTTAGGCCATTCTTGCAGGCAGAACCGCCTGTCAACACAGAGCTCGCGCCGCGAGGCGAGACAGCCGGCCGCCTGATAAGCGAGAGCCGGGCGCTAGCCGCCACGGAGAAAAATACGTAGCGCAGTCACAGAATAGCTTAGTCCCTAGAACCGAAACTCCGCAGAAACCCGCGATTTTTATATACAGGATGAGCCAAAGTCGAAGAGAAAAGGGGGAATTTGTCGCGTGACAGTTTTGAGGATTACAGCACGCCTTTGGCTCACTTCCCTCACCCCCTTACCCCACCCCCTTCAACCTTTAGCGCACTTTGCTGTCGCCTTCGAATAGGCACGTGGCATGGAAAATCTCCAGACACGTGAAGCTGAAGCGGAGGCCTCCCCCCCCCCACCCCCTTCATCTACCTACGCCTCCAACCCGCCAGCAGATCTGTCGAGAGTGCAGGGCTTTCGAGTTATCACCCAAAATTATCAGGCGTAGTTCGCCGGAACGCAGAAGTACGCATCGCAGAAGAATACTGACTCGCAGTAATTTGTGCCGAGGTATTATCCCCCCCCCCGCCCGCCAAGTTCCTTCAGAACGAGGACACGTGTGGTAGAATCCTTTGTTCAAAGCTCACCACTTCACCCCTCCCCTCACCCCCTTCCCACCCAGGGCGCCACGTGCCGAGAATGTAGGCTTACAGGCGGGCGTGTATAAAAACCCCTTTCCAAGAATGGGAGGGGGTCAGTCAGTAATCAGTCGTGAGTATTATCGGTCGTCACAGGTTCAGTCGATTTCTACCGCGCCGAGAGAGTAAGTCAGAGAATAGTTACTAAGGCCGGGATCTCGGAACCCGGCCACATCCGTCAGCCGCATCCTTAAGGGGGATCAGTAGATTACTATCGTCCGGGCCAGTACGTTGACGATCGCCGAGCCAAGGGAAGAGATCGCGAGAAGACGTCTCCACGAGTCCGAACTGCAGTCCAGGGAGAATCAGCACCAACGGAACGCCAACCCAGATGACGGCCTACTCGCAATCACCGCTGAGTTAAGTATGCAAATCGCCGCCACAGAAGCCCCCGCCCTCACGAAGTAATTCACCCAGTACATTCGAGTAGACACACTATGACAGTACCGCACCTCAGAAGTTCCGATATTGTGTATTTGTGAAAAGACATATGAGACAATATATATTCGTACTTCCAAATACCACAGTCTTAGCCAACATTATTACTAAACCGGCAACCTACCCTCCACGCACCTAATAGTCAGGGCCTGGAGGGGCATTAACTTTGACCGTATAAGCCGCCCTGTCTTTTACAGTGGCGGTACATGCGTCAAGTTAATTTGGCGCACAACTGTGGGGCCTAGACAAGCCCACGTCAAGTTAATTTGGCGCACAACTGTGAGGCCAGCATACCTCAACCTACTTATTAAGCAAAATGAGCCTTTTGAGAAAAGTGACTGAATTGTAATTAAATCTGTTGTGAATTTTTTTTAGCACATCTGAGAACCATTTAGCTCACTCACTGTGGCCACTGTAACACTGCGAACTAGACAACAGCGCCCTGTCGGGATAGGCTGCTGGCACCAGCTAGCGGGAGGAGAACGGTGGATTGAGTGACCAAGAAAGTTTGTGCGGGGTATAGGTGTAAAACGCTGCATGCCCCGTGAGCTGCTTTAAAGACTCTGTACCAGAATTTCACAATTGATTTGGCCATTTTCAGTTTTTAAAATGTATTTTGTAAAACAGTGAAAAACAGACACTTGTACAGATACGTAGTGTTTCCTAAATATTGTTTGTAAGAAAACGCCAGTCAAAACATTGAGCACTTCTCAATCAAAATGTTATCTATTGTAGGTCTGCATGCTGTTTGACAGCCTAAAACATTTAGCTACAGAAATAGATATCATGAACAATAACATCAGCCGTTCAGAAAATTGAAATGCAGGAAAGTGACACAAGTCAACATAGGATTTTAATATGTTCTGTGAATTAAGCTATATAAAATATAATTTTTTCTAATGTTATTTTTTAGCGCTATCACATTTAATTTGTAATGGACAATCTTGAATGGGGCAGGGCTTAGTGGTTAAAACTGCTTCCAATAAAGTGCCCTAGTGGTTCTGCGGGAGAGACGCAAGTAAACACTCCGTAGCAAATGCTGTACGACAGCAGCGTTGGAAGTTTATGTGCTTTCAAAAACAACTGATCGTCGGAAAAAGTTTAACAGAAGTTGCATCTTTGGTTATTTTGTAAACGCAGGTGGGGTGAGAATCCAAGAAGAAGTTACGGTTTTTGTAATTACGTAACAAAAGACGTGTGATTGGCTAAAAGTGAATTTTGTGAAATATTTTTCTAACGTGACTGCTGTGAAATTATCGAACCTGCATATTGGGCGTATTTCGTAACCTAAATGTGTGTGCATTTGAACATCCGTACTACCTTGCAATTTTTGTGACTAGATATTTTATTTATTTTGCAGTATTGTATTTAGTTGTACGTCACAAGATTATGAGCCAGTGCGACAGTATCATTTCGATGAGCAGAAATCATTTATTACTGTAATGCTGAAGTGTAGTTTAAAAGTGAAACCATTAGCTCGAACTCACCACAACAATGTAATGCCTGAGCGAATACAACCACTGAAAACTATTTATTGTAAAATAAATCTTTTACATTAATAATGTGTTTGTTTCATGTAATATTCAAAACATTAAAAATAACAGCAAATTTATTATGACAACGTGTGATCTGCTTTGCATAACTCCTTTTGTGTCGAACTATGTTAGTATTTAGGCCTACTTTTACATTGAAGTAAATGTCGGCGTGATACGTCTGTGTGGGTATATTTTCTGCAACAGTTAATACAATGTTTTTTGCATAAATGTTTCATTTTTATTCAAGCGGGTGGTACGAAAACCTTAGGAAAGGTGTTTTATTTACCTGTTTATTTATTTATTGCTACATCTACCGCGACTTGAAATTTTTCTGTAACGTGAATCTAGGAGATGTTTAAAACATGCCAGCACGTAAGACAAACTATAACTGTCGTGTCACAATTGTCCGACAAATGTTTTGACGGTGTAAATAGCTTGGGTTGCTTACAGAAATGTGCTAAATGAAGGTACAAGAAAATATTGCTACCTTTAACAGCCCTGTGTTATACTATTACTCAATACAATTCAGTTAAGATGTTACCATAATAAGTATTGACGGAATGGCAGCGTTCACTGAGCACGCTTTTCTTCCCAACAGTTCTACCCCCTCCGCATCGCCGTCACATGACACCATGACGTCAGGCGGCGGGGACCTCTGGTCATCCATTTAACAAAGTAATGACTGTTATGAATTTTGAAAGTAGTGTTGGTTTTTTCATAGATGCACAACTTAAACTTAATTGATGTGTAGTTCTTGGAGCATCTCAATTTTAGTGCAACAGACGTATTTTGAGGTGTGTTCCCCTTTCCCCCCCTGTCTCATTCACAGAGTTACTAAATTTGTGTAATGCTTTTTAAAATAATTATTTGTGTGTTACCTACTTTCTCCCCAGTATGAAGGCATTAGGTTTTGTATGGAGATAGATGAATGTAACAGTTCATGACGCCAATTACTGTAAAATACTATACAGGACAGCTCCATACCAATGGATTTAAAGTGTGTGAGACAAGCTACAGCGGTGATCCTAGCTGTGTGGTGTGATGTATTCAGCCAGGCCAACATTTTAAATTAAAATCTCTCCCATGCAATACCTGTATATTCACTTCATTGTTCATAAAGCCATTATCGTACCATGCCACACGAGGGCATGTCTCACCAAAAAAAATCTAAGCTGTCCTGTATTGTCTTTTGATGTACATATTAGCTTAAGCATATTCCCGGTTTTATTTTTAGCGCCGTAGCCTATGACCAGGTAGGTCTGATGCAACAATGTAAATTTGTAATGCTTTTCAGTTGTGAGCATTATAAAAGGTGCTAATTGAAACCAACCACATTAATATTTATTTTTGATAAAATTGGTTTCAAAATAAATTTGTGTTTTTATATAGTTAGTTATGTTGAGATTACTGGGTTGGAGTTGGTGATTCTGGCTAAGTTTTATTATGTTTTGTGATTTTTGTACTCTGTTATCAGCCAATTTACCACATCAGTTTTGAAATGCTTTTTAAAGGTCTCATAAGTACATACTATCTTTGCTCGTACACTACTACCGCTTACCAGCCCATCTCCAAGGAGGCAAATTTTTTACTTGCTGATGCTCAAATAAGTGTTATTGCAATCTTCACAACAGATGCATGTGCATTTTCAGTATGCAAAAATTGGTGCAAACTTCGAACTATATTTGCAGGTGGTTGTTGATGAAGATGGACAGAAGTGCACACCACTGATAATAGCTGCGAGACAAGGCCACGACAAAGTAGTCAAGATGATGCTGCAAGAATTCAAGCAAGATATCGAACAGGAAGGCACCGTCAAGTTTGACGGCTACGTGATAGAGGGAGCGAGTTCCCTGTGGTGTGCGGCAGGTGAGAATGGTATATAACATACTGAGTAGCATTCACCTAAAATCACACTTGCATTCCCTTTTATATATTACTTAGTATTTCCACTTCCTCAGATACAGTAGGCTGTAGTCTTTAAAGCATTACTAGAGTAATAACTGCAATGTCCACCAGAATGTATGTGATTAATTACTTTTTAAGCAAATCAAGTGATGATGGTTACGAAAGCCTGTGAACGACATAGGCTAAATTCATTCACTACCTTAAAAATACTTAGTCCTAAAAATTTGACATTATTTTTTTCACTGTATATAATTTAATAGTATGCAATATGGTTTGTGATAAATACTGTAAAATATAAAAATAAGAATAAATTTAGATCTTAACTATACTAAAGAATTCAGCTTAAGGGGACTCCTTAGTAAAATTTGTCTTTGAAATCAGTTTTTGCAGGTATACACGTATATCTGCAAATAAATGTTTTGTGTATACAACGTATTTCCAAAAGAGGTAAAAAAACAATCTAAAGCCCTCACTTTTTACTTTTATTCTATTTGTTAGCACCACAAGTTCTGGCTTGTGAATGTTTGAATTTTTTACGGGGAGCAGGGTGCGGCCGGCGAGGGGAGAGGTACGTGCATGCACAGCCGGCTGCAGCCTGAATTTCGTGCTAAAAAAACATTAGTCTGTATTATCAGTTGCATGCTGGCCGATGCACGCCAAATTTTTTCGTAACAGTTTGCACACAGCCGGGCCGGCAATAATACCGGCTGCAACCGGCAGGGCCATACCCAAGCATAGGCGTCTATGGAGGCGAGCCGTCAGGACTTCTGGCGCTTACAGTATAAAAATATCCTACTGTTACTTATTTAATTCATAATAAATTTAGCTTCCCAGGAATGAATATCACAGCCCTGGGAGGGCCTGCTGCAATGCTTCCTTATGACAAGATGATGAGACCTTGAGGAGTTAAAATTTCTATATTAAGGGTTCATCTTAAATT
This sequence comes from Clitarchus hookeri, assembly GCA_002778355.1. Classification (NCBI taxonomy): domain Eukaryota; kingdom Metazoa; phylum Arthropoda; class Insecta; order Phasmatodea; family Phasmatidae; genus Clitarchus; species Clitarchus hookeri. The sequence goes on from NQII01002164.1 coordinate 115,449, forward strand.
TTTACTATCATGGCATCATCGTCATCACTACCGTAATTAGGTCATTGACTTCTTCCCCTATGTGGCTGTTTTGCAATACGTTTAAAGACTGTTGTTGCTACTCAAGTGTTCAGTATTACATGAAACAGTATTTCTGTGTTGTTTACTGTAGTAGATTTTTGAGTCCATTATCCGTAACTTTTTATGCAGTTTAGTTTCATATAAACTTGAGTTGTCCTGTTGCTCATTGACAAAAAAATTTAAGTTGTGATTGGGGGGGGGCATACCACACCAAACTTTATTAGATATAAATTCAGGGTTCGACTTTAATGGCTGTCCGCCTGCCAGAGACAGGTAGAAATCGGTATGGACAGGTGAAAATATATTTTCGAGTTTTCTTGCCATTTTTATTACCTATCCAATGGACAGGTGAAAATAATTTTTCACCTGTCCGTTGGATAGGTAATAAAAATGGCAAGAAAACTCAATATCATAATTATATAATTTTTCTATACTGAGTTTATCTGGTGATGTGATGCATATCCAAGATTAGGTGTATATCTACTGGGAGATCACTTAATTTTCATTCCTTTCTCACAATAAAAACGTCACATTACACTTTTTGTTGTTCTTTGTGATTTTGTACTGGTAGTGTGCTGATAGGAACAGTCTAGCCTACACACAAAGCTACAATACGCATGCAGGCTAAGCATTGTACCACAGTGCTCAGACTGCAAACTTTTTGTTTGGGACGAAGCCCTTCCCAAACACCGAGCAACATTATTTTCCGCTCGGTCCTGTGTTTCACCGACTGTAAATCTTAGCCCAAGAAAACAAAGCAATAACAATAACAATATGTACTGATTTTTCTTGATTAATTTAATATTGTTTCATAAAATTATGATTGTGACAGTGCCCTCCTCCAATGCCTTGAACTGAAAGTCTGGCCTTGCACCTTCCCAGATAGGAAATTAACCCCACCCCCGAACTGAAACTCCAGATCTGCTCCTGCCAGTTTGGGTGGAGAAGGGCACTTTTCCCGAGCTTTAGAAAAATGCTGTAGTTATTCCAATCCACAAAAATAATTTATAATTACACACCCATTTCTGTTCTATGTTCCTTCTTAAAAGTTTTTGAAAAGGTTTTACATAGACACACATTCATTCCCTCTCTCCCTCCTTCTCTCTCTCTACTTCCCTCTACCTCTCTCTACCTCTCCCTCTCTCTCCCTCTCTCCCCCTCCCACTACATCTCCCTCTCTCCCTCCCTCTCTCCCTCCCTCTCTTTCTCTACCTTCCTCTCTTCATGTAGGTTTTTAGTGTTTCTACGTGTATTTGTGCCCAATCATACACAGCATATCATGTCTACTAGGACAAAAATACAAATAAACCATGATTGCATCACAAAGGGTAAAATACTGCCAAAGAGCTATGGTATTGATAAGATCTTAAGAATGACTAGTGCCACACTAATAGGTTCAATTAAATTGCAGCCACTAAACCTGATTCTACATTATGTCTTTATAACTCTTTTTTGTGTTCTTAACTAGAATTCGTTTATTATTTGGAATTGTGTCACCTCTACAAATATAAGCAAACTGGGAAAAAAATAATTTCAAATACATTCTAGACAAATGTGAGACTATTCAGAATTTCAGTTCTTTACAAAATGGCAGGTATAGAAATTCTCTTTATTTTCATAAAAGTTTTAACACTTTACTTGAGCGCACAGGAAGACTACATAACTAAGATCTGAAAATTCCATAATTCGGTACCAGACCCAAGAGCCTTTTGAATCCATTATCCAAAGATAGCGATATAATTTAATGTTTAGTCACCAATTATTTTAAGCATGTACATATTGTTTTTCTTTCATAAGGCTAATACTTTTCTTTTTTTAACATTTTTGTATGACTTTCATGCTTATATCCTTATACAGTAAAACTCTGTTAAGACGTTTTTCAAGGGAATGAAAAAATAATGCTTATTAACCAGGAAATATTCTTGAAAAGGGTCAAATTACACATGTGCATTTAGACAAAGTGCAAAATTATTCATCTTATTAAGCAGGAAAAGTTCTTAAGTGGGAACTTCTTAACAGGGCTTCATTGTGTATTAACAATGTTGGTACTAGGTAATTGTTTCTACTTTGTATATTTAGGCTCTACTCATTGTTTCTGTGTGACCATGTATGTTTATTAGTATGTCATTTTGTAATTACTGTACCTCTATAAAGGCCTTGAGCCATTTGGGGGGCACTTTAAACATTACAATAAATAAATAATTTATTTGCATAATATCTGTCTTCCTTTAATGTAGGCCTGGTTGATTGTAAGAGAATAGCCACGTGTGTTTCCATCTGAGACAGGTTTCACATAAATGGGAGGAGAGAGAAGTCTAAAAGAGCTGGCTGACCTTCCTGAGGAACCAACAGATAGATCCTGACCAGCATGGAAGTTAATGAGATGAAATATGGGTGCGGAGTAGGGGTCGGAATCAGAAGATGCGGGAAAGGGGTAAACTAATCCGAGATCATTTTTACACTGTAGTGTCTACCAAATTAGGGAAATAAAAAGTGCCCTTTTAAAATGACTGGTTTTGAGATTGAATGTGTGACATCAGGTGTAACCTGTGTTAGCTATAGTTCTGTTTCATTAAACACTTAACAAAAATATATTTGTGCTTTATTAATAGTTATTTCAACAAGCATGTCAACGAGGACTTCTCCAGCACCATTTTATATCTGTCAAACTTCGCCAATAAAGTCCGTGATTGGTTCAGTGATTAATCACAAATTTAGTACTGAAGAAGTTAGGTCCATTCCAGAGCATCTCAGGAAGCCAGTAATTTTCTGGTCATGGTCTCCCTGTGGGCGATATGGCAGATATTACCACGCACTGATGTTGTTGTGTGTATACTCCAAATATTTGTTCATATTATTTCTACAGCTGCTTTACCTTACGGATTCAGCCCGTTTCAAGAGAGAAAGTGAACATTTTATTTAGGCTACTAGGAATAAATAACTTGTATTCGAAAGAGCACAATAGTTNGTGTATACTCCAAATATTTGTTCATGTTATTTCTACAGCTGCTTTACCTTACGGATTCAGCACGTTTCAAGAGAGAAAGTGAACATTTTATTTAGGCTACTAGGAATAAATAACTTGTATTCGAAAGAGCACAATAGTTTTTAAGGGATGTTTGTAATTTTCGGTTTATCATATTCCAGGTGATTTTTTTGGCAAGTTCAACACATTTGACCAGCATGTATACAATAATATCCTAGCATTTTACCGGATTGGGAATATCAACTCCCATTTGGGAACCAAGCAATCATTCTCCCTTCCAGGGACTGACACTCGTAATTGTATGTGAATTATTTACCGGATCAGTTAAATTAGCAGTTGTGTTTATCATTGTTGTCACTCGTATCTCACCCAGTCACATCTGTGAGATTTGGTTGATGATGCGTTGAGAATGCGGTGCTCTGATTTACTTACTAGCAGCTGTACATTTAAACAACCGTCCACTGGGCAGGGGTTAGGAGGGTTGTTTTCTGTATTAAACTGGGGACAAAGCCTTGCACAATTCAGAGTTATTTCATTACATATTTAATCAACAAGTTGAGTTTCGATTTTCGATTTCTAAAACCATACACCTGACACATTTATAATTTGCAAGTGATTAGCATCTCTGTATGTATACTTGTCAATAAAGCAGCCGGAGAAGAAGCACATAACACGAGAACAAAGTTTTTAAAATTCAGACAAGTTTGTTACAGCTGATGGGCGAACTGCAGGGGAAACTCCATTGGAAACAGTCTTGGATCCAGATGCGAAATTTTTTTATTTAAAAAAAAAAAAGGGTGCTGCAAGGGAGTCCTGGGGGAAATTTCAAATTCAAACCTTAGCAGTGACTTTATAAGTTGAAACAGGGCTTCAGGAAATGTGGTATTAATTTAAGTTAACTTCTGTTAATTAATTACCTCCTTTCTTTTTTTCATGATGTTATATGGGATGTCTCTAGCTGTGAGGGTCCCTGTGGGATTTCCAACCTTCCAACCCTGGCCTGTCCGCTTCTGTTATAGCTTGTAGTTCTTTGAGAATGTTAAGGGATTGCTTTTTAGTCTGTATATCTTAGGCAGCTAGGCAGCATTGAACTGTCGTACATAGATAAAGTGATGTGTTGTAGGTGCAGGGCACCTGACCGTGGTAAAGACGCTGGTGAAGATGGGTGCGGACGTGAACCACCCTACGAAGACCAACTCAACGCCCCTGCGTGCGGCCTGCTTCGATGGCCGCCTCGACATAGTGCGCTATCTGACAGACCACCTGGCCGACATACACATAGCCAACAAGTATAACAACACCTGCCTAATGATTGCGGCGTACAAGGGCCACCTCGACGTGGTGAGCTTCTTGCTGGAGAAAGGGGCCAACCCCAACGAGCGAGCTCACTGCGGGGCCACGGCCATGCACTTTGCCGCAGAGTGTGGCCACACCAGCATCGTTCAAGAGCTGCTGGATCATGGGGCACTTATGACTAAGAATGAGCACGGTACATACACATCTTGGAAAACTTATTAATAGTGTTATGTTAATAAAATTTATCCCCCTTAGATAAAATTTTTTTAAAATGGTTTATGTAGTTAAAATAAAAGTCAAATAAATTTCCTAAAAATCTTGATTTTACCAAAAATTGATTAAAAAACTTAATACGTTGTAGCAAGCTATTCATTATACACTGAAGAGCCAAAAAAAACTGGTACACCTGCCCAATATCGTGTAGGGCCCCCGTGAGCACGCAGAAGTGCCGCAAGACGACATGGCATGGACTCGACTAATGTCTGAAGGTATGCAGTAGGCAATTCACACCATGAATCCTGCTGGGCAGTCCACAAATCCATAGGAGTGCGAGGCGGTGGAGATCTCTTCTGAACAGCACGTTGCAAGGCATCCCAGATATGCTCAATAATGTTCATGTCTGGTGATTTAGGTGGCCAATGGAAGTGTCTAAAGTCAGAAGAGTTTTCCTGGAGCCACTCTGTAGCAACTCTCGACGTGTGGGGTGTCGCATTGTCCTGCTGGAATTGTCCACGTCCGTCGGAATGCACAATGGACATGAATGGGTGCAGGTGATCGGACAGGATGCTTACGTATCTGTCACCTGTCAGAGTCGTATCTAGACATATCAGGGGTCCCACTTCACGCCAACTGCACACGCCCCATACCATGACAGAGCCTCCACCAGCTTGAACAGTCCCCTGTTGACATGTAGGGTCCATGGATTCATGAGGATTTCTCCATACCCGTACACGTCCATCTGCCCGATACAATTGGAAACGAGACTCATCAGACCAGGCAACGTGTTTCCAGTCATCAACAGTCCAATGGTGGTGTTGGCAGTTCCAGACAAAGCGAAAAGCTTTGCGTCGTGCAGTCAACAACGGTAAACGAGTGAGCCATCGGCTCCAAAAGCCCATATCAATGATGGTCCGTTTAATAGTTCGCACTGTGGCACTTGTTGATGCCCCAGCATTGAAATCTGTGCCAATTTGTGAAAGGGTTGTAAGTCTATCACATATAATGATTCTCGTCAGTCGCCTTTTGTTCACAATCTTTTTCCGGCCGCAGCGATGTCGAAGATTTGATGTTTTACCGGATTCCCGATATTCACGGTACACTAGTGAAATGGTCGTACGCGAAAATCCAAATTTTATTGCTACCTCGGAGATGCTATGTCCCATCTCTTGTGCGCCAACTATAACACCATGTTCAAACTCACTTAAATCTTGATAACCTGCTATTGTAGCAGCAGTAACTGATTTAGCAACTTTGCCAGACGCTTGTTGTCTTATATAGGCGCTGCCGACCATATCGTGTTACTCTGATTGGTTCCATACCTCTTTTGTTTGCATACGCACGCCTATACCAGTTTTTTGGCTCTCCAATGTACATGTTGTTAAACGTTATCAGCTAAACTCAACTTTAAGCATATGAAATCTAACTTCTGAGTACTCTTACAAGATGCCTGAGGGGCGTATCCGAGTTCATGAGAGAAGGAGGTCTTAATAAAAATAAAAGAACAAAATTTGATTTAATTTATTTGCACAGCTTTTATTTGCAGCATTAATTATCCATCTCCTCTATTACTCCTTATATGTACTTCTCAGTGAGCACAATATTTTATGTATACTTCAACCCTAATTAAAATCCTTCTCAATGTCTCTGTTTAGCTATAGTCAATTAACTCACATTCATCATCAACACATTTTCACTCTTGTCTGTTGTCATCATTTGTTATTTCTTTCACTCACGCATCCAGTTGAATAGTCCAGCCTGCCAGTCACACTCTTCACTGCTCTGATGCTCGCAGTTGCAGATTTTCCCTCCTGCTGGTCACTTCCGGCGCTTCTCATTGCTCTTCTAACTCGTCTGTCGCTTAACGTCACACAGTTTCCAGACACTCGTAAACTCTCGACTCTGAGGTCTGTCGCACGTTTATACTGTCACTGACCTTGAACTGGAAGGTTCAACACACCCTGAGACACGCTGAGAGAAACTAGGGCAGTAAACCAGAAAATTCTTCAGATAAACGTGGAAATTTAATCTGCCAAAGGTCAAGAGCGCCTTAGCGGCCAAAGGGTTTATCACGGCCCCATGCGGTAGAATTCGCAGCGGCACGTCTTTATATCTTCAAACCCATATAGGATTATCGTTCGCCTGTCATTAAAACTTTCCTTTATGACTTTCTGCCCAATATATCACTACTCTGTCCTCCACACACTCTTCGCTCGCTCGGGCGAAGCAAAGCACTGACACGTAACAATACTATCTGTGTTTTTGTAATACCATCAGTGCCTGTACATCATAACTGAACTCAAAAAATGTTAGTTAAGGTTGCAAGTAGGCCACTAGGCTACCAAAAATATATAAAAGGACAGGAATTCAAGTACTCGCAGTGTAGTATGTGTCAACAGGCATGCGCTTGCACACACACACCACACAGAGTGGACATAGTATTAGTCATTGTTTTGTGTCCATATTCGTTCCACATGCTAAAATTATTAGCACAGGCATTTATTTTTTACCAAATTAACATAGTATCATAATTACTAACCTGTTCGGTGCGCTGTCCATTTCATTAGTTCAAGCAATTTATGTCATACACAATACATCACATGATTTTCAGTACGCACTTCACAGCAAAACTGGTATAACACGAGCTTAAATAGGAACGAACATAAAGTAATTTCCTGTTAGCAGTGTGCACATGTAAATACAAATGCACAGTTAAATTACATTTGGGCCATGAGCACTTTAAATGTGTAATCTGTGGTATGTAACCGAGTGTTTGCGATTGTGATCACAGCACCTTGAACACAGTATGAAACCTGTGCATGCAAGTGTCTTCCATGTCATTTTGTTGATCGCCGTGCCACTATCGATCACAACTAACAACCTTGTCCATTAAAGTTATCTTAGACCATAAAACACACAGTACAGTGTTGGCAACGATGCACTGTGCCAATTATAAATAATGCAGATTGCTATTTGTTGTTAATATGTGTGTTTCATGCCTGACATTTTCAGTGCGAATTTGTTTCTAAGTTTGTTATTTACGTTCATGTTCATAAATTTTTGAATCAAAATTGAACTCTTGTAGATTTTTCGAACCGACCCTGAACCAGATTTCTGTGCGTAGATGTTTTTTCAAACCAAACCTTTACGTTTGGGTTCGGTCCAAAATTTGGACGTTCAATCCAGCTCTAATTTTGAATAATTTCAATAGGAGATTATTTATTTGATGGTAAATATATATTGCTTGGAACTGAAAATAATGTTGTGACATCTATTAGTCATCCCGTGCCTTGTATTCAGTGCTCATGAAATTCAAATGCTAACAGCGATGGTGAAGATTATTTTGGCTTGAATGTCACTGGCTTGCAGCTATGACGCCCCTGATAGCAGCTGCAGAAAGAACGAGAGCTGAAGTTGTGGAGTATCTTATCACCCGACCAGAAGTGTCCCGTGAGGAAAGAATAGATGCCTTGGAGTTGCTTGGGGCATCATTTGCCAATGATAAGGACTACTATTGCTTGGAACAAGCATATAACTATTTGTATCGGACCATGGAAATGAGGTAAGATATTTATGTCGTACGTAAAAAAACTCAAGTCTATTGTTTGTTTTAAGTGTAGTCTTAGCATTTGTTGTGAGATACGTATTGTGAATTTATGCCTGCCTCAGGTGGCAAGATTTCGCCGCAAGGATTTCGTAATATGAAAAGTATAATATCTGTCAAGAGGTCGGTACTGAAAGTTGTTGGTGGATGTGTTGTGTGAAGTTTGGAGTTAAATATTAATGAGAATTATTTTGACATCCCAAAATATGTAACTATTCATCAAGCTCAGTGAGTAATAATTAAAGAAAGACACTCCTCTATAAATCTTCGTAACATGAATAAATGTCAATAAATTGAAATATCATTAGTGCAGTTAGGTATGTTTGTTGAGAAGCTATAGACCTTCCTATGTATTTCTCGCAAAGAGGTACCATAAGTTGAATCCAGGCAATGACATATTGCTTTATCGTTTATGTGAGGTAAGTTTCTTCTGAGATTGGTATTTTCTTAAAATTTCTTTTGCTTACAGAATAATATGTTAGGAATGCAGAAATACATATATCAAAGCAGAAACATACATATATTCATGTGCTTATGTTGGGAAAAATACTGTCAAGTTGAATTTTCTGAATTTTACTATGTTATTTATTCCACAATTTATTGAAATGTTGGTACAATCAGCAGTGAAGCCACCTAGTGTAAAGCAAAGCAAATGATGAGGGATGTTTATCACTCGGTTATGTCTGTGTGTTGATAAAATAGGATAAGGTTGACCTTGTTATTTGTATTACATGTGTTCTTGTATGACTGTCAAGCAGAATTAAGGTGTAACTGAAGGAATTAATGCATGCCATACACTTAATATTTTTGGCAAAACAATTAAGATATATGTGTGTGAATTTATATGTTGAGGTGTGTTTTAATCAATGACGTTTGTTTCCAAGAATAATTGTGTAAATGTTCTTATATATTTATGCAGCCGTCTTTGAGTACAGAAAATGGAAATTTTTAACGTATTCGTGCAAACATGTCGCACACATTAATCATTATTAATACAAACATAGGAAGTTACACTGTCTACTAAGAAAGAAGAATCAGAATTTTTAGGTTTTAATTTACACTTGTTATGATGTGCATTAATGCCCACAGTCTCATATAATATCACAAAGTTGAAAGTGACAAGAGTTCTAAACTATTTTTACTCTGATCAGTTACAAGTATAAAATGGTGGTTTTACTTCACTATCTTAGTATGCTAGTTGACTGGATGTTGGCTGATGATGTACACAGAAAAAAATTGCTGAATCCTTAACTTTAGACCACATTATGAATGGATATGTGTGCAATTATTATATGTATGCATGCTCAAAATCATATTTTGAGTAAAAAGGATTCTAAAATACATAGTTGAAAAATTTCATTCCCTTATGGTACTGTAAGTCAGGGTCCGGCCTCGCTCTTATTCTCCGGTCATTTCATCGTGTGTCGTTTGTAAAAAAAGTTGCATGTTATTAGTACACTTTCCTGGCACCCTCTGGTTAAAGCTAACGAGTGTAGTTGGTGTATCTACATGAGCCTCCTGAAGGGCATCATTTGTAGATTGTCCTTAAAACTAGAAAAGCGACCTTGCAGCNAATTCTCCGGTCATTTCATCGTGTGTCGTTTGTGAAAAAAGTTGCATGTTATTAGTACACTTTCCTGGCGTTGGTGTATCTACATGAGCCTCCTGAAGGGCATCATTTGTAGATTGTCCTTAAAACTAGAAAAGCGACCTTGCAGCCTTGAATCTATTGTTTTTAATTCTAAAGAATTTTTATAATTTTCTTTTATTTTTTAATATATTTAATATATATATATATATTTATATATTTATATATTAAAGATATAAAAAAATAAAATAAAATAATACAAATTCTATATATATATTACTAACACTAACTTTAGACTAATGCCCCTAAACCCAGACCTGACCTGACCTCCCATATGTGCCTCTCGACCTGAATTCCTGACGACAAAGTGGGGCGAAAACTGCCTGCCAGTGTACCCACGTGAGCTGCCGTGACACGGCGTAAGTATGAGTCATGTGAGAGGATGGTCTGTGTGTGATTTCGGGCTGTGCGTGTCCACAAAGTGTGTGGTGAAGTGAGCTGAAAATGCCTTGCACGAACTAGTTTTGTTAAATCTTGTCCCGGAGACAGATCAGAAAACTTGACAGCCCATTAGACACAATAAATTTAATTATTTATTTAATTACATGCGTTTTTTTTCTAATTCAGTTGGAAACACTCAGGAATGTGTATGAGTGTATTTAAAGTGTTAATGGGTTTTATTTTAGACCATCTTGTGTTTTTGAAAGATCTGGGGAGATTTGCTTGGCTTCAGTGTTTCATGTGAACTGAGCTAGAAATGCCTTGGTTTAGGTAATTTTGTTAAATGTGTCGTAATTTTTGTCCTGGACTGATCAGAGAATTCCTTCTGCCCAAGGGTAGTGTAAATTTAGTTTGTTTTAAAGGTCCCTGTTTTCCCGTTTTATAGTGTGGATATTTCTAGGTCGGCAGATGTCGGCTACCCTTTTGTATGCTCGGCTGCAGTTTGTCACTGCCAGGTTCAATGTCACTTCCTCCCTTTATACGNGATGTCGGCTACCCTTTTGTATGCTCGGCTGCAGTTTGTCACTGCCAGGTTCAATGTCACTTCCTCCCTTTATACACTGGCAGAGAGGGGAAATGGTTGCCTAGAAATTACTACGATACTCTTCCCACTTTCGTTTCTTCTTGTGGGAGGGAAGCTACAACTCTTCGTGGTACGTCTAGCTTCGGTTTATTCCCCTTCTGTCTTTTCAATGTGTTGTGGCGCGGCTGGAGTTACAAACAACTTTTAAAATGGTTATCCCAGTTTAAATAATAATGCGATTAAACACAGTATGCAAACATAATTTAAATTTTGTGATTTTGTGCTTTATAAAAAAAAATGCATGGTAAATTCTATTAGCACAATGTTAAAATTCAATACTTTAGGATATGCTCATGCAATACTTGATACTATAAAGTATCGATGGTATCTTGGTATTGCAGCATCGAGGATCCCATCCGTAGACTGGTGGGTCGGTTTCCAGTGCCGCAGTTCTGTACTATTATTAGAAGGTGTTAAGGCCCTCACCACTGTGGTTGTGTAACAGGAGTCACAGTTCTGGTTATGAGATGCTGCATGTGCTGCAACTGGCTTCTCCTGTAAATTTACATCTACCCCAGTAATGGCTTTTTTGGTGCCACTCTGTGGCCTTTCATTGTCTGTCTGAGTGTGTTGGTAGTAAGGCCAATGTACTCTGCATTGCAGTGAACATACTGTAGCTTGGTAGATGAGATTTTCTGTCGTACAGTTGTAGCTGCCCTGGATAGGATAAGTGTGGTTGGTGAGCCTGCTTTTAAAGGAGGTGGAAGATTGATGCATAATACAAGACTTCATCATATGCTATTGCAAGGATGAACCCCCTGGTGGTGGTAATATTACTGACTGTGGCAATTTGGGGTGTACCAGTTTGTTTTGGAATTTGTGAGGGGTGGGGGGAGGAGTTATTTGAAGACAAATATGGGTGGTGTGGAGAGCACATCCAAGCATGTGACTTCATATAACTTGCATTTGACAAGCAGTAGAACTGTATGTTCAGCCATCTAGTAACATATTTTGTACCATTTATCTGTGTGACAGTGTGCATCAACCATACCAGATGGATAATTTCTGTGTGATCACTGTACTGAGTATAGAAAATATGAACAAAGTGATCAGAGAATTTCTCTGCATTTTTGGAGCTGATTTTCTGGTGGCCAACACAAGATATCTATCATTGTTTCCCTGTTCCATGGGTGCCATCCTGCAGTTAGCCAAGTAACTTATGCAAGTCATTGCCCATTCTCTTTCCGAGCTAGCTTGGAAAAAAGTGTAGAAACTACTTAATGATTTCTTTTTTGACGTGAATAACATCTTTCAAATCAGACAGACATATACGTACCTGGACGGAAATTGCCAGTTAACATTCCGTTCAGACAATATAAGTGTAACCAATAACATGATTGAATTAAATGTGGTCTTGTTTGTTTGGGTGTATGACTACGATGCGCATGTGCAAAGTGCTGACAGTGGCCCACAGCGACTGTTGGCAATCTTGGGTAGGGATTAGAATTTTTTAGTAGTGCATCTCGTGACTGATGTGCTAGCGTGCTGATTTTGGTGCCAAACAAAAGATTTCGCCTAGATCGGTTGATTCAAACCATACAAGCCAAGTATTAATTTTGTTACCTTAATTTCACTTCATTACATGCTGAGACGCAGACATATTAAGGTGTAACCCACAGCTGTCTCCCCAAGACAGCCACATCCCAATTTTTTTAAAAGTTTTATTTATGTTCATGGTGTGTTGTGCTGTGCCGGTAGGTACTCGGACCCGGATGATGTGGTGCAAAAGTGGGGCACGTACCGTGTGCCCGCCTACGATAATTGGGAAGAATGCCTCACGATGGAGCAGCTGGAGAGGATAGAGCTGAACCCCAACGCACTGCATATGGAAGCGCTGGCGATCCGCGNTGCCTCACGATGGAGCAGCTGGAGAGGATAGAGCTGAACCCCAACGCACTGCATATGGAAGCGCTGGCGATCCGCGAACGCATCCTTGGCACTCACAACCCCGAGGTCCCGCATCCCATCATTTTCCGTGGAGCAGTGTTCGCCGACAGTGCACGCTTCGACCGCTGCATCGAGCTGTGGCTGCACGCCCTGCACCTGCGCCAGGTCAACAAGGTGTCCGTTGTCAAGGATCTGCTGAGGTTCGCCCAGGTCTGCACCCTCTGTGAGGCTCATTGCCATCCTCCCTGACATAGTCCTGCTATAACTGGCCAGTCACTGAAAGGTCCAGTGCCTTACCTTAGGGATGGACTTAGGAGAGGTGGAGTTAAAAGTCTGCAGTAGAAACTGGAGACCCCAAGAAAACTACTGTCTTATATCTCCCTTACGAAAACCCTATTTTGAAGATTTTTTTTTTTTTTAACATCTTAACAGACTGGGAGTGAAGTGGTTACTACTTTACATGTGAGGCTACAGCTTAAGTACTTGTTCAAGTAAATCTTTAATGATAAAAAAATTTTTTTTGTGTATTTACATTGTTTATGAATAACCTATTTTCTCATGGAATTGAATGTTCTAAACATTTAGCAACTTTTTAAACATTTCTCAGGACCATAAGAAAAATGTGGGCAAATAGGTAATTGCAGGGTAGCATTCATGTTTTCAAGTCACTTATGTGTCGTTATTTCATGATTTAATTTATAATTAGATTATAAAAATGTGGCACACTAATCATTTGCTTGCTCACATCTCAGGATGTGTTGTACAAGTTCAAGAACTTTTTTTTTCTTTCCTTGTTGGGACTGTTAATGTACTTTATACTTGGCTAAACATTCTACCAAGATTTTCTCAAGATTTGTTCTTTTCTTTTAAACGATCCCACGACTCTGGTACCCAGTAAATAACATCCTTAATTGTCACTTTCTGCAAGTTTTGAAGGAGAGTTAGTGTGACCTATCTTTGTTTGGGGGCATCTTTTTGCTACATAGTTGTAAGTTTTGGTCTATAGGTTGCTGTAAAGGAGTCACATTAGTGGCAGGAAAATCGCCTTTATATCACCACAAACTAACATGTCCTCAGAAGGATGGCAACTAGCGTCAATTAGGAGTAATGCCCGTGGTCGCAAGCTGCTTACTTTGTCGAATCGTTTCACTGCAGGGACAAACTGAACAATTCTTTTAAAAGATTAGCAATCATCGAAGATACCGAGCTCCTGTAGTTGACTGGAAGGGAAGATAAATTCAGGTTTTTGACGGTCCTTGGTTTTGCTGACTTTCCAATGACCGTGAGAGGTAATTTATGATTCCCTGCAGCATTACTACAGACCAAAACATCTACCCGCTCCTTCTTCATTTTAAAACTGGGTGCATTTTTTTCTTATTTGGCAGTNCAAGATTTTCTCAAGATTTGTTCTTTTCTTTTAAACGATCCCACGACTCTGGTACCCAGTAAATAACATCCTTAACTGCCACTTTCTGCAAGTTTTGAAGGAGAGTTAGTGTGACCTATCTTTGTTTGGGGGCATCTTTTTGCAAGATAGTTGTAAGTTTTGGTCTATAGGTTGCTGTAAAGGAGTCACATTAGTGGCAGGAAAATCGCCTTTATATCACCACAAACTAACATGTCCTCAGAAGGATGGCAACTAGCGTCAATTAGGAGTAATGCCCGTGGTCGCAAGATGCTTGCTTTGTTGAATCGTTTCACTGCAGGGACAAACTGAACAATTCTTTAAAAAAATTAGCAATCATCCAAGATACCGAGCTCCTATAGTTGACTGGAAGGGAAGATAAATTCAGGTTTTTGACGGTCCTTGGTTTTGCTGACTTTCCAATGACCGTGAGAGGTAATTTATGATTCCCCGCATCATTACTACAGACCAAAACATCTACCCGCTCCTTCTTCATTTTAAAACTGGGTGCATTTTTTTCTTATTTGGCAGTNCATTACTACAGACCAAAACATCTACCCGCTCCTTCTTCATTTTAAAACTGGGTGCATTTTTTTCTTATTTGGCAGTGCTTTGAAATTTGTGCCAGTCTCTTTGGCGTTGTAGATTTACTGGGGCGAGTAGTTCCCTTCTTCGATCATGTTTGCAAATTCATTTACGTAGTTTGTTGCTGCAGCCCGATCGGCAGACAACGGTTCTTTGCTTGCTATTGGCTTAAAGAAAATGAGAACAGCAAGAGACAGAGGGGTGATGTGTCAGAGATAGAGAGAGGGAGATAGAGATAGAAGAACTTCCTGCCTGCACTTATTGTTGCGCTTGTTCTTACCCCGCCTATGTGTGTGTTCTAGTCACGTCTTACGTGTATTTCAAAAGCAATTCTGGTTAATAAGAAAATTTCTCTAATCTTGAAAGGATTAGCAAGCAAATTTTAATTTTTGCTCTTTAACATTAACCTGTATTCGGTTTCTTTCCTTGTTTGTTAAAGATACATACATGCACTATATCTGTGATGGTAGCCATGCAAACTACAAAAGCTTGATCTTGGGTATATTTTCTTTGTTCACAGTTTGTCAAGATTATGTGATATGGCCATTATTTTCAGTATGTCAAGATTATATGAGATGGCTATTATTTTGTCTTGGGTTTTACCTATAAATGTTACTATGTACTGACAATTTGCTATATTGTCCATCTCATATAACTTGGCAAGATTATGAGTCAGTGAGTGGCACTTGATGTATACGAAACAAACAAAGTGCCATTTACAAAATCCTGTATTAGCTGATGTACAAACGAACAAAAGTTAATATTACGTTAGCTATTCTGAGTGCACTGCCGATGCACATGAGACAAGCAGAAAATACGCAATAAGAAAGAGTTCCTAGATTAATTGAAAAATTTAATTTACGTGGTCACAAAACAGCGATTGTTAGAGTTACAAACTAAACTTCGTGATAAAGTAGTAATATAAGGGTGTTCAAAATGAAATGCACAATAAAACGATCTGTATCCAAATGAAACACAACTTCAAAACCTTGAGAATTATTTTCACGTTATATCCCCTCTCTCCATCCATGCTTTCCATATGTGCTTGATATTAATTCCAAAAGCATACAGAAATATTGCATGGTATTGTTTAATAGTTTTTTCTAATAATTTGATGAAATATATTTCAAATTCGTGTTGTTTCGAGCCAGTAATAGAAGAAAAGTCAACTTCTATAAAGACGGGATCAAGAGGCAGGCTAACGTGCTGCTATCTGTTGAGTAACGCTCTAGGCTCACCACTCTCCCTGCCATGTGCACCATCTGTCGCTGTTTCCCGAAGCATTACCAGCCACAAAAAAAAAGCTTTCGTCTGTAAAATAACAAAGATACCAATTATTTTATTTTTCAGCGAGCTCTACATAATTTTTAAAGTAACATATATTTTGTGTACAGCGATTTTGAGTATTAGTAATTTATATTCGGCAGGTAATCGTTCGTCCACGTCAATTTTACACCATATTGTTCTCCCGAAAACCCATTTCCTGGTTTCTGTGTTGTTACTTTATTGTATTAATAAAACTAAGGAAGTGGGACACGTGTGAATAGTTTTTATGCAATTCGTATGTTATTCCACGTCACATATTTCCAATTTGAACATTTAGTATCAGTAATAGCAGAATTACTGCTTTGCAATCAATAGTCATTGGTGAGCTGTTGGCGAATAAAAGTTCGTTGTCAATCAAGTTTCCCGATTTACTTTTAGTTTCAGTTATGTTAGCTATGACGTCGAAAGTGTGATAAGAACTACAACTACAGTCTCGCAAATGTTAACCCAAATTCTCTGTCTCGGACAAATTAAAATAGAGTTAGAAAATATTAATTTTTTTGCAAGATTTTAAATTTTTACTTTTATAACATACAAATTTTTTTTAGACAGATGCAAGTCTATAAATACCTTAAAATTTGTAATCGTAATGTCATGTTACCGTTCACCTAATCGACTGTCGCACAACTATTAATATACAGCCTCCACTTGACGCACTAGCTGATGGCGAAAGGATACATAAACGAAAAGTAAACATTTGGTGCTACTTTCGTCAAAATTTTGCCAAGTTACATGAGACAGAAAAACTAGGGCCTAGAAATTTTCGCAAACCTCAAAATAATGTGAAATACTGCAATATTCTGTAATAATTTCCATATTCGCAATATATCAATGAAATTGCTTGTTTAAGTGTATCTAAAACCACAGTGTGAATTTCTTTTACCGTGGAAACTTTACAAACTTTGTGTTTTACAATTTTCCATTTGTTATACAGCATTATCTCTCATTTACTACACATACGTGCGGATAACAAAACTATTTGCATGGTGATCACATTGTTGACTATAAAAAACAGAACTAAATTTTACGTCACAAGAACTATTCATAAATTGCTGGCAACAAGGTGGAAAGATTATCGTTGCGCGTACAATTCAATATATATCAAGTCGAATCACTGTGGCACTCATTCACTGGCAGAATCACACCTATGTGTATTTTATTTATAAACGAACATCTCTAACCAAAAGTGTTCTGATATGACTAAAGTAAATAGTACATATATATAACACAGATTAATATTATTTTTTGTGGAATGTAATAATTACTCAGTAAACATTTGCGTTGTATTTGTAAACACTGCAGACTTGACTCCTCTGTGCTTTTTGGTTAGGTTCTTGACAACTAGCAAATACAGAATTTTCATCTATTGAGCGAGGGTTGTGATGGTAGTCTGCTGCATGCGTTGCAAAACCGGTTAAGAATGCCAAAAATAGTTATTGTTTTAAATCGTGCCCGGGAGTTTGAAAGTAAAGTTCTTTTTGTTGTTGTTTTATAAACTGACCAGAGTGCAAAACTGCGATGTAAAGATGGAGTGGGTGGGAAAAGACAAATACTTAAACACTGCCGTGCTGTATGCACAGATATTTGGTGGTAGTGAAGGACATAGAATATGAAAAGACTACTGAATTGGAAAGTAATTTGTGTAATTTTTATATTGCCAAGAATACAAAAAACAGATAGGTTTCTAACACTTCATTGTAAAAACATTTTTATCATGTAAGGAGTATTTTTATGTTATCATTAATAAAATATTTACAAGTATTTTGTAGTTGGGATGTGGATTGTAAATATCTTGTAAAAGTCAAACTCTAGTGAATGTTCTTCAGCAATTTTAAATGTCTCAAAGAACAAGATTTATCGCACAAAAATTACTATGACGTGAAAATGTGTGTCACATTACAAGCGTGCTCTCATAAGATTTTCCTTTCATTCTTATAGTTACATATTTTTTAATGTTTTACACTTAAATATGTACTGATTACAAGAATGAATAACAAATTCCGGTAAGTTTGAGTCAAATTGTTACAAAATCAACAGATTCATGTTCTAGTAATAATGCATGCATTTTTTTTGCTGTAAAATTTATTTGATGAAATGAAAATAATTTTTTGATGAAATGGTGAAATTTTAACGACGAAATCAGCTCATTTTTATTTACTGTAAAAGTGGGGCCCCAGCTACGAGTATAACATAGTAAAATTTCAAAATACAAATGAGCTCTGAGACAGCAGATCTGCGATCAGTGGCAGCAAGCAAACATTTACAAGATGAGTTGGAGTTTGCGGAGAACCATGTCAGCAGATCAGTCATTGCAAGTTGCGTGTCTATAATTTGCATTTCGTAGTGTATTCAGTCATGCAGGAGGTTGTGATGGCTGTGCGCTCGGCATGCTGGTCCACCTTGGCAATCCAGGTTTGATTCCCCACTGATCCGCATGGGGCTGCTTCTCTTGTGGGAAACATGACAAGTTTCCACTTGCCCTATCAACTGCATTTCTTTTCCCCGACCACTCGCACCTTGTCGCACCACTTCCAAGGCTGGGCAGGGATGACAGGTCTACCGCTCGCATACAGCAGCCAGTTGCACTTAAGGGTGGATCCCTGTTAAATTATTTTTAATGTCTTAAGGTCATGTCTGGCTATCAGGAAACAATGCGACGGGTACTTTCAAGATTGCGATATGCATTCCCGGGAAGCTGAATTTATCGCAAATTATGTCTGTCACAGTAGGATTTTAATACGCAATGAAAGTCAATGGATTGAACTACGAATGCCACATTATACTTTTCTGTTTTCCGGTTAGAAAACTGCACAGAGAAGTCCTAAATCCTCCCCCACCCCTTTTTTAAAATCTTCTCTGCATTAAATTCTTCTTTGGATGTTTTTAATAGGATAAAATTAAACAGTGGTGGCTGTAGATATGTAATTGTTTACCTTTCATGGAAAAAAGGCATATTCCCAGAACTTTTATTTACTGACCTGTGTGCATACAATTAAACACTGATTTTACAGACAACATTGGGTTATGGAGTCTCCTTAATCCTTTCGGTTACAGGTGATGCAGTGCTCAATTTTTTCGTCTGGAAATGTAAAAGTATAATATAATACTCTGTCATGTCTCAGGGCCAATAAAAGTGTGCTTTTGTGCGACGTCATTGGCAGAAGCTGTTCGCGAGACTAAGTGACAAAGTGTCAACAACGAATGTTGTCTCCCGTCATGTAAGATATTTTCTTCATTGGTCTCTGTGTTTTGCTAATCACAGTTCAGGTCATCAAATACACTTCCTGTGCAACATATCATGTATAGGACACTGCCACTGAAAGGTTTAAGTGTCAGCAGCATCTTGTTTTGCGTGTGTTGGCCGTGCTTTAAATGCAGAAGCAATGTACGGATGCACATTCAGTGGGCTGCTGGTTCGTGGTTGTCTTGCACCTGGGAGTTCACACCAGAGGTTGGACGTTGCTACCAGTGCTCTAGAGATTGCTGTACAACTCTGGAGAAGAGACCTGGGGTCTCAAAGTACTTGACATTTCACTTACTCAACCTTGTGCGTTTTGTATTTTAGTGCTACATCAATCACAGTAGAACCTTATTAAGTCAACCTCCTTTAACTCGGATCTCTGGATAACCCGGATTGATTTAGGGTTAACAAATTAAAAATAGTATACGTAATATGTGTTAAAAATATGAAGGCCTTGCCAAAGAGAGCTGCAACTTAGAAGAAAACATTTTGGAAATTAAATGTGCATTTTGTCTTATTGATTTTTCTCACATTCTCTGGTTAACCTGGTTTTTTGTTATCCCGGATCGGCTCTGATCCCAATTGATCCGAAATAACGAGAGGTTCTAGTATATCAAGTAGCTTCCTTTCTGCTCCATGCACACAATTTTAAAGTAGGTAGTAGGTTTCACTTATTTGTTCAACGGTAAATACCAAAGGCAGTGTAGTGTAGTGGTCAGACTGCTCGCCTCCCATCAAGGCAAACTAAGTTTGAGTTCCTGTAGGGCCACCCAGATTTTCACATGTGAGAAACATGGCAGACGTTGGTGTTCATTGGCAGATTTTCTCAGAGCACTCCCATTTCCCCCTACCCATGCATTCTGCCACTGCTCCATCTCCACCTCGCCTTACCCTCACCTGGTGCCAAAGATCTCAATATTAAGCACCAGCCAAAACCTCTCACCTCACTACCGAAGGGCAGATGTGAGAATGCGTAGATACATATATACATATGTATTCACAAAACAATTTTTAGTAACATATTTGTCTTCAAATATTGACCATGTATTAATAATCTTGTTTTCTGTCTCTCTGCTCAGTTTGTGTTAACTTTTTTACCATGTCCTTGAATATGTAAAAAATGTACTGTTTTTTTTAATTCCCCCCCCCCCCCNGGTAGGAATTTCTTGTCGTATATTTACAACTTAAAATACCTATTTTTTTCCTTTCAGGTGTTTTCTCAAATGATACACATTGGTGTTGGTGTACCATTTTCATATGTAGAAGATGTTTTATCAGCATGTGTGTTGGAACTACAGAGAAACAAAGAGAAGCTGGTTTCTCCTGGTCCGAAAGATGATGTCGACCAAATACTGGTAATATTCAGCAGTTAGTAGTTTTAATTGTGGGGGCAGTATTTTGGCAGGGAGGCTTTTTTTAGTAGCAGTTCAAATTATGCTTTACCATTGTGTGAGTGATTATTGTGGATTATGTAACATATATCATAGTTTCGGAAGATGTTTTTTCTGCATGTTTGGCTAGAAAAGTGTAGATCACTGTTTATCATTTCTATATGATGTTCATGGTTATTTGAGCACTTTTGAAATCAACCTTTCAAAAATGTCACTGCCCCATATCTGCATATGTTTTAACGAGTGGCATGCGCCCAGTTGAGTTGGCAATGATGGACAAAAGTAGTTCCATGTCTTAACGTTGACTTATAAGTACTAAGTAAACATTCTTGAATACTGAAATGATTTCCTATGTGTCCTGATTTTTTTCAACTCACTTATGTGTAAGAATGGGCACATTTGTAACATATTTAGTTTCCTCATAATTCCAATTAACTGGCACGTGAATAACGTGATCAGGACCATGGTTACTGTAATTTCACACATGGTGTAAAAATGCATAATGAGCATACTGGTAGATCTTAAGTAGGGCTCTCAAAAGTGCTCAGTTTACCATAAATAGCCTATAACTTGGTATTTTCGCAAAATTTATCAACTTCAAAATATTTTTTATTTTAACTTAATATTATTCGCCAGCAAATTCAACCTCTTATTCATCAATATTCTCAAATACAATAAAATTCATTATTACCTTTCTTCAGTTTTATTACACCTTTATCTTAAGAAAACATCTTACTGCAATTAGTTTAATAAAATTCACCTATCTTCTTAATAATTATATCATTAAAGCTTCTTGTAAATATCCACATCTATCTTTGGAGGTGGTGAGAGTTGTTCTGTAGAAAAAATTAGCTCTATTTTGCATCTGCCTTACTTATGTTGTCGCCTGTCTGATTGGCTGTCGTCTGACCATGACACATCAATCTGCCAATCAGCAATGGTGTGACGAGAGACCACCAGGATAATTTTATTTAGTACTTTTGTTTAATAAACATTTAATGCTGACTATCCTCTAGGAAAGAAATGAAAAATAACAAATACAATATTAATACTGAATACTGTCTAGAAACAAATTAAAAATACTTAAATATGATCTCTATGTTAATAAATCACTAAAATAACCAAAGATTATACTGTTAATATATATAATAGAGCGTAATTTGGAATAATATTAAATTAATGGACAACATAAGTAAGTACTCTGTAATCATATATAATGAAAATTTCAATGAGTAAACATAACCCCGAAAATCTGCAATGTTACAAGGGCTCCGCCTGGCTGGCGCATGAAGTGCCTTGCAGAGGTTTGGTAGAAAACATGTGATTAAAAAATAGCAGGATATTTTGGAATGACGTCTGAACATGGAAGCAGTTAAGAAATATTTTGTGCCCAAAGACAAGTTTCAAGTTTTTATTTCTATTCCAAGGATAATTTTTTTGGCCATGAAAATGGCTAAAACTGGTATTTTCAGAATCAATTTTAGCTGCAAAATTCCCTGTAGTGAAACTTTAGAGTCGTCTTGCACATGCATCATACTTTTATCTTTTATTGCACGACTTAAAAATTTAGTCGTAATTTAAAGTTACGTTGAGGCGAGTCGCTGACGGAAAGACTGCATGCTAGTTGAGCACCTTGTGCATAATGGCGATTATGCAGATAGTGAGTAAGCGTACATGTTTTGAAGTCTGGAGCATGCAAAGCATGCAAAATAGCTGCTGACAGGTGGAACCTTTAAAAATGAAGTTTATTGTGCATGTATTTGTGTTTTGTTGTACCACAGTAATTAGATTGCAATTTGTTCATGGTGGTTGCAGGAGGAAATGGACAGTAACATAATGACTTCCCTTTACATCTTGGTGATAATCACGAACCAGATGAAGTCGTGCAGCAAGCGGGTTGAGTTCAGAGTGTTCAGGCTGGTGTTCCAGTTGAACCAGCTCAAGGTCACAACACGCGAGGGCATGACACTCCTGCACATGTGCGTGAGCTCTGAGACCCCTGTTGATGATTTCCACACCAATGATGTTTGCACGTGAGTCGCTGTGGTGGTGGCATGGTTGTATTTTTATGGGCTGTATTTATACATTAAGTTTACTTTATAGTAAAGCTCTGGTCACACAGGACAAAGACACTTTTCAAACGTTTAGCTCTGTATGCATTTAGGTTCACTCCGAACGGGTTTCAATCTCTTCACTTGTGCAGAAAGTGAAGTGTTTGTGGATGCACATCGGAATGATTTTTCTTCTGTGTTGTGCTCCAATTGACTGCTGAGAGAGGAATAAACAGTTCAAAATCATTTTGAAAGGATGACTGATATTGGCAGGAGTTTTGGCACTTATTGAAATCAATTACATATGTACCTGGCCAAATAATGATATTCAGTGAAATTACATTTAAAAAAAAAGAGCTTGAAAATAATTTTTACATTTTGCTCCTAAATGAAATTAAAGGTGGTTGCCTAACTTATGAGGCCTAGTAGGAAAATAAATTTCCCTNATTTTTTTCTTCAAATATTGACCATGTATTTAACAATCTTGCCTTCTGTCTCTCTGCTCGGTTTGTGTTAACTTTTTCACCATGTCTTTGAATATGTAAAAAAATTTTTCCTTTTGTTATTGCTTATATAAATTTCTTCAGTGGGTAGGAATTTCTTGTAGTATATTTACAACTTAAAATACCTATTTTTTTTCTTTCAGGTGTTTTCTCAAATGATACACATTGGTGTTGGTGTACCATTTTCATATGTAGAAGATGTTTTATCAGCATGTGTGTTGGAACTACAGAGAAACAAAGAGAAGCTGGTTTCTCCTGGTCCGAAAGATGATGTCGACCAAATACTGGTAATATTCAGCAGTTAGTAGTTTTAATTGTGGGGGCAGTATTTTGGCAGGGTGTCTTTTTTTAGTAGCAGTTCAAATTATGCATTACCATTGTGTGAGTGGTTATTGTGGATGATGTAACATATATCATAGTTTCAGAAGTGATTTTTTCTGCATGTTTAGCTAGAAAAGTGTAGATCACTGTTTGTTATTTCTATATGATGTTCATAGTTATTTGAGCACTTTTAAAATCAACCTTTCAAAACTGTCACTGACCCTATCTGCATATGTTTTAACGAGTGGCATGCGCCCAGTTGAGTTGGCAATGATGGACAAAAGTAGTTCCATGTCTTAACGTTGACTTATAAGTATTAAGTAAACATTCTTGAATACTGAAATGATTTCCTATGTGTCCTGATTTTTTTCAACTCACGTATGTGTAAGAATGGGCACATTTGAAACATATTTATTTTCCTTATAATTCCAATTAACTGGCACGTGAATAACGTGATCAGGACCATGGTTACAGTAATTTCACACATAGTGTAAAAATGCACAATGTGCATACAGGTAGATCTTAAGTAGGGCTCTCAAAAGTGCTCAGTTTACCATAAATAGCCTATAACTTGGTATTTTCACAAAATTTATCAACTTCAAAATATTTTTTATTTTAACTTAATATTATTCACCAGCAAATTCAACCTCTTATTCGTCAATATTCTCAAATACAATAAAATTCAATATTCCTTATCTTCGGTTTTATTACACCTTTATCGTAAGAAAACATCTTGCTGCAATTAGTTTAATAAAATTCACCTATCTTCTTAATAATTATATCATTAAAGCTTCTTGTAAATATCCACATTTATCTTTGGAGTTGGTGAGAGTTGTTCTGTAGAAAAAATTAGTTCTATTTTACATCTGCCTTACTTATGTTGCCGCCTGTCTGATTGGCTGTCGTCTGACCATGACACATCGATCCGCCAATCAGCAATGGTGTGACGAGAGACGACCAGGATAATTTTAACATTTAATGCTGACTATCCTCTAGGAAAGAAATGAAAAATAACAAATACAATATTAATACTGAATATTGTCTAGAAACAAATGAAAAATACTTAAACATGATCTCTATGTCAATAAACGACTAAAGTAACCAAAGATTATACTGATAATTCATATAATAAAGCGTAATTTGGAATAATATTAAATGAATGGACAACATAAGTAAGTACTCTGCAATCCTATATAATGAAAATGTCAATGAGTAACGGTACACATAACCCCGAAAATCTGCAATGTGCAATGTTACAAGAACTCCGCCTGGCTGGCACATGAAGTGCCTTGCAGAGGTTTGGTAGAAAACATGTGATTAAAAAATAGCAGGATATTTTGGAATGACGTCTGTACATGGAAGCAGTTAAGAAATATTTTGTGCCCAAAGACAAGTTTCAAGTTTTTATTTCTATTCCAAGGATTATTTTTTTGGCCATGAAAATGGCTAAAACTGGCATTTTCAGAATCGATTTTAGCTGCAAAATTTTTTATAATGAAACTTTAGTGTCGTCTTTTACATGCATCATACTTTTATCTTTTATTGCAAGACTTAAAAATTTAGTCGTAATTTAAAGTTACGTTGAGGCGAGTCGCTGACGGAAAGACTGCATGCTAGTTGAGCACCTTGTGCATAATGGCGATTATGCAGATAGTGAGTAAGCGTACATGTTTTGAAGTCTGGAGCATGCAAAGCATGCAAAATAGCTGCTGACAGGTGGAACCTTTAAAAATGAAGTTTATTGTGCATGTATTTGTGTTTTGTTGTACCACAGTAATTAGATTGCAATTTGTTCATGGTGGTTGCAGGAGGAAATGGACAGTAACATAATGACTTCCCTTTACATCTTGGTGATAATCACGAACCAGATGAAGTCGTGCAGCAAGCGGGTTGAGTTCAGAGTGTTCAGGCTGGTGTTCCAGTTGAACCAGCTCAAGGTCACAACACGCGAGGGCATGACACTCCTGCACATGTGCGTGAGCTCTGAGACCCCTGTTGATGATTTCCACACCAATGATGTGTGCACGTGAGTCGCTCAAACATTCTGCCTCTTCCTTAATCAAGCTGTGGTGGTGGCATGGTTGTATTTTTATGGGCTGTATTTATACATAAAGTTTACTTTATAGTAAAGCTCTGGTCACACATGACAAAGAGTTACTTTTCAAACGTTTAGCTCTGTATGCATTTAGATTCACTCCGAACGGGTTTCCATCTCTTCACTTGTGCAGAAAGTGAAGTGTTTGTCGATGCACATCGGAATGACTTTTCTTCTGTGTTGTGCTCCAATTGACTGCTGAGAGAGGAATAAACAGTTCAAAATCATTTTGAAAGGATGACGGATATTGGCAGGCACTTATTGAAATCAATTACATATGTACCTGGCCAAATAATGATATTCAGTGAAATTACATTTTACAAAAAAAAAGCTTGAAAATAACTNAAAAGAGCTTGAAAATAATTTTTACATTTTGCTCCTAAATGAAATTAAAGGTGGTTGCCTAACTTATGAGGCCTAGTAGGAAAATAAATTTCCCTAGTCTGTAATCTGCAGGAAACTTTATTGACAAGACATACACAGATGTGGGCCCTAGTTGCCTATTTCTCTTCGACTGACGTTAATGCATTTGTCCCATCGCTTCACGAGCTTGAAGAACCCCATGTTGGTAAAAGTCAGTGTCCTTGGTACAAACGAAACTTCCTACGGCTGCTTCACTGTCGTAATTTGTGCTAAAACTGCGCAATCTTGGTGTCCTCAACTCGGTGAAGAAGTGGAAGTCGTCGGGTGCCAGGTAAGGTAAGGCATGGTCCAGGTGCTCCCAACTGAAGGTGGCAGTGTGTTTTGACCGTTGCAGCTGCCGTGTAGTTTCTCGTATTGTCATGCAGAAGGATGACTCCTGCTGTGGAAAGGCCAGGTCACGTCCGTCAAATGGCATTTTTTTTAGTTGCGCTAGTGTCTCGCAGTAGCATGTAGCATTGATGGATCTCCCCTCAGCACTTGTACGCTTTCTAAAAAATCCAACAAAATATCCCCGTTGGCGTCCCAAAATACAGTCGAAAAAAGCACCTTGCCAGCTAGGGGGTTGTCTTGAACTTCTGTCGAATGGGGGATGTTGTATGCTTCCATGCTATGAAGGTGGCTGTAGACTTGAGGGTGAAATGGTGGACAACAGCCCGTCCCCGCTCCTTTGTCCACGATTGCAATGCACGTCCATTCTCCATGTGTGCTGGGGATGCACTGTTCTGTTGTGCTGCCAGTAACAAAACTGCACCGCAAAAGTGATTTTTTAAAAAAGAAGCATTAATTTTTTTTATTTAATAGGCAAACATTTTTAATATTATATAATACCCTGGAAAGGTATACAATAAAATTCTGTTACAACGTAATTCTCATGAAGGTTGTACATCCCTCAACAAATGAGGAAGGATGCGTGTGTAAGCAACACGTTGACAGCCCACAAGTTCTACGTGTTATATATGTTCATCAAAGAAGAAATGGGGAAAGTTATTTCCTGACGAGTCCTCATATTTATAATAAACATGTTTATATCATTAATGTGATTATCACCTAGTTATTTATTGAATTTTGCAAAAACCTACAGTAACGTGCAGTTGGTCTGGAAATATGCTCCGTATGGATGATATTACTCTAGCGTTAACCAGACTAGCAGCTACAAAAACTTACGTGATATTTACTGTTGAATACATTTGTCTTTCTTTCTTTCCCCAAAACATTGACCATTACAGTAGAATTTAACATACTATAAATAGTTTACATTTTTTTTGTTGCTTGTTTACATTGTACTCTGTGCTACTTAACAGTTTTCTGCATATCACATTATTGCTTAGACTGATAGGACATACATCCAAGTTGGTTATCAAACATTGTGCATTTGGTTTTCAGTTTCCCTTGTGCTTCAACGGCAAAATTATTGATACAGTGTGGTGCTGACGTGAACGCTATGGACAACAATAGAAACACGCCTCTGCATTTCATAGTCGGCTATCAAAAACCAATCAGGTACAGAAGGTGCATCTTTTTTATAGGATTGTAGAACAAATAAAAAATTTCAGACTGAAAACTGATATTTTTCCACAGGGGATAGGATATTTTTATACTTAACTTCGTGGATGCGCGGTCGCGCAACGTTTCACTGGCTAGACCAGCTTCATCAGGCGGCGAACGGTGGCGGTGAGTGTGCCACAGCTCGCCACCTGATGAAGCTGGCCTAGCCAGTGAAATGTTCTGCATCCTCGTGGGAAATGTGTTTGTCTGCCTTTTGTTTGCGTGTTTATCTACAAGTACTGCCCTGTGTATACTTAAGCATTCTGCCTACTTTTTATAATGCAATCAGTAACCTAGCGGCCTATTCCCGCCATATCTCTTTGAATATACTTAATACTCTGTCACAAAAAAATAGTTTCTAGCAAAATGATTTTTCAAAACGGTTACTTGTCAAAGAAATTCAGGTCTCGGACCTCGTTTTCTAAGACTTCGGATTACTCAGACAGGCAAAAAAAAATGTTGGTAATTGTAGCTGAAAAAATACATTTTCCATATTGCAAACCTTAAAGGCTCAAGAAAGTATACAGTGAAACCTCATTGTTGCGTTCCCGTTTATTTCGATTTCCCGTATCAGTCGATTTTTTTTGGATGGTCCCAACAAATATCCTATATAAACAATGTTAAAAAAACCAGCATGCTTCGCCCTTAAATCACTAATTTACCAGCATCCATCGATCAGATATTCTGTCCTAAAAGCAAAATATATTGGTAACTATTGTTTATCTGTGAAAAAACTATCTTAAAACTGGTACTGCCAAAATTCAGTACCGCCAAGAGCAGGTAAAC
This sequence comes from Clitarchus hookeri, assembly GCA_002778355.1. Classification (NCBI taxonomy): domain Eukaryota; kingdom Metazoa; phylum Arthropoda; class Insecta; order Phasmatodea; family Phasmatidae; genus Clitarchus; species Clitarchus hookeri. Next base: position 143,842 of record NQII01002164.1, read on the forward strand.
AGACACGCCCTAACCTCAAATGCAAGTAAACACAACTAGTTGTGAAATGTTGCAATTGTTAACAACCACGTAATTTATTTTTGATAATTCAATCACTATTTGTTTTAAATTACTTACGTTGAAAAACAGGTAAAACATAATAATTACAGGCATTTCTTTGTCTCAAGTCAGCAAACGAATATTCACGCAAATAAAACACGTATGCACATGTAATGGTTGTGGTAAGGACCAGAACCAGACATTAATAATGGACGGAACGGATTTCAACTTTACTCTCGTTCCACAATGGAAACGTAATAATTTTTAGGTCAGTGCGGTAAATAACCATGTAAATTACAAGCATTAAAGAGGAACAGTATGTTTTCATGGATTAATTCTGTTAAGATAAAATTACGCTTGTAACTTTTTTTTAATTAAGAGTAATGCAGTGATATCAACTGTCACACAATATGGCGAGTGTTGTCAACTTAGCAGATGGCGAAATTTAAAAACAATTAGCGGGCAACGGAATTTTTAGCGGAGTAAAATCTAATTTAAGAAAATTGGATTTTTACATGTCAAACTCAAAAAACTGTGTTAAATTTGCCTCCAAAGAAGAGTAAAAAATATAAAATGCAGCATTATTATAATGAAACTACGTATAATACTGTATTACTGTACTTAAATTTTAACAATTTTTAGCACTTTTCTATTTTAAATCATTGTTTTTAATAAATTTTGTTTGATTTTTGCTACTTTTTTACATTTGGCAGAAATTAAGTGATTTTTATGTAAACATTCGGCTAATTTTCGAAATTATGTGCATTTCAATATTTTATAATACAATACTCATATTGAATGATTGAAATATGTTTTTTTCATCCAGTATTTAAGATAAGTCCACTGTTCATTACAGGCAATCAACTCAGTATACCCAAGGATGAAAATAAATTTTTTTTTGAGGTTAGGTTCTACTTTTTGAGGAGAGCGGTTCACATGTTGAATTTTCCCGCATGCTGAGTTTTTTTCAGTAGATCCCATAAAAAACGAATAATATAGATTTCACTGTAATCAATTTCACCCCCTAAAAAATCTAGAAATTGCATGTGAAAGTGTGTTTTTTTTTCTGGCCCATCAAGACCGTGTTTAAACATCTTCCATGTAAAATAAAAATTATTTAAAAATGAAAATTTAAATCAATATGTAGATGTCTTGCAAATAAAGTGATACCCCTAAAGTGTAAACTTTATATCCCCTTGTCGCCAAAACAATATCTCGAAGTGGCATGTTTTACCAATTGCTGTCATTTTCAAGTGCTTCGTGCAGCAAAAATAAAGAGGATTTGTTACTGAAATAATTTATTGTAAAAGATAAACATCTTCTGAATAAACTTCCCTCAGTATTATTTGCTAAGGGAAGGGGGGGTGTTTTTTCCAAAGGAAACTTCATCAATTTGTTGGCAATGTGTTTTTTTTGTAAACCACACATTATTTTATGTTTATAGGGTATAATTATTGTTTTTTCATATTTTAGAAAGTATAATTTTATCCTTGTTTTTTTATAAAATATTTTTTTTTTTTTATAATTACATATTAATTTTATTTACTGAAATGACAAATTGTGCCATCATTTCATGGAACCCATGTTGTTATTGTTTCAGAATAAAGTACTTTCGTTACCAAGAATAAAATTTACGTCTTTATTCATGTTTGTCATAATGAAATGTTATTTTATACAACTCCCCTTGCAACCAAAAAGATTTAAACATCGAGCACCTTGTAATTTTCAGCGATCGCTAAGTCTGTGTTTAATAGTTTCTCGTAATAAGCCAAAGTTTTTTACTAAAAATATGTCAGTATAATTTAGTGTGCAGATGTCTTTAGAATAAAACTATAACACAGACAGATATGTGTAGCCTCTCACTGACACCAAAAAAGAAGTTTAAACAAAGCGATAAAAAACCTTCACAGCACTAGAAAAATTTATCTAGACGTTCCTTGACATCCAATTTTAATTTTACCCAGTTTGACAACTCCAAATTTAAGATGTTAACATGCATCCATGCAGAGGGGCAAGGAAGGAATTTAACGATAATTGTATACTGTCTTTTTGTTTCATGAATTGTAAACACTCGGAGAGGAACTACACACTTATCTTATACAGAATTCACTTTATTTCTAGAGTGCAGACCACTGTACTATACACGCTTGGTCCTTTCCACACATATGCAATGCCTTAAAGGTAAAGGGCTAGAAGGTTATTGCTGCAATTCACACCGTCATCTCCTATATTTCAAGTAGCTTGTTCTGTCATCGTCAAATTAGGATTTACTGTGTGTGGCATCTTGTACTAGTTGAACTATTTAAGCACTACAAATATTTGTAATAAATTAGGCCTTGGTTTTGCTGTGCAAAAAAAAGTATACTTTTTAAATTTATAACTTTAAGATTATGTATTTCAAACAGTGAGGAACTGGTCGTACAGAATGCTACGCCCAATGCACAGGTGGCAGATGACCTTCAGCTAGTGTCTAACCTTTCTGGTGGCCAGACATGGTGACGGACTGAGCTGTTCAGTAGGATGTTTGCAATGCATCTGTTAACAGACAACACTGTATTAGTTTAATAAAACGTCTGTAACTGTATTTAAAAAAAAACTATGATATTTGTATTGCCTTTTTAAAAAATATATTTAGTCCGCAATACAGACATGTATTTCATTAAATAGGAGGTTATCTTTGTTTAAAACCGCAGCTTATAATTATCCCCTCAGTAAGTTGGACAAATCGTAACTCAGACATTTCCCCCTGATTAGACTGAGCTATAGAGGGTTCACTGTATTTAGAACCTTTTTTTAAAGCTAACCGTGATTATTCTGTGTTAAATGCCACTTGTTAACATTAGAGTTGACTAGACGTAGAAAAACTGAAAAACATTGCATTTATTGTGACTTTTTTTAGTAATTGTATAGGCATTTACTGTTTGAGTAGGAGATTAATCTTTGATGTTTCAGAATTAAACAACTTACTATATGTACATTTACAACAGTAGAAGGTGTTTCACAAATGTATTGGTACACACTGTTATAGGGTTAAATACAGATACATTCATTTTTCAGATAATTGCTAACATTGGTGCTTAACATTTGTACTAAATTGTGTTAGGAACATGTATTCTCCTGTATGAATTTTGAAAAGCCTTCCCTTTGATGCAAGTTTCCTGCACAGTTGTACATTTGATGTTCTTTTGGTATAATTTTTTTTTTTTTTCCCCAGTGATTTCCTCACTTTGCATTCTATTATCCTGGATTTGACTGAAGCTGGCGCACACATTGATACAGTAAATGTTAATGGGGAGACACCTTTCGATGCTGCAACAACAGGTAGGTTTATTTCCATAATTTTTATTTTAAATGTTTGGAAATATTTTTCCAGTGTTATTCTGTGTTCCTTTTATTTTTATTATGTATAAACTGTAGTATTATTTTTATGTGACTATGGCAAGTTTGTGGTACTATTCTTGTAAGTTTGGTGGGAATAGGCCACTAGGCTACTAATTACATCATAAAAAAGGAGACAGAAAATAAAAACAAGTACTCACAGGGCAGTACTCGTGGATACACACACGCGTGGGGGGGAGTGGGGGGGAGAGACACACACACACAGAGGGGTTATCTTATGTTTAAGCCAGATGTCTGTCTGGATTTGGTGGTGTATTTCCCAGCATTGCAGTTCGGCACTATTAATAGTAAGTGGCAGGACCCTTACCACTCTGGTTGTGTAACAGGAGTCATAGTTCTGGAGGATGTCTGACTGGTGAGCCTACTGTTGAAGGAGGTGGAAAATTGGTGCATAGCACAGGAGCTACAACATGGGCTATTGCAAGTGTGAGAACCCCTGGGAGTGGTGATATTACTTACTTTGGCATTGGATGGCAATTTGGTGTGCACCAGTTTGTTTTGAAGTTTGGGGTTGTTTGTAGACCAGTCTGATAACCAAATCCAGACACCTGGTATAAACATATGCTAACCCCTCTGCCACATTTCAAATTTCTCGTCTCACCCTAGTTCGCTTCCTGATCGCCAGGTTCAATGTTTGCCAGCCAACGCTCAACAGACTGCAGTGTACCACCGCTCGCCGCCTGGCAAAGCTGGCCTGGCCAGTGAAACGTTGCGACCACGCATTCATGTGGAAAACGTGTTTGTCTGACGTGTGTGTGTGTGTGTGTGTCTCTCTCTCTCTCTCTCTCTCTCTCTCTCTCTCTCTCTCTCTCTCTCTCTCTCTCT
>NQII01002164.1:148385-184567 GCA_002778355.1 Clitarchus hookeri
AATGTATAAACTTACAAAATGTAAAATTTACATTGTGTGGCTAAATTTTTTGTAAACATATTTATATGCCTTTACTATTATGAAATACGTTAACATATTTTTTTATGCTCACATCTACATCACATACAAATTGCTAAACGCGTTGTGGTACGTATTAAACAATACCATAGTACCGTAATGAAGGTTAGGTCAGATGTAAATAGTAGATATTAAGATCAGTGGTAAAACTACCTAAATAGTGGAAACATAAACACCTTAAATATAATTACGTACGTCAAAATGGTCTTCGCAAACAGAAATATCTGATTTTGGCTAAACATCTTCAATGTCTCGTCTAACTGCGTTAAACCATATCTTCCTGTTTGTTTCGTTTTTTGTAACTAACAAATATTTTATCAGGTGTTTTGCGATATGTACTAGTACACTGCGGTACTATAAACCATTTTCAATGATTTCGGTTTACTGGACTGTTTATTTTCTCTTTTAATTACTTCAAACAATATCTATTTAACCAAATGCGCATCACCGCTGAAGTAAACAAACGTGGCGGCCGAGGTTGTATCTGATTTGTGACCTCACGGAGTGAGCAGGCACGACTGACGCGTTTTGGCAGGCGTTTCAAACCCAAAACTTTGATTCAATCATAACTTTTTCAAAACTAATTTTTAAATCGTGATATTTTGTAAATATATTTCTAACACATAAATGAATGAAAACCAAGTGCCAGCAAAAAATGTGCATGTTGTTCATTGGGTCGTTGTTTAAAAAGGATGGGGGGAGGGGGGTTGCAACAGATTTTTGAGGAAATTTTGTACCAATTTCCACACACTCCCACATCCAATACATCAAAATTTGCTATTTTTTGCGTAAAATTTTTATAGGCAGATAGATGTCTTCCAAAAAAATAGTGATGTAAAAGTGTATACTTGACCTCCCCTTGTTGACAAAAATGTTCACAATCTTTTATCAGCGTATAAGTTTTACTGATCGCAAAGTCCATTTTTAGTGCCTCGTGAGAAAATCAGAGGATTTAATAAGGTGATGTATTCTGGGCAAAATGATAAGTTGTGCAGAAACAATTACCAAGTCATTGACAAAAAACCGGACCGTGCCATTGCACATAGGTCTAACACAGCTTGATGTGGCCATCAGACATGTAGAAATTGTAATTTTCAGTGCACTGTATTATTTAAGCTGCAGGACAGGATTTAAAATCAATTCTGATCACTGCCAGTCGTAGTAGTGGTAATTTATTTTGCTGGCACAGTGGAAGAGAGATGTGTTTGCTGCAGGTGTTGCGGAAATAATCCTGCGGACACAGGCCAAGCTGTGTCTCAAGTGCATGGCTGCGAAGGCCGTGAACACGTACCGGTTGACGTACCAGGGGCAGGTGCCACGTTCCCTCGAGAGCTTCATCGAGCTGCACGGTCCTGGCAGTGTGAACCAAGGCTAAGTGTGTGTGTGTGTGTCCCGCCAGAACCAGGAAACATTTCTCACTGCCCACGTTTTAGTGACTCTTTTTTGGAGTTGGCCCAAAGGTTGTTGCTTTGTGCCGATGAAGATCGTAGCTTTGTCGTGACACTGGAAGCAGCACGTGAGACTGTGGTTATTTATAGTCCTGCCTCCACATTCTCGACCTTGTGCCAGTTTTCTTTCCCATCTTGTGATAAAAAACAGCAGTGCGAACAGATTATAGTTTTTTATCATGGACACGCAAGAACAGAGGTTCTATGTAAATAAATACTCTGGGTGCCTGCATTATTGTTCATTAACGCTAGAAAGTATAGTTTATTTGTACATTTTTGCAAAGTGTAAATTATACAGTGTTTTTTTTTGTTTCATTTTATTTATGGTGTGTAAACTATTTGAGAACTGAAGGAAATGATCTGCATGTCTTTTATCATGTATAAGTGTCACTACGGTAAATGAAACATGTCGATGCATGTGCTATGTGTTTTTATAGTGCCATAACTCAGATTTTTGTAATAATTTTTACTGTACAGTATAAATTGTTTCTGTAATTCTAGGTTTCGAAAACATTTTTGTGTATAATGAAGTGGTATGGTGTATTTATTTCTGTTGAGGTGTAGTAGAATTCAAAATTGTCGTTTGTGCTTAAAGTGGATTTTTAAGACACAAATTCTATGTTTAGTGTAACAAATTATTGCCACATCAAAAAAATAAGCATGAAATAATTTTTGGGGATATTGGTTCAGAATACAGATCTTCATATTGATAGCTATGTATTTCTGTAGTCAATTTTACGTGGCTGTATTGTAAATTAAAGCATATCTGTGGTGATTACTATTAAATTTCAAGTTCAGGAGGAAGGCATTACTAAACTGTATTGTCCGAGGTTCATTTTCCAGGGTTTGTGAACATCTTAGTGTTTTTCTTGGCTTTTCAAACAGCTGCATTGCAGTTATAAGACAGATGAGAACCATTAGTACAGTATGAAATAAATGCAGTGGTACTGTTTCCGCCAGACGTGACGGCACTTGTTTGAGCAGAGCCGTGTGCTTTTCCGTGCAGAGGAGGGGANCGTGACGGCACTTGTTTGAGCAGAGCCGTGTGCTTTTCCGTGCAGAGGAGGGGAGACAACTGTGTGGGAAACTGTGATCGCATAGCATCCGGCCTGAAAACGTCATGTGCTAGTTTTTGCCCTTTTTGATAATGCAGTGCCAGAAAATCAATATTCCTATCTTGGACATCTGCAAAGACTATAAAAATTGAAAGCAATAAATTCCACAATAGTGTGGGAAAGAGGGGTAAAGGAAATGAGGATTATTTTCCTGCATGCCGTAGATAATTACAATCAAGAAGAAACTTGCAGTCTGCTGTAACAGATTCCAGGACCCGGTTCCATGTCGCCGTCCGGCCCGGTAAGAAACGCTGATCTAGCAGAAACCTTGGAAAATGTTTTTGTTAAAGAGCATTGATGACCGTGCCATTTCTAAAGCTGCCCTCTGCAGCATCTGGCTGTGTCCAGTCCCATTAATGTAGGGCCAGGGATCTGCCACGACATCTGGTGCTTACAGGGGTGTACAGTTTCTGGGGAATTCTACGAGGGATGAAACCATACATGAATTGTAATAATGCCCTAGTAATAGTACGGTACATGTAATGCTTTAAAATTTTAGTGCCTGATCAGTTGCAATAATTTTTGCACCAGACATAAACATTCTAGTCATTTGAACTGTTGTTGTTTTTACTGTAAAAATAAATTTTTCCAGCATACTCAGAAGAGGAGAGGTTTAACAAAACTTACATGTGGTCATTCTTATAAGGAATTAAGGATATTTTTTAAGTTTTTACAGCTGCTAGGAAACAAAAAAAATTCTTTGTTTTGTATTTGCAGCAAACGCTATTGGTTACTTATATTGTAGAAATCATCATGCTATGCCATCTCTTCAAATAAAAAAAAAAGATTCCATGAGTTTTGTGTACTTAATAAAAATGAACTCGTTAATAAAAGTGAGGAAATTTATATATATATGTACATAATACACGCACAGGCACTCTTGTAAAAGCCCCAATTTTACAAAGGATCTTGGTTCCCTGGGAATGCTTTTGTAAAATCACAGACTGTAAAATCGGGATAGGCCGAATTGAACCCCTATAACCCAAAACTTGCGGTAAAAGTATGGTTTTTCACATGAAGTAACTTGTTTCATTGTTTCTGGTGGAAAAATGTATCTTTTTTTTAATGAAATATTAATTTTATTCACTAGGCAGATGTTTTCCAAACTAAACACTACCTCAGAAAGTTACGTATATACAACTTCCCTTCTCACCAAAAATTTTTTAATATTTTGTGCCATATAACTTTTAGCAACAAAGTCCATTTTTAATCACTTCTGACAGGACTGTAAGACATTTAAATAATAATTTTATATTCAGGTGTTGGTAGAAATAAATTATATCTGTGATGGTTTTGTACAATCTCTTGTTGATGCCAAAAATTAAGTTTAAACAGTGCCGTGTAATGTTCGGCAGCTGTGCCAGTCCATTTTCAATTGCTTACCATAGGGGAAATGAAGAGGCTTTATAAAAAATAAGTGGCGAGATGATTCCACAATTTTGCCAATTCCTATTCTCAATTCACTTCCAATAATCTTGTTTTGATTCTCGATTTTAGACTCATTCAATTCTCATTATTCAATAATGACAAGAGATATCATGTGTCCTAGAATAACATTATAAACTGGCTTGAAAAGTATGGTAACAAATAATACCTTTTGAACTAGTTGATAATACATGACATACGTAACAAACTGGAAATTCTTGTACACAATTTTTTTGTAGATATAATACAGCTTAATATAATTTAAAGTAATTTCTTTTGTACTCCTAACACTTACAACTCCGTGCAAATGTACCGTACATGGTGCTTTTTCTGTAGGGGGTTTTTTCCATCTATTAAAATTTTCATACTGCAAAAATTGCACACTGTGTAATTCTCCACAACTAAAGATGATCTCTTGCACTGTTGCATTTTAGCTCTGTATGTGTTTCGTTAGTTTACATAGATTGGGTTAACCTCAAAAATAAAAAGTTTACACCACCATTTGGACTAAAAATTATCTACACAAATCACAATGGAATTTGCAATAAACAGATAGCACATGTAAAATTCATGAGCAAAATTAGGAATGTAATATAGTTTCATTTTATACAGTAAAATTATGTCATAACATACTTCACGTTAACGTATTTTTACGGTAATGTAAGTTTTTCGATTCTCATCCAAATACCCTATGCAAACAATGCAAAAATGTTTCACCTCAACATACAAAATTTAGGTTAATTTCAGTACAGCAAAGATTATTTTACCTCGTGTCTTCAAAAATGGGATTAATTTAGTGTCCATATGCGGGCTATACATGAAGGTAGTTATTTTTTTTACCATTTCTAAACCTAAATCTGGTTTTATTTACCGATACGACACTTAAAAAGTCACGCAGATCGCTGAGTTATGTTCACTGCTGCACAAACAATTGATTCTCGCTGTCAATTTGTAACGCCGTCAATCTTTATATCGACCTAGATTAACGGTGTTGACATGAAGCACCACCTTGAATTCTTTCTTACATCTAAACGTGGTTGTATAAATGGGAAGTCATATATATGCATCTTTTGGTACCGTGTCTCGTAACGTACATTAAACGACGTTAATGAGAATGATTAATTGCGACCCTTATGTAAATCTAGACAGATAAATCTTAATTCCTAAAAAATCTATAAATTGAGTGTTCAAGTGCATTGTTTTCCTCGTGAAGACAGTTTTCTAAACATCTGCCGCATAAAATCAAAATTATATTTATATTGATGCGTGTTGTCGGGTGACTGACGGCGACGACGTCACGGTCGGGCAAGGTTTCAATGTGCTGGTCAGACACACTGGCTATATATAACCGGATTGACTTTATTGGCTGCTAAACCGTTCCCCGGCCGGTATATAAGTTGGGGCGCGGCGCATGGGCTTAGCGGTCCTTCGCACTACTGGTTTGGACACATCCACTCGTTTACCTGTATTGGGCGTGGCTTGGGTAGCTCCTGATTCGGCAGCTGGTTCTGCTGGGTTTGAACCATGGGTTGGCTATTCCCAGGGGTGCAGAAAGTCTTTGGCAAAATCTCTTGACGACAGGATGCGGCTCGCCGGCGGTCTTGTGGGTTGGCTGAAAGAGGGAGCTGGAGGGAACTGGGAGGTGAGGCCTCTCCAATTGGGGGGCGGCTGAGTTCGTTCTCGGGGATTAGACTGCAGAGGGCAGTTGATACTGAGTTGCAGTTCAAGCTAGGCTCAGAGGCTGGAGCTGCCCTCTTAGCTCTCCACTTTGCACCACTCATATGGGTATATGGCATAGAAGAAGGAACGAAGGTCTGACACAATAAGGGAGAGCAGGCGACGAAGAACCCTAGCTGAGCCACCCAGATTCGGTCCTGCTCCTTCCGACGAGAATAACAACATGGTGGATGGAGTGAGGTTTGACTGACTAGCCGCATTGTGGATTGAGTTTCTAGTGGTTGGGTCTCTAACATACGTGTGCACCAGGTACCTTGGCGTACCTGATCCACAGTATAGGTGGCCGTTTAATGTGTGTGTTTGATATGTATGTGCGTCCGGTTAAGGGAGCCTGCAGTCCTATTAGGTTCGGCAAAAAGGGTTTCAATGATGCAGTCNCAGAAAGTCTTTGGCAAAATCTCTTGACGACAGGATGCGGCTCGCCGGCGGTCTTGTGGGTTGGCTGAAAGAGGGAGCTGGAGGGAACTGGGAGGTGAGGCCTCTCCAATTGGGGGGCGGCTGAGTTCGTTCTCGGGGATTAGACTGCAGAGGGCAGTTGATACTGAGTTGCAGTTCAAGCTAGGCTCAGAGGCTGGAGCTGCCCTCTTAGCTCTCCACTTTGCACCACTCATATGGGTATATGGCATAGAAGAAGGAACGAAGGTCTGACACAATAAGGGAGAGCAGGCGACGAAGAACCCTAGCTGAGCCACCCAGATTTGGTCCTGCTCCTTCCGACGAGAATAACAACATGGTGGATGGAGTGAGGTTGGCTGACTAGCCGCCTTGTGGAATGAGTTTCTAGTGGTTGGGTCTCTAACATACGTGTGCACCAGGTACCTTGGCGTCCCTGATCCACAGTATGGGTGGCCGTTTAATGTGTGTGTGTGATATGTATGTGCGTCCGGTTAAGGGAGCCTGCAGTCCTATTAGGTTCGGCAAAAAGGGTTTCAATGATGCAGTCTCCTGCTTTTCCTTAGTGGGCCGACGTCTACTTGGAATTAGAGTCACAGTCACCCTAGAAATGAGTACTCGGAGGTTAGGTAAGATCATATGTTTATTCCAGTGAGGAATAGACATGGTTGCACGTACTAACTTCTAACTACCTATTAACTGTAACGGAAGTGAACTACGGAAATACCAGGTGAAGGGGACCTGGGTCTTAACTTGACAAGAGCAGATGCGGTTAGGTAGCTATAATACTAACTAACTCTAATGCTGTTGTCCAGAAGGTGACTCGAGGTGTCACTACCAGGAATGGTAGTGAGTGTTAAGGGGAATTGAAGACTTCTTCAAGGTTCGAAGGTCTGCAAGTTGCCTTGAAGGTAGCGGTGGTCCTTCATGAGGAAGGCGATAGTAGCAGAGAGCTCCAGCACATGAGGTGGTGGAGTGAGTTGTTGGCGAGACGGGGGCTGTGTGCTTGCCTATATGAATGGTCGACTGCGGGCCTTCCGGCTTCCTTCGGCAGGTCGGGTATCTTCGGGCTGGAGCTCCTTTTGTAGGGGTGAAGGCCGCTATCTCTCGAGGGTGACTGGAAGTGCAGTTTTCCTTGTATGCGGGTTGCAACGCTCCCGTAAGCGTAGTGGCAGCGATGGTCTGCTTGGCTGGCTTCTATCACATGTGGGGGTGGCGTGACGTCTGACATAAAGGTGAAGACGGTCTTGACTGCCGTTTCCGTGGGTGCCCCTTGCCTAGGGACGTGCTGGTAGTCTCTGGTAGCAAGTCGTCCAGGGTTCTTACCCTGCGTGGGGTGACAACGTGATGAAACGTGAAAATGAAGCGTAGTCGTATTAAATATATATGTCAGTCACGCGTCAATATGAAATATTAATTTTAATCAATCGCTTTTACCAAGCGCAATGTTAGTTTTCAAGTGCCTATTGTAGGGAAAATAAAAAAGATTTTTTCTTTACTGACATTAATTTTTTTGGAATAATCTTCCTTCAGTGTTATTTAAGGGTAAGCGGTGTGATTTTTTCCAAGGAAATTTTACCATTAAGTAAGCAGTGGGTATTATTTGCAAACCACGAATTACTTTTTGTTTGCTGGATGTAATATGTGCATTTTCATGTTTTGGAAAGTACCATTTTATCCTTGCCTTTTTACATAATAATTACATGTGAATTTTATTTACTGAAATTACTCATTGTGTCATATTTTCATAATGCCCACGTTGTAATTTTTGAAAATGAGACTTTCAATTTAAAGTACTTTCATTAATAAGCATAAGTTGAAGCTTTATTCATGTACGTTATAGTGAGATATACATAAAAAGATATAAATAAATGTCAATTACATATTTAAAAAAAGTATTTTCTTAAAACAGTAAATTAATGTAGAATAAAAATAAAATGTTAAAATTAAAAAATTTTAATCTAAAAGTAAAAAAAAAAATTGATATTTGAATCATCCTATAAAATGTATAAATTTATTTCAAAATTGAGACTTACTAGAATAAAATGNTATCCAAAAGTTAAAAAAAAATTGATATTTGAATCATCCTATAAAATGTATAAATTTATTTCAAAATTGAGACTTACTAGAATAAAATGATAACCTGTGGTGGGTATATACAGCCTCTCGTTGATACTGAAAAAGTTTAAAGAGTGTGTCCTGTGACTGTGGAATTTGAACTTTTNTGATACCTGTGGTGGTTATGTACAGCCTCTCGTTGGTACTGAAAAAATTTAAAGAGAGTGTCCTGTGACTGTGGAATTTGAACTTTTTTTTTTTATCCAAGGGGAAATGTCATTACATGTGCAAGGTCTACTAGCTGAACAGTGTGCCAATATAAAATAATGAATTGTTTCCTATCCAGCATGCTAAAATAATTTTGCAGCAATAAGAGGTGTTTTAAATGCAGTCAACCCCAGTTTATCCATGGCTGTGTTATGGCTTATTTGCTGATTGTAAAACATTTAAGTCAAAGAATTTTTTTCCCCTTTGTACATAAACTGGAAAATTTCCTGTGTTGAGAAGCAGATGTAATAAGTGCATTGTAAAAGCTAATGATGGGTTGATTTAATTTGAGCATTGTAATGTTTTTTGTGCGAGTGTGACAAGTTTGCAATGACAGTGTTTTTTGGTTCACGCACTTGTGATGCAAAGTATGTAGTGGGACTGTGATGCCAGATAGCGTATTGTACTCAAAAAAATCTAGTGGTAATTACATTTTAAATAAGACAACCCACTCAATAGAATAGCTTATGAAAACCAAGTATGCTAGGAGTTCATGTTTTAAAGTGGTAATGGATGAGAAAAAATACAGCAGTACGATTGTGTGTGATGCTGAAGTGGTTTAATATAAAAACCTGCAGTCATAGAAAGTCAGGTTACTGTATGTAACATGTTGACCAAAGGCAAGCTTTTGATTAGCAAGGTTGGTTCAGGCAGCAATATGGAATCCAGGAGGATGTTGAAATTGAGTTATGCAGTACGGAAGTACATAACATTTGAAAACATTTTTAAGCTCTGCATGTGATACTACAAAACTTAAGTTTCTTCTTCTTGACACCACTGGGTCTTCGTCGGTCGTGCAATTTAAGGCTACACTGTTACATAACCGCACCTGCTGTGAACTGAAGATGGAATTAAAGAGTTAGGGCGCCAGCTCATTTTACGTTGAGCAACGACACTTAAAACTCAGGATCAAGGAAAGTTCATGCATGTCCTGTGCTCGCCTCAAGAATGGTGTCGCATACATGCACTTACAACTCGCTCGTCGGCTGGACGTTCGCCGCTGGCCGGCTGGAGCGGGAGGGTACTAGCTTAGACGAGCTGCAACACCCTAGCGCCAGGGAAATGGTGAGGCCTAATGGTGACCTTGAAACTGGTACTTAAGGGTGATATTCACTGACAACATAAATGATGTGGGTGACAACAGCAGGTACGTTTTACTGGTATTTATTTACCTACTTGAGGCACACAATACTCGTACGTCATAGACATAAAGACATTACAGAAGCGCACATCAAGTTTGTGGCTGTAACTCACAAGTTCAGAATTACGGTTAAAAACAAAACAAAAAAAAAAGAACATGCCAAAAACGCGGGGGAGATATACGAGAAGGCCGAGTTTACTTACAAAACAAAACAATTACAAAAAGCAGATGAACAAAGGTTGATTCCTCACCACGCGACGTGCACGTCAGTTTCCAGCGATGGTCCGAAGCAGACTGCCTATGCCAGGAAAATGGGTGGCGGACCCGCAGTCCAAAAATCGCCAATAATTGCGGTTAGGCCACTTGACACAACAAAGCCTTATAAATTACATACAGTTAAACCCTAGTATAATTGCAAGCACATTACAAATACCCTTTATGCTAGTTAAGCCTTCTCAGTTGAGCGCAATCTGTATCACGTGACGTCTAACTACGTTCCTAGAATACGCAGAACATTGAGACTTTCAGCATTTACTATTATTAACATTTAATAATTAATAGGCACGTTAATTCCTTTGAATTTGCCATTCCTCAAAAGATTGGAAAATCAAATTTCCCTCTGATGTATGACGTCAACCCATTCCAATGTTGTCACACATCCGGGATAGTTGCAAGGCACAGATTTTGTAAACATATTTTTTATAAATTTCTATTATTTCATATTGCCGCAAACTTGCATGAAAAATGTGGCTCTGCGTTATATGGCGAATGTCAAAATTGTAGGGTTGGGGATGTATAATACATAAAAAGTTAATAATAAAAAAATATTTACAACTTTATCACTTGTGCCTCTATAGTAAATTATGCCCCGTGAGACGACCAATGGCCGGTCTTAAGTAATCCTTGGGCTTCCTATTACATTAATTAGAATCCCTTAATTCCCTTTAATTACAGCACCGTCTCTTGTAACAGTGCTTTTGACGGCACTGGTGGGGTGCATTCATAAATATTGGCGTCTTTGGTGTGGTATTAGTTCCACTTCCTACCACTGCGAGCACTGTTCGCCCTCAGCGTTAACCATTTGCCAGTTTAATTGCGAGGGTAACGCTAGGGTGTTAACACTTAAGCACTTGGAAAGAAAGGTCGGACAAAAATAGCCAAGCAGAACAGGGCTACACATCCGTCATACAATGTTATTCTTGCACTTCATCTTCTTCAAGAATGAATTCGTATGGACATGAAAAGGGAGAGTGGGTGCCAAGTACAATGCTCGACTTCAAATACTGGTTTATTAGGGAGACTATTCGCCTCCAACGTGGTTTGATTTCTGGTGGGGTCACACTCAGATTTTTACGTTTGGGGATCATGCTGGATGATGCCACTGGTCGTCTGGTTTTCTTGGGGATCTCCCGTTTCTCTCGCTCTTGCATTTTAGTGCTGCTGCACATCCATCTTCAAAGCGGGAATTAAGGAGAGAGAGAAAGGTTGGTAGAGAGCATGGACAAGGGAGTCGCTTAAATACATATAAATATGGAGACAGTTTACGAAGCTGACCTGGCATGGTTGAGGATATTGGTGATGACGGACCTTACATGAGGGGCTTTCAGCTGCTGCTTACTAAGTTCATATGTAATCACGGCGGTAGTAAAAGGGGTAAGTTTTCCAATTGTGGAAGGTTTCCAACACGGAATATGAAATATTGGATAAACTTGTTTGTTTCACTTCAGAATTCACGTTATCTTCATTTTTGAGTTATCCACTGCTTTCATTGCCTTCCATTTGTGTGAATAAACCTGGAGTTGACTGTATTGGTAATTTGATAATGTTAATGGTTGTTCTTTTGTGTAGAACATGTAGATTAAAACCGAATACTGTGTGTGAGCAAATACGTATTTCAGTCTTTTCTCTGCATACACAGGCCATAACTGGTTTTCATTGCCAGCAAAATTATTCACACATGCATAAGTGTACAAACTTATGTTGGTGATCAATTTTGTGATTATTGAGCTCAGGCTGATTTTGATTTTATTACCGCCCGAGTTGATTTCACACAATCTGATTCGATAAAATTGAGGCCTAAATCCTATTTGTTGTTGAAAATGTTGAATGTATGTGTATAACATTCTTAATATTATTTTTTATGTACAGGGATGTGTTGATGTGTTATAATATAGATTACAGTAGTGTGTGATTTCACTTGTAATGCAATCTTCCATTGACTCAAAATGTGTTGGAGGAATTGTGAAGCAAGATTCCATATCTTCTCATTCACGTGCATTGCAAACTCATTCTGTTAGTTTAGTAAACAGCGCACAGTTCAGCTACTATGGATTTTTCAAGTGGGAATGATATTATTAAAATTTCTTACCATCAAAAAATGTAAAATGTTTCTAGTGCTGGCACTGTTACCTTACACTGGTTGAATTTCCAAATGGGTTTGCAGAAATATATGAGCAGGTATGCATTTTTTTTTTTTTTTTTTTTTTTTGCAATCAAATGTGTAATGAAATGTTTTGGTAAAGATAAAGATTTGCAGCTATGTTTTGATTGGTACTGTTAATTTATGTGAAAATGGTTGTAAAATTGTTTGTGTATATTCTATACAGTGTAGTAAAATTGTCTCTGTGGCATGCAAATGTTGTTGTGCAGATCTGTTGAAATATATGTGTATGAAAGTTTTCTAAATGCCTTCAAGAATAGTCAAACTGTTATATATTTCTTGCGTCTCCCTCTGTTCCTCTCAAATTTAAATTTTTACCTTTTTGTGTGTATCTTTTTCACAGTACAGCAAAAGCTGGGTGTTATGCAGTTGTTAGAAGACAAATTAAAGTTTCTCATTTACCCCATCTGAAGTATCTTGAAAGGTGGCAACTACAGAAAAATTGATTACTGCCATCCGATAATGGCACTTCTGGTTGGTATGGATGATACTGATGCGTGGCAGCCAAGCTCGTCATGTTTAGTACAGTAGGCAAAGTAAGTATTGTGACAAGTGGAATATGCTGTTTATCCCCTTCCTCGTATTGTCCACTCCTCCAGTAGACACTGGTGTTAGACATGTTGTGAATACCCAATGTACTGTTAGACAAAGCAAAATTCATTTCAGTTATGGTAGTGTGGAATTTTTTCAAATGTGCAAAGCTATGTGGCACAATTACCCATTTTTATCTTAGAAGAATGCATGTGAAATCATCAGGGTGATACTGCAGTTTTCTTGGCCCTTTTTTCATGTAAGCCACGAACGTCAATGTCTGTGTTAGCTAACAAGTGTGATCATGACTAGCACACTGCATGTTTTCTGGTCATGGTATTACAATCTAAGCTGGCCCACTGTCATGAGAGTTCATTACGGGAATCTGTTTCGCCAGTGCTGTCACCTCTACAATGCCTCTCCCTCTCTCTTTGCGCATCCTGGCTTCCTTCTGCGATCTTGGGTCTGCAAATCGAACTCGGGAGGTAGTTGGTTCTCCTGCTGTGTTATCCATCCCTGCAAAAGAGCAGGCTACCACCAAAGGATACCAGTAGAGGTAGACAGGGTAGTGGATAGTGATCACGAGAAAATGTTTGTCGGCAATTTTTCTTTGTTCCTGCTGCTGTCATATTTCTCTGGTCTTGCGTCCAGCTGGGGCAAGGCAAGATGACCCATGTGGCAGGTACAGAGTTCCCTGCTTACCTAGGTCGGGCTCTGTCTGCACTACCGTAAACTGTTTCTGCCAGGTCTGAGTAGGCTCAGGTAGGTGGCACATTACTGTCTCGGACTTCCTTGATTCCAGGGTGGGCGGTGTGCTTTGTGTCGTTCTGACGATGGATGCCTTGCGTACCTTTGGCCACCAGAATAGTTGCGTTCTGGATGAAGGTGAGATAAGACAAGTGACTCTGCGCTCTCGATGTAATACTAATTACATTTTAAAAACGAGACCGAGAACACAAGTACACAAGTACCCACAGGGCGGTACCTGAAATAGGCACACATACACAAAGTCAGATGAACACATTTTTCACGTGGTTGCATGGGTCACTGTTTCACTGGCTGGTAAGGCAAGGTTGGCACCAATGTTTTTGTGGTCAGCACTATGAAATCCGTTGAGAAGTGCGTCAATATGCACTTGGGGAAGTGTTAAAGAGTAGGGTTGTAAACGTGGACACAACATTGGCGACAAGGAAAGCGTAGAACAGTAGAACCCTGTTATAACATTCCTGCATATACAGTGGAACCTGTTTAAGACGACGGGGCTTATGACGTTTGCTGCTTAAGACATCACAGTTTTTAGGCACGGAAATATTGTCACTTAATTTATGTATAACCATAAGCATTGGATTATCACGCTTCAGTACTGCATTTTAATATTTTTTTTGTTCAACATGTGTTTGAAACTAATTACAATAACCACAGAAGACAACCATTCAAAACCAACAAAAATGTAAACACATTTCCACTGGGTCATCTTGTTCCACGGTCACCTGTATCAATGGAAACATGCCTTGTTTAAACAATTTGTGTCTTGAACGTAAATGGTAACTGTCTTCTGCCCAGTAATGACTGCAAACATGGTTATTTTGAGCGTACTGGAGTTAAATTTCATTTATAATTGTTGCCACATTTTCATGGTAACGGAAATTAACATTTTGGTATTGATAAAGCTTTACCATTGCAAAACCAGTCCACGTTGTTAGTGACAAAAAAAATTAAAACATAATAAAAATTTTTAAGAATTATTTTAAAATGGAAATATGGCATAATTTTTAAGAATCAAACGTGAAAAATGAGCATTAAATTGTATTTGTTGGCTGTGGATACTATTCAATAGGTTATTGAACAAGTCCATTCCACGATCAAACTGTTTTTTGTCTATGGTAGTGGGTGCAACAATCCCATTGTTTACATCACAGTGTCAAGCGAAAAGCGATCTGTTCTGTACATACGTACTGTATTTACTGTTGTAATCTAATTGGTTTGAGTGTATTGCCATTTCATGTTTGCAGTATGTCTGTCCCATCCACATCAAAAGGAAAAATTAAATGCAAACCACTTTAGTAAAAAATTATCTCAAAATTGAGACCAACCCCAACGTTCCATGCACTGAAATTGCAGAACAGCTCAGTATACCTGTATCAACTTTGAATACAGTCTTCTACAATGAAAAAAAAACATACTGCAACAAAGTGTTAGTGAACAGGCAGGCCGAAAGAGGATAAAAATGGCAAAATACGAAAAAGTGGAATCTGTAATGATGGAATGGTTCCAACAAAAACATGCATTCAACCTATCTTTGATGGGCCAATTTTAGGGAAGTAAACTGAAGAAATTGCTCTCGGGCTAAATGCGGAGTTCAGTTCAATGAATGGCTGGATTGATTGATTGATTTAAGAAACGCTGCAGTTTGGCGTTTAAAAAAGTAAGTGGTCAATTGAACAGTATCAACACACACGAGGTTGAAGCAGGGCAAAACTCTGTTCGTTCACATTTGTTGTCCAAGTACTAAACAGAGGACATCTTTAATGTAGATGAATGTGGATTGTTCCACAACATGCTTCTTGATAATACATTCACTTTTAAAGGTGAGACTTGTAAGGGCACAAAAGTAAACAAAGATTGAACTACTGTTCTTGTGGGTGCAAAAATAATGACAGAAAATCTACCAATCCTTGTTGTCAAACAATGCAGTCCTGATGAAAATACCACAATAAAGCCGGATGTATGTCTAGAGACATTTTTCGAGAATTTTTTGTTTTCTTGGATAGAAAAATGGCAGTAAAGAACAGAAAAATTCTTCTGTTCATTGACCAATGCTCTGCTCATCCCAAAGATTTGGGACATCTGAAAATTGTGCAGGTGGAATAAATTTCTGCAAACATCACCTTGTTCTAGTCAATGGACCAAGGAATCATTAAGGCATAAAAATAGAAGTTCTGCAGGAGCCTTGTTTTGAGACTGCTGCAGACTTGATGCCATTGAGCAAAGCCACAAGTTGTCTCTGGTTGATGCTACATCAATGCTAGCAATGGCATGGTATTTGGTGACCTGTAACGGATCAGAATCCTAAAGCAAGCACCAGATACATATTTACTTTTTTTTTTTTTAATAAGAATTTTTTAAAGTTGCTGTGAAAAGTTTAACACTTACGACCATCAGGAGGTGGTGAAAACAACTTACAGAAGGAAAACTGACTGTGGTATGTGAAGGAAAAACCTGCTGAAAAATTTTAGTTTCAAAAAATATATTATTTTATGAAAAATACATTTTCTGATAGACCACCAACAGGTTTTATACAAAATTCCCTTAAAAAAAAATACAGGATGCGGCAAAACAGCGCGTCCAATTTGAAGGCCTGATAAAAGAAAATTGATTCTGGCCGTGCAAAACTACACACTTGGAAGTTACAGTTTAAATAGTTTTGAAAAGTAAAACTCAAGTGGTGTCCCTTACTGTCAATGCACTGCTGAAGGCAATTTCGGAAGGATGCCATCACTCTTGCCAACGTTTCTGGAAGAATACGGGCGGTTTCTTCAAGCATTGCATTCCGAAGGGCTGGCAGAGTCTTTGGTTGAGGTTTGTAAACCTCTGCCTTGGTATACCCCCCAGAGAAAAGAAATCTGGCAATCGTGCTGGTTAGGGGATGTTGCCACATGATGAACTCAAACGACCTGGGAACAGCTGTCTCAGCACTCTGAGCGATCGCCTTTCTCTACGGGCTTTGGCCCCGTCTTGTAGAAACCAAACATTTTGAATTTGCAACTCACTGAGTCTGGGTTCTATGAAATTCCATTATCATTATTCTATAGCCTGCACACGCTCTTTGAACTTTCATTTACAAATAAATCTCCATGAAAAAGATATTTAAAAATTGTCTTAAAATGGTTTTATTAAAACCTGTATAAAAATTACATATCGTTCCCCCACCATGATGTTACAAGGAGCTCTCCCCCCCCCTCCACTTAGATCTGTTTTGAAGGTCTAAGGATCACTGCTTCAAAATTTCAGGAAACAGTCATATATATATATATATATATATCTATATCTATATGGTATATATGTATGAAAGTCTCTGTTCTCCCCTACTGTCTCGAAACACAAATTTTTTTACATTGACACTGGGTATAGATGGCGGTATTCACACGTCGTAGGCGAAGATATTGATGGTGTTTTACATGGTTGCGACTGCCATCACAAGGAAACAGTTGCCAATTATATTTGGAAGTGCAGCAATACTAGAACAAATTATATTTTGTGAAGAAGAGGTGTGCGATAAGACGTCACAATTTCAGGACACACTTGCCGTCAGCACCACATTTCATGAGTTTGTCAGTGCAGATGATATCCTGTCACCTTGTGAAGAAAGAAATGTTAATGAACTGTGTTCAGAAATGCTGTCTGCAAATGAAGAGGATGATGACTTGGTTGCAGAAGAAAGCAAGCCTTTTACAACATGTAGTGAGGTTATGCAGTACGTGGACAATTACAGCTACTTCTCAAGAGGAACCCTGATGGTCCAGAGTCCATCATGAATAATCAGTGGGACCCACAAAAATACATCTCAAATTTATGAGGAAAAAAAACAGTGAAGACTATGCCATCTAGTCTCGAATAACTGCCACATATACTGTAATTTAAAATATTTAAACAATAGGAAAAAACTTTTTTGGCTCACTCTTTAATAAGTCTTCCTGCTTAGGAGGCAACTTTTTTTAAAACCGTTTTTCTTAAGAGGGTTTTATTATTTCATATAAAACACCCAGTTATTGTCACTTTAAGCATGATTTAAAGAATAATATCTGTTTTTTTTTTTTACTTTGGTTTAATTATTTTACTCCAAAATTTTATCAGAATATTGTTAATATTTGTAGAGCATATTGAATTATAAATATAATAGCATAAACACTCAGAAAATTGAAAAAATTAATTTTTAAGAAAAATGCTGGAAAAATATACCAGTTGATGGCACATTTCTGCCAGCTACTAGCAGTCAGAAATCCTATTATTGACACCTTAGTAAATGTTTTATAATATTTCTTTAATAACATTTACAGGATAAAACAAGTTAGTCATCTTTTAGAATTACCTGCAATCAAGAAATAACACAGTATTTTCACATTTTATTAAGTAATGATCTCTGGGTGTAATAATATACTCTGATAATAAACATTTAATTTTGACGTGGATCACTGCTGCGTGGTCTGGTACAAGCACTGTTATCACGTCGTCACCCCACAGTCACTGCACCAGTGCGGCCCGCGGAACACGCACATCGTGCGTCCTGATGTGTGTCCGCATCGTTCACTTCGGAATGGTCATGACCCAATACCGAGTGATCCAACCTAGTCCCTGTGGTGTCCCTAGAGAGATCTGTGTAATTAGGATAGGAATCAAGTGTTAGAATGTGTAGTAAATAGCATTAGGATTTATCGCCCACTGGCAAATGTTCGTGAAATTCGCTCTTTAGGGATTGCGAATTAATAGCAGAATAAATGCACGCCATGTGCATATTTAATGAGGTGTAGACTAGCAAGGCTAGGGTATTTGAAATGTTCTATATAATTTTCCGAGTGCAATTGTGTGCATAATCATGTCAATTAGTGACGTGGAAAATAGGTAGAATTTCTTTCAACCTGACTGTTCCGGTCGTAGAGTGCCTCAAAACCTAATNCTGACTGTTCCGGTCGTAGAGTGCCTCAAAACCTAATATACATAAATTTCCCACGTGCTCTGCAAGGAGGTACCCCATAATCATGTTTTGTATAAAAATTAGTGCTTAATTAAGAACTCTTAACTCTCTACAGTATTAAGAAAACTCGCTTACAACGTTTCAGTGTTTGACGTGGTCGAGGCTGCCTAGGGCTGGTTGAGTGTTGGATTGCCAGGCACCATAACCCAGTGGAGAGTTAATGATAAGGGTCGTTCGGTCGACGGCCCNCTGGATATCTCTGTCAGTTTGTTGATGATGTCACATATTTACTGTTGCACTATTTATACCTTCTGACGATACTGTAGGCTTTCTCGTACGCCTGAAATATACTATGAAATTGTGGGCGATGCTACAAAGGGTGTAGTATCCTACAATTAATCGACAAAAATTGAACTTTGTAAAGCAGTTTATTTACTGTGCTTGCTTACAGGTGAATAATGCATGAAAATGAACCCAGCACTTAACACCTGCCGGTGACCTTAGCGTGAAATAAATGTGGTATTATGTTGATACGTGATAGCATTAAGCTCTCTGGTGAGAGGACGGGTGGCTCTCCCCTCGGTACTTAGAAGAAATAAAAGAAATGTTCCTGTAAATTAATTTAATATTGCAGTGAATGGATTACAGCCTA
The DNA here is from genome assembly GCA_002778355.1 of Clitarchus hookeri. Lineage (NCBI taxonomy): Eukaryota > Metazoa > Arthropoda > Insecta > Phasmatodea > Phasmatidae > Clitarchus > Clitarchus hookeri. The sequence goes on from NQII01002164.1 coordinate 167,363, forward strand.
AATTATAGTACCGAGGGGCTCGTGAAGCAGGCGACCAAAGCTGCCGGTTTGGTCCAAGAGCTGAAATGAACTGGCCGAGTGACCTCGGTTTCTTTCACGAATCACGAGAACCGAAGTCAAACGGCGAATAATGAAACATAACATGAACACTATGTGATATGATTGCAATGGTGAAAAATTGTATAAATTAGACGAACAAATTGGTGGCATCCCCATTTATTAACAAATGTCTATAAAGATTGAAGTTGCGAAGTTTATGGGGCTTGTCAACGCACTAAATGACATGTTACAAGGATGGAGGTCTTTACAGGCAATCTCCCTTTTAGAAAAAATAATTGCTCTTATATAAATACATGTTAAATACATTATTATGTTTTATTGTAAAAAGTGTTTGAATTTCACTACCTGTGACATGTATGAATTTCACTGGCTACAGTGTTAACAGGTGGCTGTCTCCTGAAGGGATGGATGAGCCCAACTGGGGACTCGTCCACCCCTGACTGTAGTTGTGAATGCGGTGACTATGTTTAATGTGTTTGTAAAAATGCTGCACACTACTGGTGACACTTTGGGGGCACTTATCACTTCAGCTTCGTCCTACAAGCCAGATCGACGCAACTTGGTGGTGTGTTGCGTTGTAGGTCGTGGTGCTTGTTGCTACGAAGCAACGACCAATTGTCAGTGTGCCCAACGGCTGTGGCTTTCGGGTAAACACCATTTCGGATCGTCTATGTATTTATTACAAGAGTTACATCTTGTAATAAAGAAGTAGGACGGTGTCTTGTGTTATGTAATCCTTGTCAACAAGAAGGTACATTCCGTTCTTGTCGACCTGCAAAACTCACTCTTGGCCTAATGTGGTTGGTGCGGCCTGGTGTAGTTGTTGTGACTGCAGCAGTCAGAGTGGGCACAAGGAGCTCGTGAACACATGGTTCACGCCATGTTTTATGTGTATATGTTTCAAGTTCTATGTTAATGAGGTCAGTGAATTAAATTATTTCGCGTAGTGGAGCGAGCTCTCGGCAAAGACGCCACTCGCCAACGCCATCTCCAGCAGTCTGATTCCACAGGTCTTAGGTGCTGCATGTGCATCGCGTCGTGGGGGACTTTCATACCTTGTTCTGAACACTTAACTGCAGTAGGTTAACATAATTTACTGGAACTTTTATTTAGTTGCCAACAGTCTTCCTCGCATTCGCAGCACCCATCCATCAATTCAATTGACCAACCCCAGAGGTTTAGTTACTATTGTAAGTTTTTACTCCATTCTTGGCCTTTTTGTACACAAACGACCACTTGTAGGCCTTGTGAGTCAGGTCCGATTTAATTTGCATTTGCATTGTGTACATGTAACTGTGTTCACTATTCGGCACTACAATTTAATTGAATTAACAGAAACTTGGGAGTTCTCATTTAGTGTTGTATTCCAGGCCCTGGCCCTATCTAGGAAGGCATCGACGCCTCAAGGAGGCATCCATCATTTATAAGGTAAAAAGGTAATATTAAGGCATGCTGGGGAGCCTGAATACCCTGGATATATATTATATTTTCCTGTAAATTTGTATCATTCGAACCACGATTCTGAAAACTGTGACTTCGTGCTCACCCAGTGAGGTGGCGCCCATTCTATTAGAAATAGGAATATTGTGTAATATTCTGATTTTTCTTAACATAGTCGCCGTATGATGCCTGCATTACTATCCCCAACCGCTCAGGTAACGTTAAGCCCAAACACATGGGTCGCCGCGATCTTTCGCTGCACCACAGTACAACAGCAGTCCCCGCCAAGCACCGTGCCGACGATAAGAACATAGGGTGAGGCCATCAGCAACACTATCTCGATGATGTTAGGGAAAGCACCCGTTTCTTCGCCCTGCACTGCGCGACTCAGTTTACAGTCGCTCTTTGATCCGACCATGTAGGCGACACCAGGACAATCTCATGGTTCGGCTCCCAACCAACCGGCATGTGTGCTCACACTCAGCGCTGCATCTTTTTATACAAGAGTATTCATGTTTTCATAAAGAAGACTGTCTATAAAGACCTCCATCATATCAACATTTCATTTAGTTCGGTGACACTCCCTGTGAACTTCACAACATGAACCTTAACAGACATTTGTTAATAAATGGGGTGTCACCAATGTATTTTATTTAATTTATATGATTTTTCACCTTTGCAATAATGTTACATAGTGCTTACGTCATGTTTTACCATTCGGGGTTTGACGTCGGTTCTCGTAACTTGTGACGGAAGCCAACGCCACACATTCAGTTCGTATCAGTACTCGAGCCAGACCAGCAGCATGGTCGACCGCTCCACGAGCCCCCTCGGTACCATAATTTATGCTGATATCACTTCATTGCAGTAGTAACTTAATTAACTGGAACATTTGATTTCTTTCTGTACTGAGGGGAGAACCACCTGCACTCTCACCAGAGAGCTTAACACTACCGCGTATCCGCAGAACCACCACACTGACTTATGTCATTTTCACGCTAAGGTCACCAGCATGCCATAAGTGCTGGGTCCGTTTCTTTTAATATTCACATGTCCACTTCTTGAACAGTAAACAGCTTTACAAAATTCAGCGAGTGTTGATTCTTTGTCCTCTGGGACACATGGGGCGCTACACCCCTTGTAGTACCATCCACAATTTTTCTAATATATTTGAGGTGTATGAGACGGCCTACAGTCTCGTCATAAGGTCAACGCGTAAGTATTGCAATATTAAGTGCGTGACAACTTCATCATCAAACTGACGGAGGCATCCAGGGCCCCCTGGACCATCGACCGAACGACCCACATCACTAACTCTCCGCTGAGTTATGGCGCCAGGAAATTCTACACTCAACCAGCCATGGGCCACCTCGACCATGTCAAAGATGGCTTTCCCAACTAGGGGGCAACGTTTCTCCAACCCATTATTTTCATACTTCAAAGATGGCTTACCCAACTAAGAGCATAAGGAGGAACAAAACATGAGTACAAGTTTAGCGAAGTCACAATGTCACAAAACATAATCACCGTCAAATAACAGTGAATGTTCCCACGCTCAGGCANTACAAGTTTAGCGAAGTCACAATGTCACAAAACATAATCACCGTCAAATAACAGTGAATGTTCCCACGCTCAGGCATCATGTGGCTTGTTCGGTGCGCAAGAGGCCTCTCATGCTCAGAGGAGGACACTCGATAGTATCTTTTCCGGTTTAGAAACTGCGGTAAAATCACGTTTCCACGCCAAGTCGTTTTCATGCAAGTAACAACAAGCTACATTTTAGAGTGTTATGTAGTGTAACTGTATCATTCCAACTATAAAAGGACATCTAAGTGTCTTTATGCACATCACGCAACACGCGCTAGAACACAGATCGANTGTATCATTCCAACTATAAAAGGACATCTAAGTGTCTTTATGCACATCACGCAACACGCGCTAGAACACAGATCGATAACATCATGCTGCACGCACATGGTTGTGTTGACAAATAACTCGCGTGGCAATTCCAATGTCAAATCAGGAGTGCATTGTCTATATTTTATGGGGGACATGAATTATAAAACTTTTTAGTGATTTTTAAATTTACATTTATTCATCAAGCCAAATACGCAAGGAATGTGGGCGAAATCAATTTTACAGTGCACCATGTATGTTTTACGAAACACGTAAAACATTAATAAAGAAAAGTCGTATATTCAGTGTTCAATTTTGTTCGTGCTCGGCATGACTTGTCAATTTTAAAAATGTTCTAATGGCTTTGTAAAAGTGATATGTACATTTGCGTAACAAGGAAATTAGTTGAAAACATCTGCACCAAAATTAACGTAATAATTGAGTCAAGTGATCACGTGATAATTTCACGAAGCATGCAACATTTGCTAGCAGTATTTATATCAATACGAAACATTTTAACTTAATATATACAGTCAGTATTCACCACAGAAAATAAACGGTGATGTGAACCGTATGTTCACGAGTCCTTATGCCCACTGTGACTGCCGCAGTTATGTCCACACACCAGACATGCCACACCGACAAGCGGTTATGTGCACGAGTGAGGGTGTGCATAAGTGTTTGTAATCTATTCAGTGTATTTCATCGGTATAACATCATCAGTGTATTTATTAATAGCATCAGTGTAGATAGTTACTATAATTTGTTTTGTTATCATGGGAGACAGTCTGCACAGCCACAGCCAGAGACATGTGACATTTTACATTTGGCAGTACTGTGGCTGGTACAATAGAAACATTTAGAATAAGTATTATCATTTTTATTGTGTATTGATTTATGAAAAATTATGTAATCTTAGTTTAAGTTAATTCATGTCCCTTTTCATATCATTATAATTTTTAGTGTATATTGTGTTTCATTGCTTCACCGTGAGGCGTCGGCTGCGCTCAGGTAGCTTAAGCCGGCGCACGCTTCCCCCAGTACTCGCCAGCACTTCAACGGACCCGGACGTGTAAGCCTCTCGCTCCGCAGAAACCTCGGCACAGACATCATGAGTTTGAATTTGTATCCAGCGACATCAATCGTAATGTGCATCATTATTTTCCTATGTTTCATTATTTTACTTGTATAGCGCCGATCGGGGAGCAATGTTAGTATTTTATCGGGAATTGTTAAGTGCATCCGAGTTTCACATTATAAAGACCACGTGGTTGTTCGCAGTTTCCGAGCCATTCAGGCCACGCGTCTTGTGTTATAGTTGTGTGTACAGTAACGAGTCTCAGGTAATAAATACCTCAAACACGCATAGTTTGTTTTATTTATAATTAATTAAGGCGTGCGAGGTGGCCTACAGCCTCGCTATCATGTGTGACGGAGTGTTCACCAGAGCCCCCTAGGCCGTCGATCCGAAGCAGCCCTCATCTCATCAGCTCACCACATATCACTTCACAACTCTGGGAACACAGTGGGTCAAGTTGGCATTTTCCACTGTAGCCAAGCTTGACCACGTCACCGGAAAGAAGGTAAAAGTGGTTAGGAGCAGTCAGCTGCCAAATTTAATTAAAGCAAAATTGGGGACCAAAAAGTTAAAATTCAGTTTTGTGCCAAACCATCATTTTAGCGCACCAAACAAAGTAGGCATCCTCCAGTGCCACCATTGCTGGGCAGGAGAACCAGCGAACATCACCCCTACTCACATTCCTGAGCAGAGAGGTGGTAGTGATGCACCGCCCGGGCGCGCGCGAGTGTAGCGGCCACCTCCCCACCAACCCTTTTCACCGGTTAAAGGGTCACCAGGGGTCGGCCCGCGGAATCTGCGGGTGCACTATCCTTAGGTGAGGCAGGTACCTGGTGAAAATTTGTTTTGTTGTAAGAGTAGAGCTGTTAGTATATACATGCGGTGTAATGGTTTCCTAAGGGGCTGCAATGTCTGCACTGTCTGATTACAAAGACAATGTGTAAGGATAGAAAAACCACGAACAACCTGTCCGGAACAACCTTGGAGAAGACACGAGGTGAGAAGGAACCACTTCTAACTTCACTTTTTTTTTTTTTANCAACCTGTCCGGAACAACCTTGGAGAAGACACGAGGTGAGAAGGAACCACTTCTAACTTCACTTTTTTTTTTTTTTAAGTATAAGTGTAGGACAGGAACCTTATCTGTCTACATTCTTTGAGGGAGATGGTATTGATCATTTCACAGTGCGCTACAATGGCTGTGGTTACTACTTTGTGTTTCGTTACAAAGAAAACATTTTAGGCAATGAATGCCTTTGGTATTACCTTGGAGAAGACATTATTTTGCGACTTGCACTCAAAGTCGTCTACANATTTTAGGCAATGAATGCCTTTGGTATTACCTTGGAGAAGACATTATTTTGCGACTTGCACTCAAAGTCGTCTACATTTTACGATTGAGAATAGACACCACATCTGTCTACATGTACCCATACCTTAATGAAGGGTGAAGGTGAGCAGGAACCACATCTGAGTTCACCTTATGGAGGGCTAAAACCATTGCAACTCCTCCATAGGTGAGCAGGAACCACGTCTAACTTCACCTCCTAGTAAGAATTATTTGTGTGTTTGAAAGCATGTAATGACCTACCACAGCATCACATAAGTGCCCGTCGCAAAGCAGGTGTGAGTCCCAACAGGTGACAGCATGGTAACTGGCCTGGTGAGTACAACACACCAGCCTCGAGGTATGAGTCGTCTGTAGACGCCTCGCGTCCCAACACTGAACTTACATATCCAGGAATGAACCAAAAAACATTTTCGGTAATGTGATCCGTTAGGGTCTGTTTGGTCCGAGTCGGTATCAAGACAGACCCCTTTGTATGCTAATTGTATAGCCTTAAGGCTAAAGGAACTTTGAGATGAGCAGGAACCACATCTGAACTCACCTTATGGAGGTCTAAAACCATTGCCACACCTCCATGGTGTGCTAATGTATCATCTCATGGCGCGTTAGCTTCACCTTCCCTCTGCATTTATTTGGGCTTGGGATCGGCAACATCACCACATGTGAACCATGCTAACATACAGTGATGCAGGCTGCATTATGGGTGATGAATGAAGTGTTGTAATGTGTATTCGTTTGTGGGCAAGTGAACATTTAATACTTTGTGTACGTGACGTAAGAAGAGAGTGTGTACTGTCGCGGGAATGGGGAAATTTATGTGTACCCACCTATTGTAGAAAATGAAGCTGCAGTGCCGAGGACCCTTCCACATGTCGTTGGCCAGCACACAGAAGAGTCGACGGACTTGATGGAAGTCTAGTATTCGGCAAATGGTGTGCCACTGAGGATATCAAAGCGTTCGATGTAGAGTAGCAGAAAATCACTTGTTAATTTGCCTGGAGCAGGTGGACAGAAGGAGAGGTGTTTATTTGAAGAATAGGTGTTTTTTAAATGACGTGAGAGGTTTTTTTTTATAAGAAGGAAGAGGTGGTTTGTTTTAGGATAGGTTAGGCCAGAATTTACGGGTACACCACATTCAGAGTTAATGATTTGTTTTGGTGATGTTTTTGCAGGGCGATGCCTGATGATTGTTTAGCCAGCACCGACACAGAGTCGAAGCTCTTAGCACGGGACAATGCGACATACAGCTGTCCGTGGCTGAATACTGGATGTGGAAGGTAAATCCCTATGTGGTCGAATGTCTGACCTAGGCTTTTATTTATCGTCATGGCAAATGCCAAGCGGACAGGAAACTGTCTGCGACTGAAAGAAAAAGGAAAGTCAGCCGGGGAAGACAACAGTTTAATCCTGGGAATGTAGGCCCTGTCGCCCTTGTAAGACCCAGTGATGATCTTTGCATCAATGACATAATCGGACATTTTGACCACCAACAACCTAGTCCCATTACAGAGTCCATGCTTGGTGTCGAGGTTTCTTATTAACATAAAGCAGCAGCCAACTGCGCGAGTGAGTGAATGTGGTGGTAAAGATGACACAGTCAGCGAGTTGAGAAACTCAACGGGGACACTCATGGAATCGCCTTCGCTGTCCTCCAGCTGGTCTTGGCTGAGGAATGTTTTGCTCTCTCCACTCAGGCAGGACACCATGGTGGCGTTGATGTAATATACACCTTCGTTTCTCGGGCAGAGGATCGCCCTCGCGCTTATGACCTGCAATCATAAAAGCACACACTTTTTGTAGCAACATGAACCACTATGTCAATGCACACCAACAGTAAAAACACTTGGACACTCACTCAGTACCTCCTCAGTTAGCACTTCATGCCCGAAGACGTGGCTACAGATGTCACAGTTATGGGGAAGCACTAAGATCTAAGGTAGCTGCACATAGCCATCGGGTAGGCCGGGGATGGGCGGAAGTGTCCCCTCGCCGATTCGCAGCAAGAACTGCTGGAACTCCTCTTGCCCTTGGTTGACCCTCATGTTGTTCTTGAGGCGCAGCTGTCTGAAAACCGCCACAGTGGGGAGTTCTTTCGGCAGGCATTCACTTGGTATGCGTGGCCTCTGTGGCTCACCACAGGTAGAACTTGGTGAAAGTCACCTCCGAGGAGCAAGACCTTCCCTCCGAACTTGATGCGATCGTTCTGGGTAATGTCTCTCAAGAGTCTGTCAACACAGTGCAGTGCCTCCTTCGGAGCCATGGGCGCCTCGTCCCATATAATGAGGCTGCAGTTCCTCAATAGCTCGGCTTCTGGCGACTGTGCCAAGATGCCACACATGGACCCTTGCATGACCGGTACAGGTAGTTTGAAAAGTGCATGTGAAGTGCTCGAAAAATTCTCCGGCACCTCTTCTTCGACATGACCCACAGCGTCTCGATGCCCACAAGGGACATGGAGGAGGAAGAAGTACCCGAGGGAGGATCACTGCCACCAAGCACAACCACCAATACCGGACGCATTACTGCAGCCCTGGAAGGATCACTCTGCAGCATTGTGAATTACAGCATCACGTGTCTGGTCACCAGGGTTGCTGCCGATGGCGAGTCGCCAGATATACCTGTGGGACAGAGATCCCCACAGGATAGCTCTCTCGATGGCTCCGCCGCAGTGCCCTCAGTAGGGCCACCAGCGGGGGACCCTACACTGGTGGACATTGGCCAAAGCGATGGGGGGAGTGTAACGGGATTTCACAGCCTTTCACCGGGGCCCTCTCCTTCCCCTTCGCCAACACCCACACCATGCCGATGTTCACACTGCAGCAGTAACAGCAGCGAAGAGGAGTCAGAGGAGGAGGTGTCCACCACCCCTCTCTGCTGCTCCTTTCCCCTAATGAGCGAAGCCACGTGTAAGGTTCTAAGGGGGAGTCCAGAGAGTTAAAAAACTAATTTACAGAACATGGATGGGGTCAGTTGCATCACGTTAGTCGAGTCAGTCATATCTCCGTGCTGGGAGAGTGAGTTGCAGTCGTCACACCGAGAGGATCAGTTACGTCAGTTCAGTCATCAGTCAGTTACAACCGCGCACCGAGAGAGGAAGTCAGTCAGTCAGCCGAAGCCGGGGAATCGGACCCCGGCCAGGTCAGTTACCACAGTTACGTCAGTGCATTCAGCCGGACAAGTCAGTGTCAATCGCGCGCCGAGAGAGAGAGAGAGAGAGAGAGAGAGAGAGAGAGAGAGAGAGAGATTCAGTCAGTTGATGCCGAGATATTCGGGCCCCAGCAGAATCAGTTAGACAGTTACCATAGTTACGTCGGACGAATAGTATCACCATGCTGGGACGCGAGTCAGTCAGTGAGTCAGTCGAGTGGGAGTGTCCAGTGCAACCCCGTGCCGAGAAGGCGGAGGCTGGGATGGGGGCCCACCAAGGGTCCCTCGCCAGGACGTAGTAGGGAGGTAATCCATCAGTTACAACCCTACGCCGAGAACAGGAGTCGAGTGGTACCCTTCAGCGAGGAGTGTCACACGGAACGGAAGCTGGGTCCAGTGCAGCCTGGCGCCGAGAAAGTGGAAGACGGGTGGGGGCCCGCGAGGGGTCTCTCACCGTGGCGAGGAGTCTCTTGCCAGGATGAGGGAGACAGCCAGTCGAAGCTGAAGGAGGAAGCCAGCTGAGTGCAGCACACCAACGAGAACCAGTGAGGGCCTGAAAGGCCGCCCAAATCACCAGATCTCACCCACCGCCGGAACATCCCCAAACATCAGAAACAGATAAGTACAAGCGTCCGTCGCTCAGGAGACACGTACCGATGCCTAGCATCCCCCCCATGACGTCAGAAACAGTTAGCACGAGTTCTTAAAGCCGCCCTTAAGGCACCCCCAACTCTCAAGGCACCATCTCTCAGGGTTAGTGAATTACTGGGAAAGAGAGTGAATTCCCGGGACAGTAGGTGTGTGTGTCCGAGAAAGTATGTATGAAGTTCCGAGAAACTATGTTTGAATTTCGGCTCAAATATAACCTAGTACATTTGAAACACCAAGTGACTACATTATTATTCAACCTATTAAATCTCCAAGGCACCTTATAGTCTGTGCCTGGTAAAAATAACTCAGACCCTATAAACCATCCTGCACACAGATGGGGAGTAGCATCAATGTAATTTCAGTTATTTTATTTGAAGCACTGCCTTTATTATTTTTGTTTTATAATGTTATATGTGGCAGCCTACAAAGAAATTGGAAGAAAGTATGCGTTACTATTTTTAATTTGTGAGGTAAAATTACTCTTTTTAATTTTTCATTTTTCTGGAGTATGTCTAGTAGGCAGCATCCCCAATGATGATGATTTTCCATTTTAAATATTACAAAATAAGGAATGCAGAATCATACAACAAATACTGAACAAAACTAGTGTATGCACTTCAAGAAAGCAAATCGCAAAAAGAACGAATTATGGGTAATCATAAAAATAGTATTTCAAAATCCATCTCAAGCATTTCCGAACTAGTAGTCAATTTTAGGGCATACTTCAATGTTTCTGAAATATTATTGAAAATGACTCTCTGAAATATTTATATCATCTTCGACGTGGAACATTACTTGAAACATTATGTACTGAGTGGATATTGATCGCACGGCAAACGCTCACCCAAAATATGCAGGCACAATAGATAAGTGCACAGAGACGAAATGGCGTAGCAGTTCCGTAGATGTAGGCGTATCCATTTTCTAATAGCCTGTGCGATGCTCTGAGAACGGGCCTTACATCCGATTGGCTACTGCGTGCTGCGAAAGGTCTCTTATTGGCTGGGCTGCCGGCTGGCGAGTAAATTACCAGGCGCTGATTGGCGAACGGCGTTCCGACACGTTGCTAGTCAGTGCCATCATTTTGCTGACATGTGCGGCTGGAGATCGCGGAATAAGTGACTTTCACCTCTGTGCTCTTAAGTATTCTGTGACGTAGGCAGAGTACATTCGTAAAATTCGCAGGCTACATCCGTCTGAATGGGAACTGGAGAATGGGCCATAATCTCCAAATTGTGTAGTTCCCATACACTTTGCCCACTTTTTCCCCCAGCGCCAAGTACTGCTATTGTGTACAACTCCATAAAAGTTTTCTAGGCCTATAAGGGAAAGGAATTGCAAAACATTCACTAACTGATGTCTTATGAATCGGCATTAGTTCCAAAAGTTCAGGCTGGGAGATCTGTTAATTTATGATGAACCGTGAAGTTGGAGGCCATAGGTACTAGATAATGAAGCTGTGAAGGTAAGAGCACATTGGCCAAACATGTGATGAGCTTACCGAAAGCTTCTAGATGTCTCATGAAACAGTCAAACTTCACATGCATCACATAGGGAAGGCGTTCAAGATGAGCATGTGGATACTTCACACAAAAACTCCTTCGGCCATCTTGTAGAAATCTAGCGTTCCCACCCTCTGCTCAACTCCCAGGGACTAGAGAACCTCGAAGGTTATGCTTAGTCAACCGCGACTTCGAACCATAGTAACTAGTACTGTCTGTTGGACCAACAGAATGTGGCAGCAGCAAGGTGAGGAAAGCTACTATACTACTGTCACAATTTTTTCAGGCACGCCCACTGAGAATACACGTCACTGATAGATAAAAAGGCACAGAAACTTCCATAAAACACATACTTTACAACCTGACCACAGGCAAACTTGCAACCACCTTGGAGAATGTCTCATGAGTTTCTTGATGTCCAAACCAGTCGAGAGACATTAGAAAGTGAGGCACAGACCTGCCTGCACCATCCACATACATCACAAATATTCAGTATTCTCCACTGTGGTAGAACTTGCTCCATTCCGCAACCCGTGCTAAAGCTTTGTGTACACGTGGCTTCCAGAAGGGTTATTTAACAACCATCCGAGAAACCATTAGCTATGATACTAGTTGCATTCAATTTAAATTGCCAGAAACACTGGTTGAAGCACAGCATATCAACTCCTTGGTGCCATCCATAAGGACACAAATTTGAGTCTCTATCAAGTTTACAAATTATGCACATGCTGTGAATCGTTCAGGATGCCGGTCGGCTTCACAACAGTTGCTAACCTCACGAGTATCATAAACTTATGTTGAAAGCCTGACAATAAATAACTGAGGTATACTCAATCAGCGCAGGCACCTCCAGCTAACATACAAGTTGACCAGACACAATCCCCAATGCTGGTACAGTTGTGCTCCTTTGGTGCCCTCCCACATCGTCACTGAGACCCTCGCACTCAGATCCATCAATTCTCCATTCGAGGTGCAATCCTCACCTCTAATGTTTGTCCATGGCAGTACCGGATCTGCGTCGCTGCTCCCTGCATCGGTCCTTTAATGGGCAAGGAACTATTCTCTTCAAGCAAGCGGAATTTCAGCCACTGCCAGCATGAGTCCAACCTGAATGGCTTGTTCACCAGAGAGAATTTCTTTACCTTGAAAATATGACTCTGAGCCCCACCTGCCTGAGTGCTCAGTAGTTCAACACTTCATTTAGTGGTTGAGTCTACATGTAATCCAGCTAATGGCCCAAGCCTTCTTCGATCTCCGATAGTGAGGATTTAGGATTGTACGAGGTGGCGCCCAGCGTCACTCTCATTTTTTTAAATCCAAGGGGTACTGAGTGCCGAGGCATCACTCGAGAAGCTTGAAGGTCATGTTACTGGACAGAGGTACGACACTTTATACAGCTATCTGGAGTCACACACAAGTTAACCACGTTCATATATACCAGGGCATGGCATTGCTCCACCTCTTAACACAAAGACGCCTTGCTACCAACTGTAGGGAGTCCATGATTACTCCCCCATGAAACTCAATAGTCCCCTACTGCCAAAGTGAGTTGCCTCATAATTTGAAAATCCCAGCAGCCACCAGGTAGGTACAGATTTCAAACAATTTCACCTCGCATAATCTGGACATACCCCTGTAATATTGCACCAGCTGCGCCACCTCCGCGTGTCAGACGTTCAGTCTCAGCGTATGAGCAAATCAGACTGCTAATTTTTCTCTCTCTCATTACTCTCCCACAGCAAGCAATCAACACAGACGGTCACCTTCACCATATTTCCAAACGAACTGAAAATGAACACATGTGTGACGGGTTCACCTTAGGTTTGGGGTCTGGCTTTCTAAATGGCGGTATCATTGGCGCCCACTGAAAGGTGATGGCATGGCACAGTTCGATGAAGCGGCAATGGTAGGTAACGACGAATGAAACGGGAGAACTCAGAGAAAACCTACTGNTATCATTGGCGCCCACTGAAAGGTGATGGCATGGCACAGTTCGATGAACTCAGAGAAAACCTACCGGGTAACGGCAATGTACGCCACTTTCTCCCACATGTGAACTTTGTTATCATATGAAATACGGCGATGGGCGATAGTAAAATAAAGTCAATATTTGGTTAAATTAAAAATTACTTTTGACACATGCCATTGCAAAGCTGTGCCGCCAAGGAAAACACAGAGTGTGGCATTAAAAATGTACACGAAAACAAGCTAATACTAGCTGTTGTCAACATATATTTAAAACATAAAAATAATCCCATAAGGAATTCAGTCAAGGGTTATACCATACTAAACGAAACAAAGCAGGAAGAGTAACAAACGAGCGAGTGACAAAGACAAAACAATATGTACAAATGCACGCACAAAATTCTAGACGACCCAACGAAAGCAACACAAACGTAAATAAGTATGGCGACAACGAAGTTCTATGATGTGATCAGGCCTTAGCTGAATGGCCTGCCCGATCACACCTTCAAACATTGAACCAGAGCACGAGTGTGATTGCAACAACACTTTGCGAAAGACAGTTGCAGAAATCCCCTCTACCGGCCAGTAAATGGGGCCGAAAATATCAAACAACGCGCCCGATATAGGCCAGCATAACACCGGGAGCGGCGTCTTTTGTCGTCAATCCGACCAGAGAGGAGACCACGAAAGATGGGTGTGTCCGGCCGTCGTTAACCGCCTCCTAGAATTAGCCTCCGGCAACATGAACAAGGTGGGGACTTTCCAATTAGATTGCAGTAGTAATGGCGTGAGGTAATAACACTAAACATAATTAATTAGTATCTTGGTACTCAGTTTAAGTTCCCTCGATCAATAGTCATGTATATAGTTATTGTATAATCTTTATGTTCAATAAACTCCATCTTATACTGCTGTGCTCTACCTAATCAAAACTCATTATTTAGCTACGCCCATAGACACTTTCACGTAAGAATGAGCATAAATAGCTAATTCGTAACAGAAGGTAAGCTCAGAACCTGACGGCACAACGAAGACAGCAGAGAAGAACCCACACAGTTTTCTTTGCGAACCAGTAGCGACGTTTCGAGGACTGGCATTTGTTCCCGATCTCAGGCAAACTAAATGTAGCCTGGAAAAATCTTCTGTTTTTTCCTGGGGTACACAGCACTGCAGTGGCGTATATCCGAGTTAATTTTTCATTTAATAACTTACCCCCATTGTAAGTACTATTCAAAGAACATATCAGGCCAATATGTGTAACTTTATTTTAGAAAATGTTTAAAGTCGTCCTGATATATCCTTCGGCACTAGATACAGCAGGTAATGACATCGAACAAATGCATCGTTCTCTGAAAATATTCCCATTTACTGACCATACTTCAAATACCCTTCAAGAGCCACTGTTCAATACAGCTGAAGACTGTGTATTATTTTCCACTTACGTGTTTATCTGCTAAAAATAAGTAATTATATATTTTTATAGCTTTGCATCTTTTGAAGGAACGATAATATGGACGGGTAATGGACGGGTATTTATTTGGTATCTCCAGTGCTTCTAAATTTTTGTGTTCATCTCTCGGTAGCAACAACCGCTTCGAGTGGTTACGTATCATACAGACTTAAAATGTTTAAACACTACCAAGAGCAAACGTTCTTGCAGTAGTAACACAACCCGCTAACTCAAAATTCATATCAGAAATTTACACCCATACCATAACTGAAATTAGAAGCCAGTACTCCTAGCATCTTAAACTGTCACAGTAACCAACTATGCCTTGTCTTGGTTTCACACGGTCATTGATCACGGAGATTGCTCATACACGGGGACAGTAAAATTTCGGGAATTGATTTCAGGACAAAATGGACGCCAAACACGCGTACACTGAAGTCACCTACGCAATTGGATCACAGTTTAATTAGACACGCCTTGGACGACTCTGCACCAATAATAGACTTGCAAGGAAACAAGTAGCGAATCCCATACTGCCAGGTGCGAGGTAACTTTGGCCACTCATGGAGGTAGCAGCCAATGAACAAACGTCTGAGGCTGGAGTTTACATTTTCCTGTCGCTACTTATACGTCAGTAACTAATATTACTGACGTACTATAGTGATTCGCCGAAGTAACTGAACACGGAATTTAACCTCTCGCTCGTGGACCAGATCAGAGTGCAGTGGCCAACAGCAAGCGAGCTTGTCTTCAGATAACTGCAGCTCCCATGTGTCTCGCGATCAGACTCCGCGGAGCGAAACTCTGGCGCAGGGGGACGTCCTTGCTCGCGCCACGCGTGTGAGAGATCTACTTTCTCCCGTCGTCCGGTCGGTGTTAGGCGAACTCGCCCTCTTCCGGACCGGCCCGCTGACCTGCGGCGAGAAGCGGTCGACCTCGGTCACGGCGCGGCGAAGGAGCAAGGTCGGGGAGGGAACTACTACCTGCGTCCACGTGATGACGAGCGGTCAGGTGTGCAATTAGCGCCACGTGACGGTCGGTCCGACGATCGTGAACGCTGTTCGAGGCGAGTTGCGAAGCATCTGCGCGGGCTTCCTCGACGACGTTCAAGGTTGCGGCAGACGTCACCGGCACAAGTGTTCCCATGAGCTACCCTCGAGAAACATAGGACGCGTCGGTTATTGCCAAGTTAGGTATTGATTCTTAAAAGTTGTCCACGATAAACTGAGCACTTTTAAAAGCCCCCGCGTAAAATATACTGGTATACACATTGCGTATTCTTCCACCATATGTAAAATTAACATTGCCATGGGCCTGATAACTTCGTTCATGCATCGGCCAAGTCGAACTGTGAAATTATTGCAAAAGAAAATATTTTACCAGTTTGCCCATTCTAACACTTAAATGAATAAAAAAAAATCGAAAATAAAATTAAGTACTTATTTCAGTATTGTCCCAGCAAAATCACTCATTCGACTCAGCTCTACATTTGCTTTCTTTGATTACAAGATCTGTTTTCTTTTATTGTCAGCAATATTTTTAAGTAACCTCCACTATGCATTTGTTTGGAAACGTTGTATGATTATTTTTTACGTGTTTAGTATATAATTCAACATATTTCTTTGTGATAGTGAAGTAATGGTGTGAAAGTTATGACACTGGATAAAAATGACTTTTAAGAGGAATTTTAAATTTATAACTTTTTACGTAGGTTTACAAATTTCAAAATTGAAGAAAAGCAATACGCTATCGCACAGTTAGAAAAAAATGGCCCATGTTATTAGAATGGCATGATGAATAATTCTTGTAAATTTGATATGCAGTTCGGCCGTATTTAAGTTTTATGCTTTAAGGTAAAATTTAAAGTCAAAATATTCCAGAGCTAAGCCCTTAAACCAGGCGAATAGCAGGCAAATAAGTGCTGAATTACAAATAAATTGCAAAATACCATTTGTGTGACTTCTGTACTTATCAAGCTAAAAACCAAACTTTAAATTGAAAAAAAAAAAATACTTTTTAAAATTTGTTTCAACCAAGATTTTATGCTACAATATTAAAATTTATGTAAAAAAAAAAAAAAAAAAAAAAACTATGAATGTTGTTTTTAAAATGGTTTGGTATTTTAATCAAGGTATTTTCGATATCATAACAAGAAATCATAAAACATCCTCAAAATCTCGGAAAAAATAACTTGCCCTTGAACAGTTATAAACAAGCATTTTGGTGACCAAAACAACTCGTTCTCACCGGTTTACAAGTATTTAAAACTGTAGTCACGTGTGACTTCCAAACACAACCTCGAGCTTTAATTTTATTGAAAACCAACAAAAATGTTCGGTGACACAAATCGATTCACGTATTTCCAATCTGGAGTGATTAAACCAGTAAACTGCCTTGGCTCCGGAGTCGGTAAAAGCAGTTGCATGTAAAAGCGAGGTATTACGGGCCCCAGTCCTAGTTAAAGGCATCCTGTTCTCTGTTTAGTTATCCTTGTACAGAACTGCATATATTATACGTTGCTACATCCACTTTCTTGTTAAGGCCCCCGCCCACCTGGCGCTTGAACCGCGTTACAGTGTGTTTGAAATACTCGTTTCCCCCACTTAAACTATTAAACCTGCGCCCAACGCACTGGTCTACGAAAAAAAAAAAAAAAAAAAAAAAAAAA
>NQII01002164.1:184575-200976 GCA_002778355.1 Clitarchus hookeri
AAAAAAAAAAACATGCACTTCAGACGAGGGCTGGTGAGGGCTTTCATAACGCCACGCACACTGGAAACATCATTTCAGAGCACTTCGACGTAGCTGGCAACTGCTTTTCCAAACAGTTTCATCTCAAAATATAGCTTCGGGTACATACTGAAATATGCAAGTCTCCTGCACAGAACTTTGCCGCAGAATTCTCGCCAGTAAAATAATAGGACCACCGCTTAGATTTCCCTTGGTACACGCATCATGTCGAGAATACTGCTCCTTGCGGTTAGTGGCGATGGCACGCTCGGTGAGCAAAGTCAGTNAGGACCACCGCTTAGATTTCCCTTGGTACACGCATCATGACGAGAACACTGCTCGCCAGTTCCGAACCTTGCGGTTAGTGGCGATGATGGCACACTCGGTGAGCAAAGTCAGTCCATGGTTACTTCCAACTTTTCTCAAGCCCTGCTGAAGTTTGGTTTTCAGGATATTCGTCGGCGTCATGCCAACAAAGCTTAACCAAGCCTAGAAAATCACACCAGAGCGGCAACGCACCGCATTCGTGAGGATTAGGTTCAATGATATATCGCAGGAGAACTATTTCCATTCCAACACGCCTATTTTCTCTCTGCTCTCATTCACATTAATTGTAAGTGAAATATTGTAATTTATAAACAAAATATCAGCAAAAGTTCAATTTAATGAAAAACAAGATACTTTTGTAATTTTTAGGAAAAAATCATGCTATACACGTCACACATTGGGTGACTTTTCAAAATGTTTGATTCAAGTTAAACTGTAGCGAACACGGAGCGAACATGGACAAAAAGTCACGTTTAAGGTAAAGTTATCAATCCGGATTGACATGTAAACAAGTGCGAAGATGAGGGGAACTCGGACTGAAAGCTGTTTAGTTACGTCTTACGGCAACAAACGATACTCGAAAAACAAATAGACGATAGATTAGCGGGTTTTGTCCCGGAGTTATTGTGAAACTTGCGTTTTTTTTTCTACTTTTAAAAAATAAAA
The DNA here is from genome assembly GCA_002778355.1 of Clitarchus hookeri. Lineage (NCBI taxonomy): Eukaryota > Metazoa > Arthropoda > Insecta > Phasmatodea > Phasmatidae > Clitarchus > Clitarchus hookeri. The sequence continues at coordinate 185,587 of NQII01002164.1, forward strand.
AATCTTTCGCTTCCTATATTTTTGTTATTTGCCATAGAATAGACTAAGATTAATATTTGTTTCTCCAACAATACGCTTATAAAAACTGCAAGTCCATTTCGGTCCAAACATTTTGCATTTCCTTCTTTTTGGACATTATTGCCCTAATAGATTAGAATTCGCATAAAACTAATTATTAAACTCCATACGTGCAAACCAATACACTTCCAAAATGGCGGCATTTGTTTTGCTCTCACTCCCACTTCACTCCTATCGGCAGTGTTTGGACTGAATTTTCAATCCGGATTCTACACTCCAGTCCACCTCGCCAAATGGAGTGGATTACTCACTCCGACCCTACTTCAGCCCAGTCCGGGTCTGTTAGCAACTTTTCAATCGGGATTCTTCAGTCCGCTCCAGGTCCGGATCCGGATTGAAACTTTGCTCTAAACGTACTACCTACATAGTCGTTATCGCTGCCGCACTTTCCGGCGTCAAAGGCTGGGAACAGCTGCAGGTAGGCGGGCGCCTTAATGCGCACGGCCTCTAGGAAGGCGACGGGCGTGAGGAACCTGATGCCCGCCGTCAGTCAGTCGTCCCGAGGTGAGCCACCGCTGGATTGTGGATGGGGGAGGGGGGGAGATAATGGCGGCGTCTCTAGGCTATAAACATCCCCCGCTGTTGCCGGTACGTTCTCGACGACTGAGGCCGGGGTGCGTGTTTACACGACGTGTCCTCCACCGTTCACGCCTGGCCTCTTTCGGGTCGGCGGCCCGCCCGGGCATCTGCACGGCTACGCAACAGAAAGGGTACTTTCTTGAAGAGCACGTGGTTCCGAGATAATTTTTTTTTTTCGCGTNCGCGTTCGAGGCGCGGCGATACGGGCGACAATAACACGAGCGACCAGTGCACCGTCGCCCCTACGTGCAAGGCGCTGAACCTGCGCGTAGTGCTTCAGCTCTTACACTTTCCTGTGCAAACGAGCTCGGAAACAGAGGGATTTTATTACACGTGATGATAGCGCATCATTTAAACTACGACTTTACCGTTTTTTTCTCCTGCCTATTAAGGAGACTACGCAGGAAAACTCTAAAAAAAATACGATTGTTTAAAAAAAAAATTTATTATTTTTTTTTCTAGAATATACTTAATGTTATAAAAACAAAACTATACAGGCCTACTGTTTTTTTTTTTTAAATATTTTCTGGCAAAAAGTCGTGTTCCCAGGACCGTTGTTTGCTGAGATACGCGTAAACGAGCACACAACTAATGTGCAGAAAATATGCCCGGACTACTTACTAACTCTTAAAAGCAGGTTTCATAATCACATGAAGCGATGCGATGCTCTCGACGCTGATAGACGACGACGAATTCCTTTCCTGTTTCCACAATACTGCGATATACAGTATTGTCGCCGGTTGTCGGCCATGCAGACCGTGTTGCCGTCTTTAATCCAGCAAGGAATTTCCCACTGAGATGTGAAAAACGAACGAAAGGCGGTGAATTTTTTTTTTTTTACTGCATCGCGTCGCGTCGCTCAATTGTGAAAACCCCCTTAAGGGGTTTGCACATCTGAAAATTTAAGTAGTGGGATTTAACAGGGAGCAGTGACCTCAAATAAATGTATTATCCACAACAGCGATTTATTTTTATTTTCATGCTCCTAAAAACTATTGCGAAAACAAAAATGTGACTAAATTAACACCTACTTATATTACAATTTCAAACAACACACTTTTAAGATGCGTCTTTATTGCATATTTATTTTTTGTTAGGTTACAGCTCACCAGACATTGTTCACGTATAATTAAGCACTTTCGAAATCACTCTTTGAAAAATATCACTGGCCTTTTCTACATGTATACACTGACTGGCATGCACCCAGTAAAGTTGGTAACGACGGAAGGAAAGTAGTTCCATGACTTTACATTAAATTAAAATTTCTGTAAACATTTGTGAATACTAAAATTATTTCTTTTACTTTCTGTTTTTTTTTTGTGAATATAAGTTTAAGAGTTAGGAAAATTGTAGAGTTATCGATTTTGTAATAATTTCACAGTTTCATTTGACCAAAGCAACAATCAAGTAACCAGGGCTATGGAAATGTTAATTTTACATATGACGGAATAACACAACGTGCATACAAATAAATCTTAAGCAGGGCTTTCGAAAGTGCTCATTTCACCGTGAATAGCCTTTACCAATTTCTACCGCCTACTGTTTCAAGTTCTTCATTGTGTAAACTCTGTCTGTTATACCGAGGAATCCAGCCGCACACGCCAGCAAGATGTCGGAATGCCGTTCGCCAACCAGCGCGCGGTAACCCACTCGCCGGCCGGCAACCCAGCCAATAGGAAATCTTTCGCAGCGCACGGCGTATCAAATTAGACAAAAGCTTTTCCAGAGCTTGGCGCAGCCGATCGGCGAATGGGTGTGCGCCGACATCAAAGAAACCGCCACGTTCGCGTCGTTTCACTTCTGGATACTTGCCTATTCTGTGGCTATGTTAACACGGAGCCTTGCGGAACCGACGACGACGTTGTTTAAGTCCCCGTCTGCACGAATGTTAATTAAAAAAATATTTTCTGACCTGTGCTTTAGTCTCCACAACCCATATATATTCTATTCGGTGTTTCTTCACACTTTTTTGTACCCAACCATTGAAAAATCACACCATGTGTGATGAGATTAGTTGTTTCATAAATATGTCATATGTCATATGTCATGTACCACAGGCGTTTTATACTTCTGTTATCATAAAACACCTTATTTGTTATTAAATTTAACTTTTACTTAAATATTTTATCAGTTATAATATTTTATTTTTTAATAATATGGACAAAGACAGGGAGAACATAGATGTGTTGGTAATTTCTAACATAAAATAGTTATTACGCAAAATATTACTTCATTGAGTCCATTTATCATGAGGAAACATTACGGCAATGGTCACATGCAGTTTATGCAAGGCGATACATTAAAGAACCACATCTAGAACCGCAAAGAATTATCTTTTGAGAGCCGGCAAGTGCTGCCGCCAATACCTCTTGCAGCATCGATGGAGATTGATTCCACAGGCGGTTATGATGAGACAGTTAATGCTAAAGATGGGAATGAGTGACCTGAGTCGTGCGGTAGAGTCGGTTCACGCGAAATAAACGCCTGCAAGACTTTCGCGTGAAATCGATGAACTTCAAAATAAACGGCTCTAAATACCGATGACCATACAACTCCTGCCACAAAGAAAATTAAATTTTATTACAGAATACAAAGCAGCAGGTGAAGATGACCACGAAGAGAGCATTGATGAANGCCACAAAGAAAATTAAATTTTATTACAGAATACAAAGCAGCAGGTGAAGATGACCACGAAGAGAGCATTGATGAAAATGAACATGAAGACAATGATGGTGCTGAAGACGATGGCGATTTTCTCGATGCTCCAACACGTCTCTCTACCACATTTGCTGCAATGAGCGACACGAAGAAGACAGAATATGCGGAGAACACTGGCTACATGTTTCCCGAATACCCTAATGAACTTGTTGATAGACTCAGACGTTTGATCGCTTTGCAATAAGGTGGAGATTCCTCGCACATTAACGATATATCTGCAATCAGTGAACTGAATGTTAGGGATTATATCTCATGATATGATGAACTGCTTTCTTCTGACATTGTAATTGGTAAAATTATCGTAACATTTTAAAAATAAAATAATTACGTTTTAATTTTTTTGTGTTTTATCCTTCCACACATTATACATTTTAAGTGGCGCTATTAGCACTCGATTATTAAAGTAAAGCTCCACATACAGAATATTAATGAAGACTTTAAGGGGAGCATTAAACGCCATCTTGGATTTATATATTTTTTACTATTGCTTGTGTTTCAGATTAATATTTGAAAATGTGATTTTTTTAGGGCATAATAAATAACTTTATTATATTTGTGTAGTCATTCTCAAAAGGTAATCAATAATTAATTCCCATTTATTTCACATGGTTAACAAATACAAGTATTCCATGGTTATAACAGTTATGTAATCATCTGCGACTATGCCTTGTCGGAGAAGAAATTTGAATAATTAATGTTTGAGACCCCAGGGTACCGTCACCTNGAATAATTAATGTTTGAGACCCCAGGGTACCGTCACCTGCACCTCATGTGTGCAAGTGCCAACATCCCGACCGCCCCGAGTCCATTTACCACCAACAACTCAGCAGTTGGCAAAACTTATAAGAACGTGATTCAAATTATTTCTCTTAAANCAAAGCAGCAGGTGAAGATGACCACGAAGAGAGCATTGATGAAGATGAACATGAAGAGAGCATTGATGAAGATGAACATGAAGAGAGCATTGATGAAGATGAACATGAAGAGAGCATTGACGAAGATGAACATGAAGATAGCATTGATGAAGATGAACACGAAGAGAGCATTGATGAAGATGACCACGAAGAGAGCATTGATGAAGATGAACATGAAGACAATGATGGTGCTGAAGACGATGGCGATTTTCTCGATGCTCCAACACGTCTCTCTACCACATTTGCTGCAATGAGCGACACGAAGAAGACAGAATATGCTGAGAACACTGGCTACATGTTTCCCGAATACCCTAATGAACTTGTTGATAGACTCAGACGTTTGATCGCTTTGCAATAAGGTGGAGATTCCTCGCACATTAACGAGATATCTGCAATCATTAGTGAACTGAAGGTTAGGGATTATATCTCATGATATGATGAACTGCTTTATTCTGACGTTGTAATGGGTAAAATAAGCATAACATTTTAAAAAATAAAATAATTGCGTTTTAATTTTTTTGTGTTTTATCCTTCCACACATCATACATTTTAAGTGTTGCTATTAGCACTCGATTATTAAAGTAAATCTCCACATACAGAATATTAATGAAGACTTTAAGGGGAGTATTAAACGCCATTTTGGATTTATATATTTTTTAGTATTGCTTGTGTTTCAGATTAATATTTGAAAATGTGATTTTTTTAGGTCATAAAACATCACTTAATTATATTTGTGTAGTCATTCTCAAAAGGTAATCACTAATTTATTCTCATTTATCCCACATGGTAAGCAAATACAAGTATTCCATGGTTATAACAGTTATGTAATCATCTGCGACTATGCCTTGTCGGAGAAGAAATTTTAATAATTAATGTTTGAGACTCCAGGGTACCGTCACCTGCACCTCATGTGTGCAATTACCAACATCCCGACCGTCCCGAGTCCATTTACCACCAACAACTCAGCAGTTGGCAAAACTTATAAGAACGTGATTCAAATTATTTCTCTTAAANCCCGAGTCCATTTACCACCAACAACTCAGCAGTTGGCAAAACTTATAAGAACGTGATTCAAATTATTTCTCTTAAACAGCTCAAACTACTAACCCATCCAAAACAAGAATAAGTTTGAGACATAAGGGAAAATCTGGGATATTTTGGCACAGAGATCCTTACACACGCCCAGTGAAACAAGAAAAGTTTCTTAATTCCATTTTATATAGTACGAAATTTCAGAGATACGACATANTTACACACGCCCAGTGAAACAAGAAAAGTTTCTTAATTCCATTTTATATAGTACGAAATTTCAGAGATACGACATAAAAAAATATAGTACATCTACAATTTGATTTCTTAAACACCTTTTTCTTTAATACAATTTAGCCTAAAATTATACCANAAAAAATATAGTACATCTACAATTTGATTTCTTAAACACCTTTTTCTTTAATACAATTTAGCCTAAAATTATACCAAAATGGCGGTATAAACAGTTACCTAAACATTGCGCCCCAAGCGTGTTATTATAAATAATTTTATAAAATTTGCTCACACGAATATAATCAAACCTTATGGAGATTACATAATAAACAAAGTCACGTGGCTTCTCCAAAATATGTACGGCACTTCTATACTTTACAGGAAAATGCAATAAAACAGGCAATCATGCCTATAAAATTTTTTACTACGAAACTCTAATACAAAATATGGAGCGCAAAATGCCCAAATTGGCATTGGCCAGAAGGGCCCTTCAATACAATACTTAACTTAAATGCATGATGGCACAGATGGGAGCGGAATACCCCGAATTTTATACATCACACGTTTGTGTGATGTATACACCTCCTCTTTACCGTGGAAGAAATATCGCAACGTTGGCTTATGGCATCATAGCCAAACTAAACTATTTAAATTGATGCATGCGCAGGAACCAATAATAGTATTTTATTTTTTCTTGTCTTCTTTCTAGTGCGTTTTGAAACTCCCGCCGACTCTTGGGGGAAGGGGACGAATCAAGGAGCAGCGACGTCATGAATCACGTGATCACCCTGCCGGCAGCGCCAGGGACGACACTCGTATGAATGTTGACGTGCACGAAGACAGCCGGCTGCCCAGATGCGGTCACTACTAGACGGCAGGCCCCCATTTGTCGGCGTCGGTCGTCGGTTTCCCGGCAAAGCTGAAGAAGTTCGCAAGCCAGCAGACGAAACCTCCAACTTCATTTAAAAGTACAGAAACACCATAATGCCCCCCCTTTCAGGCTGCACGTAATTATTTCCACCGGGTTGCGGAAATTTTTCGGTCGTGGCTCGCAAGGTGCTTAAGGGAGACGCCCAGGCGTCTTATGTTGAATACATTTTATGGCTCAGAAACTGGGAACATCACAATGATAAAAAAAAAAATGATAAATGGCAAATTATAAAATAAAAATGCATGGATATAGGACTGCATAGAAAATATTAATTCAGTCGATATGTATAAATTTGGAGACAGTTGGTGAATGAATGTAATTTCTATACATATGAATGGGGACAGACGACAAACCGAAGGATTGATCGAGGGATCGATCGAGGGATTGGTGAGGATTGCTGAGGATTGGTGAGGACAGGAGGAGGAAGCAGGAGGAGGAAGAGAAGGAGGAGTCAGTCGGCAGGAGTCACTAGGCTGGAGTCAGTCAGCAGGAGTCAGCCGTTGGTTATTATGGTTGGTCGGCTGGTCGGCATTGGCAGTTGTTATGGTTGGCTTACCTTGAAGGTCGTTAGACTGGACGACTGGAATGGTTGTGTGGTATGAGAGGTTCAGATGTTTTGGGGGTGTTGAATACTAGCATGGCCGGTTAGTATTTTAAGTTGGTATTGTTGGCTTGTATGTTTGGAGGCTTGCAGACCAAACAGCCAATAAAAACTGGCGAGGGTCGGTCGCCTGCTGATTGTTGTGCCAGGGAGTGGCTATGGTCAGCTATCTTTATGAGAATCGAACCTCCAAGGTCACATGCATCCTGCTTTGTTTTCACATTAGGTATGTAATTTTTTCCCTCAATATTTTTATGATTTTTATTACATTTTTAAAATTTAATTTTTTTTTATTTTTTAGAGTTTAAGGTTATTGGGGTTAATATCAGGGTCAACAACAACCGACATGATGGTTGAAGTCTTCAGTGCAATTTTTCCTAGATTTTTATGATTATTTTGGAATTTTTGCGATTTTTCTCGATTTTTTACGATTAGGAGGGTGAGTGTGAGGGGTCAAGGGTGTTGGCTAGGCTGATGTGGTTAGTGACTGGAAGGTGAGCGGGAGGGGAGGGTGGAATGATTTTATGCATATGTACCTCGATTTTTAGAACTTTTTTCCTTCGATCTTTTTCGATTTTTGTCGATTTTTAGATTTGGGTTTGGGGGGGGGGGATTGATTAGGTTGAGCGGGTGGAGTAATACTATATGTTCCTCGATTGTAAGATTTTTTTCTATTTTTTAGAACTTTTTTGGAATATTTAGGGTTCCAAGTCATCCAAGGTCACGGGCATGAGGTAAAGGTCACGGGGTAAAGGTCACGGGCATGAGTCAACGTCACAGGCATGGGGTCAAGGTCACGGGCGTGAGGTTAAGGTCACCCAAATTCAACATGGTGGCCAGGGGATGTCACAACATGGCAGCTGGTCGGCGCCCGGCACCTACTCACCCATTCCCTTGCCTAAGACTCACCATAATCATTCTATTGACACTGCATAGTCACATTCAGCCGAGTCGCCGATGGAAGGACTGCACGCCAGTTAAGCGCCTTGCGCGTAAAGGCGACGAGTCAAGTGGTGAGTGAGCAAGAGTGGGCCTTACAGCTCACGCGATTCGAGGCCTAGAATGCACCAGATAGTTGCAGACAGGCAAGACCATTCCTACGTACGCCCAGAGATTACTGTATTCGACGTCAACGTCGACGACGATCTCGATAAAAAGATTATCTTCAACATTTTACATGGTACTACACCACGTTCATGTGTTAACTATTAATCAAGCAAACATATTCCAATCCCTCCCCGCACCACGTTACCCCATGTTAAACTAGTCTTTATGACTCGCCCGCATTAGCAAGTGAGTACCGCCTATCCGCAACAAGACAAATTTCATGACTTTCACAGAGACTTTGAAATATTTCTAAGAGCGTAATTCGTATTTGCTTCAGTGATCTAAGCGGTACAAACATTTAACATTTCAAGTCAGGAAAACTGACATGGTGGTGATTTGATAACGTGCATTTGGGAATTTGTGGCCTTCGAAGTTGACATATCTCAAAACGCGGATTACAAAATTAGTACATCACTTTTGTGAACAAAACAGTTTACGTAACCATTTTGTGAACAAAAAGTGTCAACTGGAACACGGTTTGAGGCTGGCGATGGACGCTGCACGCAGGAGCATGCTTACGCAAGCACGGTGAAAGGTGGCTGGCGAACGAGCCGATCTCAATGCTGACTGCAGCATCAGTCAGCCTGTATTTCTGGACCACCTGCAGACAGTCTAGGTGGGGGGGGGGGAAGTGAAGCCTCCGCTCGCTAATTCGCCAGTACGAACGTCTAGCGATTTGACAAGTTGAGTCTCGTCGAGTCTTCTTCGTATAATTAAGTAGCGTCTGACCATAATCTACACTTCTTCTGTCCTTTGTGCTTTTTTTATATTATTACGTTTCCTTAGCCTTCTCTCTTTGACGCTTGTCTCTCTTTCTAGCAAATCGTTCATCACCCCCACCCTCCTCTTACTCCTTTGTTTCAATCTCATTGTCCTTCAGCCATAGACTACAAAGTATCTTCGTATGACACGACCTTCTCTCTAAGGTTTCCTTTTTGTGTCTTATGGCAATGATTTTCCAGTTTCTACTCCATATACATTTTAATTATCCACGTCATCAGCCAGTTTGGCATTTTCAGTTCTTCTCTCCAATAACATCTGAATGCTCTCTCTCTGTCGTTATTTTCTCGTACACCATGGGATCAAAAGTATCCTGACAGCCATGCGAATCTGTCTAATAAGTGCCCCTCGGATATGCTGCCCAGCAGCAAACATTAATACTGGCCCTTGACCTTTGTTGCAGCCCTAACCCTGCAGCGGAGACTGTCAACCAGATGTTGGGACGTCTCCAGGAGAATGGTCGTCCATTCTTCCTGCAACGCTGTAGCAAGTGATGCAGGTCGTTGGGGCCTGTCGCGTAGTTCCCGTTCCAGTTCATCTCTGAGGCGTTCGGTGGGGATGAGGTCAGGACTCTGTGCTGACCAGTCCATTTCCGGAACTCTGTTGTGCGCAAACCACTCACGAATAGTCCGTGCTTTATGGAAGGGAGCATTACCATGCTGAAACACACAATTATCGTCTCCAAACTGGTCGTCTATCTGGACAACATGCAGTCGGTCAAAATGTCCTTATAGCCTTCCAAGCGTGCCTCGTAGTATAACGAGAGCATGACAAACACCCCCCACAATGCTCCCCCCTTCTGCTAAATTTCACCGTGGGTGCTATACAGGCAGGCATGTAGCGTTCACCTGGTGTTCGCCAGACCCAAACCTTCCCATCTTACTGCCACGTGGTATTGCGTGATTCATCACTCCAAATCACTCGTCTCCAGTCGTCCAACAATCCAGTGGCGGCGCTCTTTACACCACCCTGCAGATGAAGTGCGCGTTTTATCCACGGCCAAGTGCCTGATCTTTAATCCCCTGTCCTCCATAACTCAACAACTGCCGGCGCAGAGCAATGATACTAGCTGCACAATTAGGGCACTGCAGAATTCACGGGTGATGGTATTACACGGTGACATGCTGCATTTACGTGTTACCTTTTTTCAGTGCTCGACTGTCCCTGTCAGTCAATACACGTGGTCTAGTCAGCCGTGGTTTTGTTATGATTGTGCCTCCTGACTCCGCTTCACAATCAGGTCTCCGGTGGTCGGCTAGGGCAACTTGAGAAGGGCGAAAATGGCACTGATGAATTGCTTAGTGACGTGGCAACCAATAAATACGCTACGTTTGAAGTCACTGAGATCCCTTGCTCCACCCATCCTGCATGTATCGTGTGGCTTTGACGAACATCGAGCCCTCTACCTCCTTTTATAGCGGCATTGGCGGTTGTAGTAACGTCATAAAATTAACGAATATCACGGCAGTATCTAATATATAAAATTCTCCCGTCACAGTGTTAGTCACTGAACTCCTCCGAAACGGCTGGACCGATTTTTATGAAATTTTTTATGTGTACTCGGTAGGTCTGAGAATAGATTTATATCTATTTTTTACACCCCTAAGTAATAAGGGTGGCCACCCCCAAACAATTTTTTTTTATTGTTTGAACAAAATTTTTATTTTTTATTTTTTTATGATGTGGCATCAAAAAATACATACCCTCCTAAATTTTCACCCTTCTTCCACCAACACTTAATTTTTTATAGCGATATTAGTAATTTAATAAATTTTACCCTAGGTCGATAACTGATCAATTATCATCGATCATTTATCGATCTAGGTTACAATTTATTCCCACCAGGTGTCTCCCAGTGACACAGCACGGAGTAGCCGGTCTCCACTTTCTCTCACACAATAACCTTTCTCTTATTCATTTGTGCTCAGATCGTAGTAGTGACGTGTTTACAATTATATTTTCAATAATTAAGTGTACTTCTTAATTAACTTTATTATTGATCGCAAAGCTGTAATTGTTTGTATTTCCATTTTATTAATATTTATTAAATTATCTAATTTTATATTCCGTCATCGTCCACAGAGCTCCATGCCTCTTCCACTAATATACCACATCCTCACACACTTACAATAAGTTATAGTTATTTTTTTCTAATACTATAATCACTAGAAATACTTTTTATGGCAAAACAACGTTTGCCGGGTCAGCTAGTAATCTTATAAAAATGATATAATCTCAAAAAATTAGGAAAAAATTTAGGAACATTAACACTTTTGTTACTAAATAAATACAAGTATAAGAGTAAGAAAAGAGAGTTTGACCGAATTTGGGTCAATTGGTGTAGAGGATATAGAAATTAAACCAAAAATATTTATATAACCGCCATTTAGAAAATAAGTGCATAATCCATTTAAATAGAATATGTTTACATGGCCTACCATAGTAATACTTGCCAAAAATACTTTACGATTCACTGTCAACTGTTGTTTTTAATAGATTGAATGGTTCCCAAAATGACATATAACACTTAAAATTGCCACCATTTTGAAAATAAGTATTCGGTGTAGTCGAAAACTATAAAAGTCGGATGTCCTTACTAAATACAATGTGTGTACGGAGTTTGGTGAAACGGTTCACTGGTTAGAAAGTTGTTCAGGATGATCAGACATCAAGACAGACATTCGCACGATTTCATAAGCCTATCTTTCCAATGAAAGTAGGCTAAAAAACCGTGATGGTCTGAAACCCATCCACCGTACGACTTGGAATTTGAACGAGTCAATTTCCATACTGTTTAAATCGAAATGTCACTTGTCTGTCATCTTTACCTTTGTGTACATGGCCAGTGAGAAATAAAATATAATTCAATTAAATATTTTGTTTTTGTTTATGTCTCCGTCTTCAGCACCATTAAAGGGGTAGTATCCACTCCATCTTCGAATTTTCTTACTAATTTTCGTAATGAAAATGTATGGCCAGAAATAAAAAATGAAAGCTCAACATGACATAAACGACTACTTAACGAATTTTTCGAAATTTGTAGTGTTTCAATTATACCTGTATTTTCCCATGTGGGATTGAAATTATTAAATAATTAGGTAACGTTTGATTACGGTTACAGATGCGAAACTAATCATGTAGGAAAAATAAGTGAGATTTCGAAATAACTGTTAAAATGTTCCCTATGCCTTGACAAGCTTGGTTTTTAAATGTTGACTCCAAAAATTAAGTTATGGAGGAAAATACGTAAATCCAAGATGGCACGGGTACTCTTCCCTTAAGGAACATCGCTTCCATGTAGTCAGCGCACCGCAAGGCGATGTTTGCGAATGGGAAGAGAATCGCAAAGCAGGTTTGCTAAGCGAAGCCGATTACCGCCTACTTCCTTGAGCGCCCCTGCAGACGTGACTGCTCGCATACTCCTGCGAGGGGTATCCGGGAGCCGACAACCCCCTCCTCCCTTCTACCTTCTCCCGTTCGGTCACGTGTTCGTGCATGCGGCGCCATCCGCTTCCTCTCACCACCTTTTGATCCGTGTCTACGCCGCAATAATATTTCCACTCTCCGTGGGATACGTTCGTGCACTCTGCCAACAAGGCGCCAGTCTTATGTAATTCGTAACTATAGGCTACTCACGGTAAGATGAGCACTTTCTGAAGCCCTCTAATTTGGAATAACAGTCAATAAATCTATTTTATTGTTGCCGTGGACGTTAGCTTTCGAGTCCGGTGAAATATGAACACTGTATTCATAACTTACGTGGCAATATTTATTTTAAAAAGTGGCGGGAGCATATAAAAAGGGTTGATAGGAAAAAAGTAATTAGGGCCTCAAAAGTGCTCACTACCATGAACAGCTTATAATAGTAATTATACTTAGGTTCAGGCCAAGGGAGCTAATTTATAGTGTGCCCAGTATACAATATAACTTACTTGTTTACTCTGTGTTTTAAATGTTGATTCGTAATTGCAACGTCACATTTTATGATCTGATTGGCTCACAAATACCAGTAAGATATATTGCATTGTTACAAAACGCCAGGGGTGTATCTGTGTTCGAGAAGGGTGGACGTCTTAATGAAAATAAAACAACTAAATTTGACTTTTAAAAATTATTAATACTGCTATAAATATACACTAAACTATTATTTACAATATTAAACTAGTAGAGGGATAATGATGACTTTGGCACATCGGGACCTGGGACCGGAGCGTCGGAGCTGTTCGTGCTGTCATTACGGTCGGCCGGCGGCCATCTTGGATACACGTGACCTTGTCCTTGAACGTTGACCCTAAAATAAAAAAAAGTCGACAGAAATCTAAAAAGTCCAAAAATCTTATAATAAATTATATTACAAAATATTTAAAAATTAAAAAAAATTATTATAAAATTTATTTTGTAAATTTATTTTAAAATAAATTAAATTTCCGAAGGTCTCCCACACCCCCTCCACCCATACTCATTCCACCATCTTGGTAGGTGAAGTCCACCATCTTGGTTGGCGTCACAACCACCTTCCAGCATTGCCGGAATTTCCTCGTACGGAATATTCCCATTGTCCCACTTTAGTCTGTGCGTTTCGTACGTCTGTAGGCGGTACGCCTGTTGCGTGGCGCTGCCATGGACACGGTGCTAAAAAAGTTAAAACTTTTGTTTTCTCGTCTTCGTCACAGGTTCCCATGCACACATCGAGTTTCACAAATTTTTTACAAGGTCATTTAAAACTTCATCGAGGTCCAACACATCGGGCACCTGTGATCTGGGTTGGTTTCCTCGCTGGGTTGTGCTTGCCAGTGCATATCTTGAAGGGAGCATCTTGCACGGGTACAACTTGCGAGCACGTGGAAGTCGTCTTCCACGTGCGCAGACGTCGCGAGGGCTGCTCGGCGGGCCTTGCACCAACCCCTGCGATGCGGCGTGTCGGGAACCGAGGTGGTGCAGCCCTCGAAACACTCCTTGCACGGGAGGCAGTCCCGTATGTATTCGTCCTGCTGCAGGTAGGCCGGCAAATACTTGAATACGGTCGAAATTTCGTAAGGTGCGTAGACCAGGAGAAATTTCGGAGGTACGGTAACTCGTCCCGTTTGTCCAAGACACTAAGCGAGCGCACCCTTCGAAATGCCTAAATGGCCGAAAGGATTTTATGGCCGCTCGTACAACACGCGTACTTTTCTAAGAGCGAGAAAAATGATTGATTTCCCGAGAGGGCCCAGGGTGCGTCTTATAAAGAGTTATTAAGGGGAAAAATAGTCCGGTCTAGCGATTAAAGTAGGCCACCGGTTAGTCGAAACGAAGGTTTCCGAAAACACTTGAGTAATTACCCAATGAGAAACATTGGCGGACCCAATTAAATGTTTTGGAAGGGGTGGAGAGGAACCGACTAATTGGTCGAACGAAGGTTTTCGAAAACACCCGAGTAATTATCCAATGGCAAACATTGCGGAGCAATTAAATGTATTGGAAGGGGGTGGGCAATTAGCCAATGAGAATCAGAGGTGGAGCAATTGGTCAATTACATAGACGCAACTAAGTTGAGAGGTTTTCGCACACATTTCCAGAAGTTGTTTCAACTCTAAGTTTGGTGTTACTGAAAAGTGTTCCTCGACGTTAGAGAAGTGTCATGTTGAAATTTCTTTTTGAATCCAACGTTTGGTTTACTTGCGGGAAGAATTTAACTTCTGGCTATTTTGACTTTAAATTTTATTTCAAGAGTTAAAATTGAAATACTGCCAATCCACATTATATTATTTTTAATATGACATTCTGATGACATTGACAATTATCTTGAGTTTTAGCCTAATATATTAACTTTGTTTAATTTTAAAATTTGTAGAACAAAAATTACAATTATTTTAGTTTCTTTTCTTAGGTTTATGAAAACAATATTCTGCCATTTGTGTATTTTTTTTTTTTAATAAGTCGGACCACAACGAAAAAAATCTGTAAGGTGCTGAAAATGTAGAAAATTATATCCGGCTATTGAAAGCGTTAGTCATGAGTGCCGATGAGGGTGAAGTGAAGTGAGGATGAAGCATCGCCCAAATGCAAGTGCAGGGGAAACGGGAGATCCTCGAGAAAACCCGCTAACCTAAGAAAACGCCCGCTCACAAAATTCTGGTGACCCTGCAGGGAATCGAACCCTGGTTCGCCCAAACCTAAACATTTCAACTCAACTTCCTACTTCCCTCGCGATAATAGAAAACACAGCCTTATACGTGGAGCGGGAATGTCATCGCGTCCCAGACGCCGGCGGGTAGAGCGGCTGGGGCAGACGATAAAATGTGAGAGGCGGTAACTAGAGCTTGTTCGCCCGTCGCCGCAGGATCGTGAGATCTGCGTATGTCTGTCCCAAGGTCTCCGCATCGACCTTGTGGCCCGCTGCCGGAGAGCATTCCTCTTGGCGATGCACTCCCCCCCCC
>NQII01002164.1:207008-263704 GCA_002778355.1 Clitarchus hookeri
CCCCCCTTGAAATTTTTAATTGTCAAGTAAGGTTTTTTTTTTTAGGAAAGCGTTTATACCAGAACACGAATGTTAAACTTCAAAAACTTGTGTTTAGAGTGTTGTATGTGCCGGAAATAACGAGTAAAAATATTACAAAGACATTTGTTTGTGGAAAAGAAAATCCGAAAATGGAATAGATTTTGCAGAACTAATAGTAAATATTATCAGAAAGTTATTTGAAGAGCTAACAATTTACCATTTAAAAGCATCTACGAAAACTGGTGTTTCATATCCTATTTAACATGGAACTCGAGCCATCATGAGTGACTCTCCAGTCATGAACCATACCATTCATATTCATAGTTGTCAGTGTGACATATATGTATGTTTCCGTGCCAGTTGCAGGAGAAATGTAGGCAGCACTTAGCCTTTCTCTGTTGTTAACTGTTGGCCCGTTTGCAACAATTAACTGATGGACTGTTGTACCTTTTTCATCCATCGCTGGAGAATGCCAAGCCTCTGACATCGCGTTCACATCAGCCACAATCAGCAGTTTACATCCTCTTATCTTATCTAGGGTAAGTTACCATTGTGTGAGGTGTTCTTCGGGTGGGTCAGAGAACTGGAAGTAAGTGGAGGTAGGATATACATCCTAACTTTTCTTCTTCGCCGAAACTGTCATGTGATGTTCATTAGAGACTTTATCTATTGCCATGATTCTCTCTGAACTGTTCTGGTCCCACACTCCTGCCATTGTCATTTCTCCCATTACCAGGACATTTCCACCGAGTCCTTGTACTGAATCCCGCACTGCTTATGGTTATTGAAACAATACAATGCCCAGCTTCAGCTCTTCAGCAATTTTTACCAGTTCAGCGGCTACCACTGCAGACCATTGCATATTCACCTGTCCACATTTTATTGTTTCATAGTCTATAATCTATTCGGGCAAACTTAATCTAAAATGCCTTCTGGTAAGCAGGGCATTCTCTCCAGTCTACCCTGTGTTCGTGCTGCTTTCCTTCCACCTTGCAGTTGGCACACTTGTTCTCTTTTTTCCCTTTCATGGAACGCTTGTCACATTTGTAGCTGTAGCCCTGTTACAACATGAGCACACATTTTACCCTTTACAGTGATTGGTNATGGAACGCTTGTCACATTTGTAGCTGTAGCCCTGTTACAACATGAGCACACATTTTACCCTTTACAGTGATTGGACTGGTGACTGTACTTCTGACACTTGAAGCACCTGAGGGGCTCACAAAAGTCCTTTGTTCTACAGCTATCATACCCTAGATATATTATGCCTTGATCTATGAGGTTTTTCCTCACCTTTGGTGAGCATTTAAACACTATATGTCCTGTTATTGGCTGTTATTGGATTCCTTTCGCCTCTTCTGACCCAGGCATGCATAGTCGCTTTCAGCTCCTCAAGAGGAATTCCAGTATCGCTGAAATTTTGCCCATGTATCCTCTTTATGAGCTCATCTTCTGTATCCAGCTTCTGGGGAATGTCATATATCATGACTTTTGGTCCTCTTTTCCTGGGTGCTTCAATGATTGCCTTCACTCTCCTTAAATTCTTCAGGGCCCTGTAGTCACCAGCTTCAATCATTACACCACCCTGTGTCTGGGTCGAACACAGTCTTTATTTTTTAAGTAGTTGCCTCTTCTCGCTGTTCTGAGGTCTTGCTACTTCCTTGTTCTTCTGGAACCTCTTCAGAAGTACTCTGTCTCTTGCTCAATGTCTCTTTAACAAAAGAGACAATCACGTCTCTATCCACTCCGTATATGAGTTACCAGACGGATTTTATCCATCGGGTTCTGTTTGCATCGGGTTCTGGCTGCTCATCCCATGCTGTCTCTGGATCCATCATTCTCGTCAGCAGACTGATGACCCTGTGATCGGAGCGAACAGTGCCCTTACCGCTGAGACTTTGTATCCGGTAGCAATCTACTGAAAAACTAGGTCTCAAGCTCATTCTTGTTCACTTGGCTAATTATGCTTCAAAGGTCGCCAGATTATGAAGGGAGGCTTTTTTCCAGTCAGGCCAGGCACTGATCCGAGAGTACCCTCAGAAAACCTTTGCAATTCATCAGTATGGACCTTTGCATTCGTCACCCATTAGGCTACTGTCGGAAACAACCAGGTTGCATAAAAGAAAATAACGATATTTTTTTTTAGTGCCAGGCCATCGGTGTCACTCCTGAGTAGGTAGAGTGGAGTTTGGACTGCTCGTAACGAGGTCTTGAGAGCCGAATAGGGTGAAATGAGGGGAGAATACAGCAGCGCCGGAATGCAATGGCGGGGGAAACGGTATNGGTCTTGAGAGCCGAATAGGGTGAAATGAGGGGAGAATACAGCAGCGCCGGAATGCAATGGCGGGGGAAACGGTAGATCCCCGAAGAAAAGCCCGCTGACCAGCGGCATCGTCCGGCACGATTCCCACATGCGAAAATCCGGGGGTGACCCAGCCGGGAATCGAACCTGGTTAGCCTAGGTGGGAGGAGAGTAGTCTAACCACTACACCACCGCGGCCCCGGTGAATTCGAGCAGTAATGCGTATACTGAAGTTACTTCGTTTGCCGCTGCCCACAATATGAACCCAATTTTACTCTTTATTGATTTGNCAGTAATGCGTATACTGAAGTTACTTCGTTTGCCGCTGCCCACAATATGAACCCAATTTTACTCTTTATTGATTTGCGTAGAACTCGGTCTTTCTTTCGCTGCAGGTTTATTCTTGGCTCAACGCCCTCCAGGAGCAAAAGAGTGACGGAACNCGTAGAACTCGGTCTTTCTTTCGCTGCAGGTTTATTCTTGGCTCAACGCCCTCCAGGAGCAAAAGAGTGACGGAACAGGCCAGATTTAGGTAAGCGCCCACCGAGGTATTTTGGAAATAACCCGAGGGGGTGGTGGGCGGCTTTGAATGTAATTCTTCCAATTAGTATCTCTTAATTACCTACCTTTCGCAGCCGATGCTCGTGTTTGCGGTTCCCTTGCAACTAGCGCTCGTTTTCATTCATAATGCTTCCAGCGAGCTAATGAGAAGTTGCGTTACACAAGCCGGCGGAGTTCTTGCTCTATAGGATGTTAACGGGTAAAAAAGGGGGGGGGGATGTGGCTGTTGTTTTGTTCCTACCTTATTTGCGTAATTCGTTCTCCGGTGGGGAGCGCAACATGGAGTCTTGCTTCTCGGCGCTGAGGCAATTACTACCAGACTAATTAACTCCCCCGGCCTAGGACACTTTGTATAAGTGGTGGAGGGAGGAGGAGGAGGAGGAGGAATGTTTTAACTCTTCTCTTCGCGCGGAGACCCGGTACACGGGATCGATTCCCGGCGTGAAACGTCGCGACAGGACACTTTCGCCTCGTCGCAGATTGAAAACTGAGAAAAAAGATTTCGTTGAGTCAAAAGAAGTTTGCTTGGTGCAACCAGATTAATTATTTGCATAGGGTCGAAGAAATATTTTGTTGGTAAAAACCAAATTATTTAGTAATTTTTATTTGGTTGCCCCAAACATAGATTTGGTTGGTGCAACTAAAGATTTGTTTAGCTCTACGTACATTCAAAAGTTTCCGTTAATGAAAAAAAATTTGAAGCCCAAACGATATTCAAACTTATATCAGACGCACCGGAGTGCTACGCCTTATTAATTTAAGCTAAATTGACTCCTGGTGAAGGTAAATGTTTTCAGATACACACATTTCTAATACTNGCTACGCCTTATTAATTTAAGCTAAATTGACTCCTGGTGAAGGTAAATGTTTTCAGATACACACATTTCTAATACTGGCAATATGCGCAAATAAATATTTCAAGATTCACAGCTTTACTTTTTAGTTTTCTATTGAAGTTGTTTTATTAGGATGCTTACATCAGTATTAAGTATCAATAAATGCACCAAAAAACAGCGTTACTGTCCTAATTGTCACAAAAAAATAAAAACAAACTTTCGAGCCGTACTTTTTCAACGACGGAAATCAAATGAGTGGCTAAACAAATATATACAGTTGATTAAACCATTTATTTTGTTGACATAAAACTTCTTTTGGTTCAACACAGAGGTTATGTCATTTCAAGCGTGTATTTTTGTTAGGTGGACGAAATTAATTTTCCTGCTCTTCAAGAGTTTTGTTTACTCAACAAAATATGTTGTTGGGGCAACTAAATTTATTTTCGGCCCCATATAAACAAATATTCTCTTGGCTGTTCTCTCAGTGGGTCCGTCCATCTGGTGGTTGAATTGCGTTGCAGAGTTTTTGATATACAAGTTTTCCCACGAAAATATTAAGCTTGCGTGTAATGTATTTTCAAGACAGTAGAAACACATTATACACACCATTTCAGAGCACTCCGACATAGCTAAAAAGGTCTTTTCCAATGATCTGCATCTCAAAATATACGCAGCAGATACATACAAAAATACTCAAGGGCCCTGTACTGTACCTTGCTACAGACTTCCTCCCAGTAACATTATAAGGCCACTGCTTAAAGTCCCATAGGTATACGCAGTACGACGAGAATACTGCACGCCAGTTCAGAGCCTTTCGCTTATAGTGACGATGGCGCATTTGATGCGTGTAGCAGTGTAACCCTTATTGCCCCCACGCTTCTCTGCCTCAAAGGAGGAAATTAGCTCCAGGTAGGCGGAACTCTTAATACAGGGTGGTTAGCAAGTTCACTCCAGCCAAGGTTTGTTCTTTGCGAGTGAAGCTCATCACGCTATCAAATTTTCTTTATCAAAGTTATTTGACAATAGCATCTGATGACTGAATGCAGCCATCAAAATTTTCTTCTAAAGAATGCATGTCAAATAATCTTGAATATTTTTTGGAAATCTGTCTCACTGCGAATTTTTTTTCCTCTGGCCTAGTCTCATTTTTATTTAAACCTATTTTTCAAAGTGGGATATTGCTGTTGTGTTATCATGCATGTCATTACAGGAAGGAATATTAATAATTTTGTGATTTCATTTTTAAATAAAATTTTTATATTTTGTTTATATTTGTGGAGCGATAAATTGTTTGCCTTTTATGATTAATTTTTCTTTTTTAAAGTTCAGTGTGAACTTGAGGTTTTTCTTTACGCTTGTTTAGTGTTTAGTGTGATTTCCCTACATCATTCGTGCCCTGACATATATTATATAAATTAATTATTTCCATAACCTTATTTAGTTTCAAGTTTTTCGCCATTTTAAAGTTCTGTGGAGTCGGAAATGACCGTTTTTGATGTGCGCGGTTCTGGTTGGATGATCACGTTAAACACCAAATACATTTTATAACTGGCGCAGTATACAAAATGGTCAATGGAAACTAGAGGAGCCATCCAACTTTTTCAAAGAAATATGGTGGTGGTAATTACGTTTTAGTGACGTTACCGCCTTCCAGCTTACTTTGACTTACTTTGTTTGAAGCAGTTTAACGGAAATTTTAACAGAGTGATAGGGGCTTAAGAAATGTTGAACGTTACCCTTCTCAGTCTAACACTCTGATGAAGGTTATTCATTTATGAATCTGTGGCAGCACTGTCATTGCCTGGTGATTTGCGCAGACATTGTGTCAATCAGTTAATTAATTTAGTAATTAATTAATTACGACGCGCACAAAATTCAGTAATTTACCGGTTTAAAATATGTCGTGTTCTGTTTTAGCATATGCAAGAAAAATCTCTAATTCACACTGAACTTTCAATTGCATATGCAGTCTTAATAAAAAATTTTTCCAGGAGAGCAAAATATACGAGTGTGACACACTCTGAAAACAACCCAAATATATAATAATTCGGTTACACGAGTGTAATACATTAGTATACTAGGACAGGCATTTCTTATCCCTGATATTACTACTCTGTTTATAATAAGCTGGGTAGCGTTCACATTTGAGTACTAAGTCACAGTGTGTGCAGTAACATATCTGCCAGCTGCCTTGTCTGCAGTAATTTTTTGTAACGTGTTTTGTGTACTGTGTTTAAAGTGTACTACTGAAGTGTTATCCTACAAACTAATAAGAATTAATTTGTGAAATTAGATATTTGCTAATTTGTAAAATAAATAATATTGCAACAGTTTTGGCAACGAAATATCCATCATCAGCAGGTAAAATTTGCTGTTATATTTCACAGAAAAATTGCACGACTACGAATTCATATACTCATCATGGTTTTACAGTCATGACTGACTGGCCTTTCTCGTCTGCACAGTTTACTGGTGATCACTGACGCAGTAGCCGAACATTGAATGCCTCCTCCAAACAGACTCTCGACAACTCAGAAGCCGCTTATAAAGGCTGCAACGAAGGGTTTGAAGACTACCTCGCCCTCGGTACTTGGCAGAACATCGATGGCGCTAGTTGCATGTACGAACATAACTTCGCAATCAAAGATACTTCACAGTCTCAGTGTGGCTTGGACGTTAGGCTGGAAATGTATGGTAAACACTCTACTGCAAAAAAAAAAAGNATACTTCACAGTCTCAGTGTGGCTTGGACGTTAGGCTGGAAATGTATGGTAAACACTCTACTGCAAAAAAAAAAAGAGACAAAGAAATAAACATTTGAAGGAAAGCAGTTTGAGGAAAAAATGAGTGCACGGAAACTGTCNAAAAAAAAAAAGAGACAAAGAAATAAACATTTGAAGGAAAGCAGTTTGAGGAAAAAATGAGTGCACGGAAACTGTCAAAACGTGTCAGGTAACAGAAACGCGGTATGTTATGTATTTTTTTGATTAGTACTTCAGGATTTCACACACAAATTACACTCTAAATAGTTATATTATTTTACCCTACCTGTTATTTTTGTTTACAATAAACGATTTAGTTGTTACCACGAAACTAATATTTGGACACTACAAATGTTCTTCACAAAAAAAAAATTGCATAAACATTTCCTTACTTCCCCCCCCTTCCCTCTTACTATTGGGGTGTTCCTTGTTTATTGCGTACGAGCTCGATGGGCTATGGTAGCGAACTACAGGTGTGATTGAACAGTAGAGTGAATATGGAGTAGATCGATCACTCTAGCCATGCAATCTCCGTGTCCTAAAACTGAACGGTTTTTCTGCCAGTGCACCTATAACAAACGATGTGGATAGGATTTGAACTTTGAACACTGTTTAGAAACACGTTCTTTGAGATGTTTGTATATTTATTCTAACCAATCTGTATTGCAGTTTGATCAAATTCAAATTGGTAAAAGCGATTTATTCCCATAAAAGTATTTGTGTTTTAAAAATTCAGATATAAAAAAAAAAAAAAAAAAAAAAAAAAAACCTTCATAACTGCTAATTATGTGACTTTGACGATTGTGTTGCTTTGGGGTGGGTCAATGATTTGTACATGCGCATAAGGGGAATAATCGGTCTACCTCATCTTTGGTCTATGGACTGAACAATCTGCTGTGATAACTCCGCGAGACGTGAGCGCTGCAGTAGTCGATGTTCGAACCGAGTGGCGCGCGTGTCAATGACGAGCCAATCGCCGGGAAGCACAGGTTCAATACACCAATCACTTAGCAAATTGGACAGTGCGATGTCTGTAGCCCCTCGGGAGGAGAGGGGGTGGGGGTGGGTACAAATTGTGACGCGATTACGTACACGATTCGCCACTGGCGAGGTGTTAATAAACGTTCACCAGCAAAGCAGGTTTATTACGTGTGCTTCACCCCCCAACCTCCTCCTCCACAAATTTCCGATTAGGAAGACAGTTATTCGGAACAGGAGACACATAGACACACACACACACACACACAAACACACACCTAAAGACGGTTCACCATAAAGTGAGCACTTTTGAAATCAACCTTAGAAAATAGTCACTGCCCCTACCTGCATATATTGCGCACTGAGTGACATGCGCCCAGTAAAGCTGGTAATGATGGATGGGAAGTAGTTCCATATTGTAACGTCAAATAAAAAGTGTTAGGTAACCATTTATTATAACTTAAATTATTTCTTTCGCTCTTTTTTAATGCATCGAAGTGTAAAAACCGCGCAGATTTGTAAAATATTCACTTTTCTAATAACTTCACAGTTTCACTTTACCGACGCATGAATGAAGTGATGAGGCACACGACAACGTTAATATTACATAAGGCGGAAGAATACACGACGTGCATACAAGTAGAACCCAAGCAGGGCTTTAAAAGTGCTCATTTTACCGTGAATAGCCTACACACACACACACACACACACACACACACACACACACACAGCATTGCTGTATATCTCAAATAACATTGTGATCACCATGTTATTTTCAACTGAAATAAAGTCGTATGAAATTTTTTGGATGTGTCTAATCACGCAGCTATCGTAGGGGCGGTATATTTGGAAGGTCGAGATCCAACTGACTGTAGTGGAAGCGACTTTTGTCTAGCAGTTCCCATTCCCAGTACGGGCCGCGTGCAATATTTAAAAAAATTTTTTTTCCCCCAAAACCCAGTACAATTGATTGATTCTCAGATTAGAGGATGAGGGTAAACTGAATAAATGTAACTACCCTTTGAAATCACCCCATATGTGTGTCTGTACGTTCACACATGCGTCTGGATGTGTATGCGTGTATTTTCACCCTTCTTCCAAAATTAATAAGCGGGTGCACCTAATTCTAACTGTATTTGTACACATCTGACATTTGATTCGGAGACATGCCGCTCGAATCTCATTTAAATTTGTTGGATACTTCAACATTATGACGTCACTTCCAGAAAGCACATGTTCTACAATATCTTAGAATTAACAACAGTAGGAGTTATAAAGAAAAATCTCTTTTCAATATTAATGGAACTATAATACATCATTAATGTAATTTTTAAATAATGTTATAAATTATTATTAGTTTACGTGCGATACAGACTGAAAAAAAATGTTAATTATAGTATATTGCATGTTATGACTGTTTCCCAATTGTGTTAAGTGGTTTATGACTTCGGTATAGTATTGTTTGTAGCACGTAAACATACCAGTGCAAAGAAAAATGTAACAAACTAAACAGAACGTTAAAATTTGTATAGGCTACCAAAGCAAGATTACTAATATCTAATATATAAAATTCTCCCGTCACAGTGTTAGTCACTGAACTCCTCCGAAACGGCTGGACCGATTTTTATGAAATTTTTTATGTATACTCGGTAGGTCTGAGAATAGATTTATATCTATTTTTTACACCCCTAAGTAATAAGGGTGGCCACCCCCAAACAATTTTTTTTTATTGTTTGAACAAAATTTTTATTTTTTATTTTTTTATGATGTGGCATCAAAAAATACATACCCTCCTAAATTTTCACCCTTCTACCACCAACCCTTATTTTTTTATAGCGATATTAGTAATTTAATAAATTTTACCCTAGGTCGATAACTGATCAATTATCATCGATCATTTATCGATCTAGGTTACAATTTATTCCCACCAGGTGTCTCCCAGTGACACAGCACGGAGTAGCCGGTCTCCACTTTCTCTCACACAATAACCTTTCTCTTATTCATTTGTGCTCAGATCGTAGTAGTGACGTGTTTACAATTATATTTTCAATAATTAAGTGTACTTTTAACTGTATTATTGATCGCAAAGCTGTAATTGTTTGTATTTCCATTTTATTAATATTTATTAAATTATCTAATTTTATATTCCGTCATCGTCCACAGAGCTCCATGCCTCTTCCACTTATATACCACATCCTCACACACTTACAATAAGTTATAGTAATTTTTTTCTAATACTATAATCACTAGAAATACTTTTTATGGAAAAACAACGTTTGCCGGGTCAGCTAGTAGTTTATATTATTGTAGAATTTCCAGTTTCAAGATTTTATTTTGCACTTAAAAGTTTTTTCTTGCCTGTTATTCAATATTAGGTATTATTGTTCACGTATCAGAAAATATTTCTAGGAGTTGTGTTGCCACGCGGAAACAAAACATATGGACGCCTCACAAATGAATCTAACTTACTTTCAAAAACTCCATATCCGAAGTTGGACTCGAACCCGCGGCCGCCTGACTAGCAGCAACCACTCTTAATCACTAGTTTTTGGTTTTGGAAACGAAAGGCCCGAGAAAAAAGAGTAGCAGGAAAAATTACCTATCCAAAGGCAGGTTTCATTTGGCAGTTTCGAGAAAAGAACGGACGGAGACATCGAACTTAGGTTTAACTGAAATGAGTTTTTTTAATATCTTATCAGCTACGTTTATTTTGACAGGCAGTGGCATATAGTTCAGAATGGCTGTCTACGAGTGCGTTCGATATTTCGATAAGGAAATTAGATTAACATGCCACCCGCTCGGCTGCCGACTGTTATTTTATCGGGGCACTGGAAGATAGTCACGGGTAACTCACTGAAATTTCTGGCGTCAGCGCACTAAAAAAGGCGCACCTTACTGAGTTGGCGTAGTGTGTCGACTAGCGGTGGGCGTTGAATGAACGAACTAGTTAAATCAACCGTCTACGTCCAATCAACGCTTCGACGGTTTACCGTCGACTGATCGACCAGTCGAATTTGTAGACGGCTAAATTCGAGAGTCCAGGCGTTCCTTTCGACGCGCAACGAGACTGCGACGCGTAAACTAAGTAGCTTAGTAAAACGTTCGTTCGTCGATTGTCGTCCGTTGAAATAACATCGCAGACGGCTCGACGGTCATAAACAATGGTGAACTCTAACATATACGCGTATGATAAAGCAATTCTAATTAATAATTATGCGTCGTAGATTAAAAGTGTTTTTCACAAACATACATTATATTTTATTTTAAATGTGTGTATTCAACCATGTCTTACATAATTTTTGGATGCTTGACGCAATATTGAACTCGTTCGTAGTGGATGCTCTTTTGTCCATAATTCATTTTTGGTTCACTTAACGATCAATTTTATTTTGCAAATACGTACATACAAAACGCGTAAAATAAAGTAACATATAATTTTATCTCGATAGGCACATTTCTTCGAAATTTACTAATGGCAACACAGCGGGACTAGCCTAGTCTACCGTCCGTCGAGGCGTCGACGTCGAGTCGTATGTACCGTCGTACGTAGACCGTCCGTGTAAAGAAGTTGACACGTTGCCTAGTCGAAGACATAAGACAATGAACGGTCTAATTTTGTTAACGAGAAATGGGTCCACGACCTGTTGTTAGTGTCGACTCAATTGCGCCATGGCGCAGCGACTGTGCCTTGCAACGAGCATGCCGCGGACAAAAGCTGGCGCGAAGCGTACCTGCGCAGGCGCAGTAGCGTACCTGCGCATGCGCAGTAGCGTACCTGCGCATGCGCAGTAGCGTACCCGCGCAGGCACAGTAGCAGCACAGCCGCACGCACGACACTTTGCCAGTCGTTGCAGTCGACAAATACAAGTATTGTCACTTGTTTGCATGTGCATTTTGTGTTGCTATGTGATGTATACTGAGCGCACGCACGTGTAAGTGATTAGTATGTGTTCGGCAAAAGCATTCAAATCTAAATTACATGCTCAATTGTGTTTTAAAATAAACACGTGTTCGTAATATTATTAAGAATGCCATCTTTTCTTTGACTGCTTGCTCATAGCTGTGGATGGAAGTAAATAACTGGTATGGAATATATTTTAACGATTAGAAAAGTAGTTTGGAAAACACCCTAACTAATATTATAAATGCCAAAGTGTTTTTGTGTGTTTGTTTCTCCTTCTTTCACGTCGCAACGGAGCAACGGATCGAAGTGATTTTTTTGCACAGAGATAGTTGGAGGGTCGGGAAGTGACATAGGCTACTTTTTATCCCGAAAATATCTCATTCCCTCAAGAAATTTTTTTTAGTAAAAATACCGCTTGGGGTACAATGCTGCGTTAATGCAAGTTGTTAGTGTGGGGCGAAAGCACAATGCCACACAAAAAAGCGATAGAGGCCCTAAACCGAACTCTACAGTATATACGAAACAATACAGACATTATTGGAGGAATGGTTGTATTACTGGCTGGTGACTTCCGCCAAACTCTACCGGTGATTCAGAGGGGCACACCTGCAGATTAAATCAAAGCCTGTCTTAAGTCATNGCACACCTGCAGATTAAATCAAAGCCTGTCTCAAGTCATCAAGCTTATGGGCAAATGTCAAGAAATTCAGCTTGACGACAAAAATGAGAGTGCACCTCTACAATGACGTTGATACAGGACATTATGCTGATACACTATTAAAATTTGGAGATGGGTGGTTAGAAACAGATGCCGAGGTCTGTGTGTCACTAACGGGGGATTGTAGTAATTTGGTGCAGAGTGATACGGAACTGATTGCTAGCGTTTACCCAGATCTACAAAGAAAATATAAATGACGACCAGTGGCTATGTAAAAGAGCTATTCTAGCACCAAAAATGACATTGTTAGTGCTCTTTTCTGTGTTTATGATACGGGGTTGTCTACTAAAAAATACCGTCATTTCTCCCTATAAGTTTGTTACAACATATAACCACGCGAGCGAAGCCGCGGGTAAAAGCTAGTCGAAAAATAAAATTAATAAAACGAAGGCCTAGTAATCCATTGTTAAATTCGCGGTACTCTAGCCGTGTCTTGAGTTAAAACTTATTTCTTTTGACATATTTTCCATGCGATGCAATAAAAACTCTTCGCCCACCACGTCTAGCAATAGTATTTTTAGAAACAAAACAACTGCAAGTGCATAAAGTAAGGCAGGGTGCTAAGAACTTACTATTTCACATTTTAGCTAGTGGAAACATTTTCTACTGGATATATAGAATCGTATAACGATACTTTAAATATGATCGGTACAACTAATATCGATATATTTTTTTTCCGATATCTATCTTACTGAGTCTTGAGTTACATATTTTCAAGGAAGTGAGTTAACGCACCACGCGCAATGAACTGAGTTAGCGCAATTGCGCGGCGCAACGCTCTTTTACCCATCTCTACCGGAAGATTCGTTTCATGTAATCATCGGATTACGTAATCCCAAAGAGCTGTGCCTGACAATACCCACTTAAATAAGTGACAGGGGTTAAACAACGAACAACTCTTTCGTAGTTGGCAAATTCATCAGCATCACATCCTACGCACTCTATTAACCGCTGTGTGGCCATCAGACACCAGGCGAACAAAAAAAAAAAAAAAAAAAAAAAGCTGTGCATTTACGTTTACAACACGCCACCGGCCAGAATGCAACACTAGATGCACTTCAGGCCCGTCCACACGCAACGATTTTATCCAACGTTGGAAGCACCCGCATCTACGCAGTAAGTTTTTTCGGATGTCTCTTCCTCAGTGATGTTCTTGGCATTGTAGACGGCATAAAACTCCTTTTTTTTTTTTAAATTTGCGATAGAAAAAGAGCTCTATAATATTAGTGTTATATGCATCAAACGGCGATACAGAAAGCGATTGCTAAAAAAGAGACCAGTAGTAACCGCCGAGCCGAAGGGCCACATTTTTCAACTATCCGTTAAGAGTGAAGAGATTTTGGCGGCTCTTAACAGCGAGGTCTTGAGAGCCAATGAGCGTAATTGAGGTGAGTATGGAGCAGCGCCAGAATGAAAGGGTGGGGGAAGCGGTAGATCCCCGAGGAGACCCGCCGACCAGCGGCATCCTCCGGCACGATTCCTACGTGCGAAGATCCTGGAGTGAACCGGCCGGGGATTGAACCGGCCGGGGATTGAACCCGGTTCGCCTTGGTGGGATGCGAGCAGGCTAACCGCTCAGCCACTGCGGCCCCTCGACTATCCGTGATGCCGACGTTGGAATGAAGACATAAGGCTGCTCGCCGAAATTTCCATCAGTAAGCTATAAGAACTGTCTGCAAAGGTGCCATGATTAACTACCGCTTAACTGAATTAACTTGCGTGAAACTTATTGTGCAAGTTATTCCTGCATGCTATGAAAATAAAATAATGTTAAGTAAAAAAAAAAAAAGCCTTTTTTTTATCTTTACCTCTTCACGAACTGAAATTCCAAGGTAGGTGGTGCCGTGATAAAACACTAGACTGACATTCGGGAGGACCCGGGTTCGAATCCCGGCCCAGCCAACGCGATTTCGGTTTTCTTAGGGTTTTCCAAAATAACTCCCGAGAATGTTAGGATGGTTCCACAACATCGATTCCATCCCCGTTGCCTTAAACTCTAGCGCTCCTCTACCAAGGGTTTTTTTTTGTCACTGTTCGGTATTCAACATACCGGACACATAAAGTAAATAACATATAAATATTCACGCAGTTATGCCAATTGCAAAATTTCAGGACTGGTTTCATTAACTTTGATTATGTTTATCGGTCCTAATAAAGGAGTATTTCCGTTTTTTGGACACGAGAGAGAATTGCATATTTCGTGTGCACCGTCAGGCATTTTCTTAATTCCACTATCTGTACCGGTGTCGGCAGAGGATGCCGTTGTCTGGCGGGTGGGCGGGGCAATCATTCATGTCGAGCGAAGATAAGGCAGTGCGGTAGGAAAGGACGAGAAGAGAAGGAAGTGGAGCGATAATAGAGGAAGTCGGAAGAGATGAGAGAACTTGCGTAGGATAAGCTCGTTTACTAGTACTGATGGTCACCAACACGCTTCATAAAATGACACTTTGCGAGAGAAAAAAAATCGTGATTTGGTACCCTAAATTATTTAAGCGTTGTTCGTTGAATCATTTATTGAAATCATAAACGGCAGGATTATACAATAGAAGCAAAAAAAAAAAAAATTGTGCGTCTTACTAGCAATTCTCTGCAAACTATATGTATATTTGCGGAAAATGTTCTTTCAGTGGCACAAATTATATACTGTATTTTTACAGCACAATGTTGTGAGAACAGTATTAAACTGTTTGTGTATATTTCCATTCTCACTGTTACAAGAACGCCTGAGGGACGTATCTCAGTTCGTGAGGGATAGAGGTTTCAATAAAAATAAATGAATAAAATTAAATTTCTAATTTATTCACACAGCTCTTATTTAAAGCATTGCATTATCTATCTCCGCTATTACTCTTTTTATTTAACAGTGAGCGCAATATCTAATGCCTATTTCAACTCTAATTAACGTCCTTCTTAATATCTCTGTTTGGTTACAGCCAATTAACTTATCATTAACACATGTTCAGTCTATTTGCTGCCACCATTTGTAATGCATTTCACTCACCGATCAAGTCCAATAGTCCAGCCTGCTAGCCGCAATATTCACTGCTTGATACTCGCAGTCGCAGGTTTCCCATCCGCTTGTCACTATCGCTCGGAACTCAGCCACTCACCCATTCAACCAAAACTCCACTCAACTCCCGGCTCGGAGGCCCTGTCACACTCTTATATCGTTCGCCCCGGCCATCTGAAACGTTCAACGCACCCCGAGAGAACGAGGTCAGATAAACGCAGAAACAATACAACCAAGGTCAGCAGCGTGCGCCGCAAAAGGGATTATCGTCTCGGCTCACTTTTTGTAACAGATACGCGGTTCGCTCGCCTGCCATTCAATACATTCCATTGATGTGCTGCCCCATTATCATCACTGCTCTGTCCTCTCTCGCCCGCTCGCGCAGGGCGGTCCAAGGTCAGCAGCGTAGATCAGCGACACGTAACATAACAATAAACTTGAAGCCTACCGTACTTGATTGCAAATATTAAACATTAGTTTTACATATTCCACAGTAACGTGTAGCGAAATTTACTTTAATTTACTTGTAGTGTAATAAAGTAATCTTTCAAATAGTATCCAAAGTGAGCATACAAACATGTTTTTTACAGTGCGAAAATATAAACAAGTATCTTCTATTATGTGAGATGTAGGTAATTAGGATAATTAAAATAATTAATGCCAAGCTGTAGCAATGATTAATACGGATTGCTTGAGCTGAGAATGGGCCCATTGTTTACGGGTATACATCACCTGATTTTTTTCCTTTCTGATGGTCCAGTCAAACACAGCCTGGGCACGTGTTGCAGCTACGGACTTTTAGAAAGAGACAAACGTGCACTTAAGGAAAATTAGTTTACAAAAGCTTTTTAACGCAGTGATAGGTATTTCAAACTGGCATCTTCCGTCGGACTAATTTCATGTCATTTTCAAGCAAGCAACTTATTTTAAAACTACTTCTAATCTTACAATAATAACACGAAAACATTTAAACTTAAAACGTTGCTGGGTCGAAACAAAGAACTGAATTCTGGCAATTTTCAGCTTTGGTTATCAGCCAGTTAAAATTATTACTCTAAATTATATTTGTAATTCCGTCGTTGGCAACAGCAATTATTATTTTTAAAATAAATAAAGTATTTATAATAAAAATAATTTAAAATTAATTTTTAAAACAAATAAGTAACAAAAACGGTAAAAATTCACTTACAAATAATTACTGATTTTTTTGATCACGTGCCTTAATAGCGCATACCAAATACCATTCTAGTAAGTATTTTCAGAGACCGATCAAACTTACAATATCCCATTGCAATTTTAAGCTGTGTTATCAGTTTTATGTTTATGGACATCGGTAAATCAGAATTTCCAGTCAAATCACTTTAATCTGATCGCCTGCTAGTATCCAGAGTAACCGCCCTTCGCAGCACGGACAGCAGCTAGACGAGCTGGCAGTGACTCAGTCAGGTGNCCAGAGTAACCGCCCTTCGCAGCACGGACAGCAGCTAGACGAGCTGGCAGTGACTCAGTCAGGTGCTGATAGGTCCCCACAGGTATCTGGAGCCATGTTGTCTGCAGTGCATCCCACAACTGTTGAAGGGTTGGATTGAGATCGGGGATGTTTGGGGGCCAAGGAAAAACTTTGAAGTCTTGATCGTGCTCTTCCAGCCACGTGCGGACACTTCTAGCCGTGTGACAAGGCGCATTATCAGGCTGGAAGATCCCATCCTACCGAGGAAAGTCGATCATCACGTAAGGGTGGACGTGATCGCCGAGGATTGATTCATAACCAAATCGATCAAGAGTGCCTTCCACACGGACCATGGGACCTAGAGAATATCACGAGCACATTCCCCAGACCATAACACTGCGCCCACCACCTTGTGTTCTTCCAGCAATGGATACAGGGTGTCGTTTCTCCGACGTTTCTAGCCGGACACACTAGCGTCCATCCGTTCTATGCAGCTGAAGCCGTGACTCGTCGGAGAAGGCTACCCGTAGCCAATCAGAGGCGGTCCAGTCGCCATACTGTCGAACGAATTCCAGTTGTTTTCGTTGATGCACCTGTGTTAGCGTGGGTACAGTCACCCTCCGTCTACGCCGGAGCCTCATTCGCAGAAGGGTTAGCTGAACCTATGCGGTAGACACGTGTCTGGATACCCCGTGGTTCATTTGGACGGTGAGCTGTTCCACTGTAGCCTGTCGGTTGTCCTTCACGCACCGTTGTAGTCGACGTTCACCTCGGACATCAGTGGCATGTGGAGCTCCGCAGTTTCCACGACGGTTACTTCCAATGGTGCCATTCGTCCACTCACGATACACCTTTACCACAGAGGCAAGTAAACAGGTAACAAACGTTGCGGTTTTCGAAATGTTGCCCCCTGGGCCCGAAAGCCGATGATCGTATCTTTTTGCAACTCGGTTAAATCGCTTCTCTTACCCACGACATAAGGAAGCGCACTGTGCACAACCTTTTTTTTTCTAACCTACTCTAAAACTAAGTGTTAGGTGTGAGACCGCGGTAGGGACTGGAGTTAAGTGCATCTCAGGGCTAAGCCCCATACGCCTACCAGCCTATCGGTCGTATTATATACCCGCTTCACCAGCCCACGTCACGGGC
Organism: Clitarchus hookeri; assembly: GCA_002778355.1. NCBI lineage: Eukaryota > Metazoa > Arthropoda > Insecta > Phasmatodea > Phasmatidae > Clitarchus > Clitarchus hookeri. The sequence goes on from NQII01002164.1 coordinate 224,700, forward strand.
AATGCGTCATGGGCTACACGCTGCAGATGTCACTTCTAGCAGGTAGTCATAATAATGTGATTCGACTGTGTATTTCGGTGAGTAGTTTACCGTTTATTTACGCCTCTACCATCACGCACAGCTACCATTCTTGAAATTTTTACGTCANATTTCGGTGAGTAGTTTACCGTTTATTTACGCCTCTACCATCACGCACAGCTACCATTCTTGAAATTTTTACGTCACTATTTCAACGAACGTGTCGCTGTATAGTGCAGTACAGGATTGTTACAAGTTGCCTGAAGCGTATCCGAGTTCGTGGGGATCGAGGTATTAATAAAATAAAATAACTGTGTTAACTTCTTAATTGATTTAGAGTGTTATAAAAATACACATAGTTATTATTTACAACAGTTTACTACCTATCTCTACTGTTAACATTTAGCATTTCTNATTTCGGTGAGTAGTTTACCGTTTATTTACGCCTCTACCATCACGCACAGCTACCATTCTTGAAATTTTTACGTCGCTATTTCAACGAACGTGTCGCTGTATAGTGCAGTACAGGATTGTTACAAGTTGCCTGAAGCGTATCCGAGTTCGTGGGGATCGAGGTATTAATAAAATAAAATAACTGTGTTAACTTCTTAATTGATTTACAGTGTTATAAAAATACACATAGTTATTATTTACAACAGTTTACTACCTATCTCTACTGTTAACATTTAGCATTTCTNAGTGTTATAAAAATACACATAGTTATTATTTACAACAGTTTACTACCTATCTCTACTGTTAACATTTAGCATTTCTATCAGTGAGCCCAATATTAATGTCAATCTATATTTCAATTAAAGTTTTTATTACTGTATTTATACTTGCCACAGTCACATGATCCTTAATTGTTATTTACACATATATACCCCAAATGTTCCCTGCCGTACATTAACAACATTCCAAATGTTTACAACTCACACAACCTGTCCCACTTTTGACCAGTCCAGCCCGTCAGTCTCTCTCTCTATCTTTATCTCTCTACTCACGATGCTTGCAGACTACACTCGCTGGTCACTGTTGCCGCTCGTTTTCCCGACGGTACCACACATCTGGAGCTAATTGCCATGCGAGATTCCAGATTCTCTGCTCAGTGGCACGCTACGGCTTACATAGCTGAGCCGACCCGGTCCAGAAGGTTCTTCGCCACTCGAATCATGCTGAGGAGGTAGGCGGTGACCAGAAAATTAGCGCAGCTACTACCCAATACATTGAATCTTCCAAGTACGGGAGTGACACGAGTCCCGATACCCTTATCGCGGTATGCGTCAAGCGTTACGTGGTAGCCTGTTCGCAACAGCGTGTGCTTCTCCGGTTACCGGTGATACTCTTGTAGCACTGCGCTTCGCACACCCGAAGGGCGCGGAGAGGATGTATGTAACAATGTTGTCGCAAGCTAGCTATTATGCTTAGCTTTACTTGCCCCGTCCCGCTCGAGCGAGCGAAACAAAGTGCCAAGAGTAAAGTGGCAATCCAAGAAGTGCGCGGCGATTTACAGAGGCTAGCCGCCGCGTGTGCCAGTTAGCCTATCGGGAGATGTACGCTCCTGACCCTCTGCGGGTTGAATTTCTGCGGTTATCTTTGAAAGAATGTTCTGGTCATCGCCCATGACTCTCTCAACGTGACACGGGGTGCGGGGAACCTTCTAGATCAGGCCAGCGATGGGCCTCCGAGCCAACAGTTTACTGTTTGGAGGATTGTACGACCTTAAGCGCCAGGCGTACAAAGACAGAGAAACGGCGAGCCAGCAGAGCGACAAGTGGCGGCGAGAGTGACCGGCGGGAGTGAAGTCTGCGGACTGCGAGGATCGGTACAGTGGAGAGTGAGACTGGCGGGCGGGACTACTGAACTGGATGCGTGAGTGACATACATTTGAAATGATGGAAATAGGCAGATTTATTATGTGTAAATAATGAGTGAGAATTAATTGACTGTAACCAATATAGAAACTTTGATAATAACTTTAATTATAATTGTGATAGACGTTAAATATTGCGCTCACTGAGAAAAAAAAAGTAATAGTGGAGACAGGAAGTTTAATGTTGTAGGCCTAAATAATAGGTCATGTAACAATATCTCACATTGTTCGCTGGCCAATGTGCCATCAAGAGTTCGTCGTCTAGATTCCAGAGCAACGTGTGATCAGGAAGTGGCAGCAAATAAACGAGTAGCCTGGGAATGCGAGGTCGAGCAGACGGCAGTGTTGTAAATCTTTATCATTACTCAGCGGGAAAGTCAGTTTGCGCGGCGCTAAGTTGGCCGTGCACGGCGGCCACGTGAAGGCTGTGGGCACACTTCCCCACCGAGTGCTGCGCAAACAGAACTTACGTTTGAGGATCCAAACAACACACTCGCGCTAGATGTTTGTGGAAGCTTGCAAAATTTCGTGGCGAGCTGGAGATCCCGTGGTTTTCCACGCTCTTGAGTACCTTCCACTCGATCATCACCCGCTGTCCGTCAGACGTGACATTTCCCTGGTTTACTGGTTCCCAGAGAGAAAGAAAAATGTTGAAAGAAAAAATACAGATGTTTGAAGCCTTGATTTTCACCAAGCAATGAAGAAACATTCTCAAATACTTAACGTGCGTAAACAGGGCTCGGTTCACGGATGCTCAAGATGTTCTCAAGGAAGACGAAGTTAAAACTTGATGTTCAAGAGTTTCTCAGTATTCGGACAGATACAAACAAAAATTTACAAAGAAGAATCTGAGCAGACGGAGAGTATGCAGACCCTCGCTGAACTACTTTCGTTTTAATCCCAACNAAAATTTACAAAGAAGAATCTGAGCAGACGGAGAGTATGCAGACCCTCGCTGAACTACTTTCGTTTTAATCCCAACGGGAATGACAAAATTTGCCTTTAATGTTTTTATAAGGCATACGGAAGAACTGGCCCAAGGTCGTACGAGGTGGAAAGGGGAAATGAATGCCTTATAGACACAACCTTTCAAAATAAACTTCAGCTGGTTACAAAAATATTTTTAATTTTATGCTTTTAAGAAATACCGTTCAACTTAAAGACATTACTCGTAGGTATTCTTTACTCGCATAAAAAAATTAGATAGCATAGTTTTTGCATTATGGCATGACAAAATAAAATTTTTAGTGTTTTTGGGGATTTACAAATAAAATAAACGAAAACATTGACAGAAAATTTAACAAGGGTGACTGAAATGTTATGTCTCAGTTAATTTTAAGGTATGCTTAGCAACATTTAGTTGACTAAAAATTATAAACTGCTACAAATTTTCCTTATTTTATGTAATTTATAAAAATTACGAAAACATTTCATAGCGTGATTGTAAGGATTTCTTGTAATAACTAATGGTATCTTATTTCAATGTGAATTATCTCGTTTCGGTAAGTGAGTTAGTTTTCATTATTTGTTCGTCACAAAATCAATAAAATTGTAGTTTTGACATACCATTATGCAAAAAAATGTAAGTTCTAAAATTTTGTTACTCTAGGAATTAGTATTAGTAAATAATGTCTACATTTGGTACAAATATAAAACAATGCATTTTTTGTGACCATCCTTAAGAATACTTTTGTAATCTGCCAAGCACGTTTGAAAATCTAATTCTAGCTGACACACAGGAAACAGTGGCTCAACCGCAGCAATAACCGTTACGGAACTGCGGTATGCCAGCAATAACAGTTACGGAACTGCGGTATGCCAGCAATAACAGTTACGGAACTGCGGTATGCCAGCAATAACCGTTACGGAACTGCGGTATGCCAGCAATAACCGTTACGGAACTNCTTTTGTAATCTGCCAAGCACGTTTGAAAATCTAATTCTAGCTGACACACAGGAAACAGTGGCTCAACCGCAGCACAGTTACGGAACTGCGGTATGCCAGCAATAACCGTTACGGAACTGCGGTATGCCAGCAATAACCGTTACGGAACTGCGGTATGCCAGCAATAACCGTTACGGAACTGCGGTATGCCAGCAATAACCGTTACGGAACTGCGGTATGCCAGCAATAACCGTTACGGAACTGCGGTATGCCAGCAATAACCGTTACGGAACTGCGGTATGCCAGCAATAACCGTTACGGAACTGCGGTATGCCAGCAATAACCGTTACGGAACTGCGGTATGCCAGCAATAACCGTTACGGAACTGCGGTATGCCAGCAATAACCGTTACGGAACTGCGGTATAACAGCAATAACCGTTACGGAACTGCGGTATGCCAGCAATAACCGTTACGGAACTGCGGTATAACCGCATTGGTGCTCGTTTCATACGGCCGGTTATAACAGCTATAATTTGCAGCAAGTTTAAAGCAAACAAGTCAATTCGGGATCTTCTAACAAATGTTATATTAATGAAATTATATTTCTTGGGAAAGAGGAGGTTATATTATGAGATTTTTAATGAGTCTCAGCTGTTGATTTGTAATATTATGTACATNATTTCTTGGGAAAGAGGAGGTTATATTATGAGATTTTTAATGAGTCTCAGCTGTTGATTTGTAATATTATGTACACATCAGTGTCACGACTCATGTAGTAACACGATGTCTCGTGTTCACTGCGACGTTAACAAGGTTTTCAAATTTTCCTTTTACCCACAATGACTCACACCTACATCACCTCTTCTTGCCACAGAGGTTGGTGAAGGAAGTGTGTGTGTGTGTGTGTGTGTGAGGGGGAGTGAGATGAAAGTCGGCCCGATTCTTACCCACGGGGTTGACCTGCAAGGTCTNGTGTGTGTGTGTGTGTGAGGGGGAGTGAGATGAAAGTCGGCCCGATTCTTACCCACGGGGTTGACCTGCAAGGTCTTGCGCAATGTCTTAGTGGAACGCCCGGGTATGTTTCCCACCTCGTGAACTATCCAAAGAAGACCTTCTATCGTGGAGCCCTTGAAGTGCGAATAACGCCCGCTTCACATATAATTAATACGTCTTTATTGGTGGCAAAGTTAAGGCTTTCGCCTTCTCTTACACTTAACCACATAGCCTACATCAATGTGAAACAAACATGAAACAATACAACTAGGTTATCTATCCTAAAAAACACACAAACATACTGTTACATGGGACGCCTGAGGGGCGTATCCAAGTTCGTGAGGGATGGAGGTCTAAATAAAAATAAAATAACTAAATTCAATAATTATATTTATTCTCAATGCTACAAACAGTTAAACATCTGTTATTTACCAGCCAGAGCGTCCTATTAGCTCTTAGTGTTCTTATTGAGTGTCATATTTAATTACTATCTCCATTTAAATTAAAGTCTGTATCACAGTCTTTACTCTTGCTAATGTCCCTTAAACTGCTTCCATTATTTCCACACGTTTAGTTAAAACTGTATATTTCCATCGTCCTGAATGTCTTTTCACTCACGCATCCAGTCCACAGTCCCGCAGATCAGTCCCACTCTTCACTGNCATCGTCCTGAATGTCTTTTCACTCACGCATCCAGTCCACAGTCCCGCAGATCAGTCCCACTCTTCACTGCACACGAGCTCGCCGACGCACTCTCGCAGATCGCTGCAGTCGTCCCTCGCCTCTCCGGAATCGCCCAACTGTCGCTTAAGGTCGCACGAGACGCCAAACTGTCGGCTCTTAATCACTCACTCTCCAGAGGCCCGCACGTAGTATTTATACTTGAGGTATGTGCCGTCTAGAACGTTCTCCGCAATTCGAGTTGTTATGGGAAACTTAATGGAGATGACGACATTCCTGCGTGATCAATTGAGAAAAATGAGATTTTCAGGGTCAGCTAGGCACGAGCTGCAATAAGTTTATGGCCGTGTACGGCGGCGTCCTTTATGATAGGCCACTCGTTTAATCTAACATTACAAACTTGACCTCCAACTCTCGGAATCTTCCCACGCGAAGTAAATACCGGGCAGTGACATGCAACAATACAATATAAATTGTATGAAAAGTTACACTACAAACAATTAAAAATAAGTTTAAAAAAATAGTGTTTTTGTTGTGAGCTTGGACAGAGGGACGAGTGTGCGAACCATGGAGCTAGGAATAGGCAGTAGATGGCCTGCTGTGACGTAGCTGAAGCTACATTTATTGGGCTTGGGAATCCCTTTTTTCTCTCTTTTTTTAGAGCAAGGGATGAAAAAAATTTATTTAATTAATTTAAATAAAATAAATTAATTAAAATTAAAATCCATGTCAATTCATGACTTTAAATTATAAATGATTTAAATAAATTCTTTATAAAATCCTATATATCAATAATTTATAAATTTATTGAAAGTCCCCCCTCTTTCATAATACCCGTAGTCATTGGGACCCCTAATCTTTATCTAGAGTCTTCTTCTTCTTCATTCCCTCTTCCTCTTCCTATTCTTTCTTGTTTCCTCCCCTTTTTATTGTTCTTCTTCATCTGCACAGCCGGAACTATTTAGCTAAACACCAATACGCTATGAAAATAATAGCCACATTGAAATATTGCCACTTAAAGTTTCAACGCTTTGGGAGTCACAACATGGTGATGGTGAAGTACAGGTTTCGCCATTTCTTTCTATGTAACTAGAAGCAAGGCCGCCCTCTGGTGAGAACCAACAGCCGAGCGCAATGCTAAAATGGGATGCATGAATCTTCACGCTATATAACCAGAAGTCGGCGGATGTAATACGGCTGTAAGGAGGGCACTTGATGTTCCTGGACGAACTGTGATCAATCCAAGGGGCAGAGTGACAGCATAGACTAAAGATGAGATAGACAGCTTATTCGTCTTCTGCGCATGTCCCCAACATTGACCTATCCCAAAGGAGCACAACTGTCAAAGTCACATTATCAACACGGATGAACGTGTTTGTTTATATATTATTTTTTAAATTACAAGTACTTTTATATTAACGATATACTTTCACCTATTTGAATTTAATGCAACTGCATTACAAATTTGTTAGAGGAAGTGTACAAACATCTCAGATTACTTTTTTTTTACTGAACAGTGTTCTAACATCAAATCCAATCCACGCCGTTTTTGCAAGTCGTATTGGCAGAAAAGTAGTTCAATGTTGTGACACGGAGATTGGTCGTGCGCAGCCGACGAGATCGGTCTACCTCATCTTTAGTCTACGAGCGAAACACTCAGTGATATCAGTACTGTAAACCTAGATCACAGTCCATTCGTGGTTATTTCCAACTTTCCTGAAGCCCTGCCGAACTTCTACTTTCAAGCTGTTACTTCACCTCACGTAAACAAAGCTTAAAGAAGTCTGGAAAATCACAACAAAGGAACAATGCACTGCATTTGTGCTCAGTCTGTTCGATAACTAGTTTCTACTATAGGCAGTACCAACACGCATATTTTCTCTGTTTTATTAATATGAATTATATCTTAATACTAGCTGTTCCCGCGGCTCTGCTCGTGTAGACTACAAAATCATTTTTTAGGTTTTTTTTCGTCAAACAGTTTTAATGCCATTTCTTTTCTTTGATAAATATTAAGTTTTTAATGGGGAAATAGCAGCTTGAATTTTACGTATTTATTTATTGAGAAAAGAAATGGCAAAAACGCTTATTAGTATTTCTCTGTTATAGATATTATATGCTGCCGCGGAGTTTTTTTAGGTCTTTTTTATTCAACACAACTTTTTACTACATCATAATGTTCCATTTTTAACGGTTTAGACAGCGTATTGCAAGAGAGCGCGCTGGCGGCAAACGTTTTTCCGACTTGATTCACTATTATTGCCACTACTTATTCCTTATGTTACTTTACGTAACAAAATATATACTGAAACCTGGCCAGAGGACATAGCTATTAATTAAAAAAAAAACACGTAAATCGCATGAGTGGTTCTCGAGTGATAAGCGCACTAACAGACAGACAGACAGACAAAGAGACGTTGAGTTTTATAATATGTATAGATTATTATTTATACATAACATAAAAGTAAAACTCCAATTTGATAAAAGGAAATGTAATTTTTTTAACAGTAGTATGAAACCCTTGTAACATATTACGTATTTGGGAAACAGCCAAATACGCTATACAAGGAGAATATTTTTTAAGTTCTGATTCAAAAAGTGCGAAGATAGTGTGAATAGACTACATAACACATTTTACTGTGTAACTATTTACTGATGATGCTAAGCTTTGTTCCTCCATTCAAAGTTGCTGTAAAAAGTGATTAATTATTTTAGTGCGGTTTAATTTTTGTATTTTCATTTACTGTTTTATGATAATAAGATTATAACCTGTAATAATGCTAGTGGTATGAATATTTGTAGCCATCACTTAAAATAAATTAGGAGACTATTATGTTTAGTAAAATATAGGCATAATATAGCAACCCTGGCTCGAAGCTAGTTACGACCAGTTGACAGCAAAAAAAATATAGTAGCTTCTACCCCATGCGGGTTCCAACGCAATACTGTCTGAGAACCAGTGGGATATCATTAAAAAAAGGGAGGTGGGGCAGGGGACATCTCCCCCCTCCCCCAGAAAAAACTCACATTTACATGAAATTATTCTGTGCATTATATACAGCTGAAGTGAAATGTTATCATAATTGTTTGAAATAATGATTTCATCTAATTGCACTAATTACGTTTCGTAAAATTATGGAGTGACAGTGCCCCCCTGCCGATAAAGCCGAAAGCCTAGAGGCGTTGCTAAGAACTGCAGTCACAACGCAAACCACTGTGCTATCGCGTTCTTGCAGTCATCTCCGAACCACGAGAGAATGAGAAGAGGAAGGGGGGATGGAAAGCAAGAGGGAGAGAGAGAAATAGAGAGAGAGAGAGAGAAATGCGTGGGCAAAGGCGATAAATGTTCAAGACCACACATTGGTTCGTTTATCATCCTAGACCACATACAGCTTAACCACCAGCCCCCCTTTCTCCACAACAACACACGTACACACATACGTGCACACAAATCTCATCGCCCTCTTACGACCACGTACTCCAGACATATTTTTACTTCCAACGCCATTTGTCGCTTCTCCATGGCTATATTTGAAACAGAGCGAATAAAACACTCACCTTGGGTAGGCCACATTTGCCTAAAAAAACGAGCTCTTAAGAGTGTGCGGGACGTTAACGTTTTGGAGGTTAATTACATGTTACAGTTTTACAGAGACCATTCGTGAGAAACCAAGTAGGGCAAATATACATAATTGTTTATACTAACTTCGTTAGCAAACGAATCACAACAGTGACGTATTTCCGCCAAGCTGTTTCTTCTGCCATACATTTGTGAATGGTTTTTGCGCTTCAGGACACTGTGCAAAATAAATACATCAATATGGTGGAATATTTGTTCACAAAGTTGGCGAAAACGGTTATAGTTTATTCGCGGTTATTTCCAAATTTTCTGAAGCCCTGCTAAAGTTCTACTTTCAGGATATTCCTCCGCCTTATACAGTCTAGACCAGCTATACTCAAAGTGTGTTCCGCGGAGTCCTGGGGCTCCGCGAAGCCTTTCTGGGGGGTCCACGAAAATAGGTACTGATCATAATTAATAAAATACTAAAGGGGTACTATAAGGCTTCAGAGGAAAAATCCGTCAAAAGTTTAGTATTACGTATCTACAAAAAGTTAAGACGCGAACTGAACGAGCGACGCGAGCCGCGCCGCGTGACTCACCGCGTCCGTGTTTTGTTTGCAGCCAGCGTCAGACGACAGCAGTCATCTCGTGTGTGACATGCGCTCAGTTCAATCGTGTTTATTGTTATTAGTGGTTTTGAAATCCTATGATAATATTCGTCATAATATTGTACCTACAATTCAATTATTAATAACGAAGAATGGAGCGCTGGCTTAAAGGCCTTAAAGTTGGTGCAACAAAATCTTTCACCGGTAGTTCAAAAGTGGTACTCCCAGAGAATGTGGCAACTTCCGATCAAGACAGTATTGCGACGACGTCAAGCTCTACTACAGTTTCAAGTAATACGAGTAAAATATGTAACGACACATTAAAGGCGAAAAAAAGAAAATATGATGAATCATACCTCAATCTCGGATTTGTTGATTCTAACGGTTCACCTCTCTGTATGTTATGTAGTAAACTGCTTCCTAATAGTTCTATGGTACCTGCCAAGATGCGCCGACATTTAGAAACTGTACACCCCGAATTTCAAGACAAGACTGAAGACTTTTTTATGCGTAAAAAAGAACAATNGTTGAAGAGCCAAAAAACCATGATGCATTAGACCCAAACTGTGAATGAAAAGGCCACAGAGGCATCATATTTAGTTAGCTATCGCATTGCAGAGGCAGGTGAAGCGCACACTATCGCTGAGAATTTAATAAAACCACGTGTGTTAGATATAACAAAATGTATGCTCGACGATAAATCTGCAAAGCATCTTTCTACAGTGCCGCTTTCAAACGATACCGTTTCGCGCCGAATTCATGATCTGGCAAGCTACGTCAAACAAGAACTAATTGCACGCTTACAAGGAAAACCATTCGCCTTGCAAATGGATGAGTCGACTGATGTTGCTGGTCTGGCCATCTTGCTGGTTATTGTGCGATATCCATATAAATTTTCTTTTGATGAAGACATGCTCATGTGCTCACCACTGCCTACTAACACTACCGGAGAAGAAATTTTTAACAAACTTAATATATTTTTTGAAGAAAACCATCTTAATTGGAATGATTGCATCGACATTTGTACTGATGGCGCCAAGGCAATGACCGGTAAAACAGCAGGAGCTGTATCTCGAATAAAAAGTAAAGCGCCTAGTTGTAGTTCAAACCATTGTATTCTCCACAGACAGGCACTCGCGATTAGGCAAATGCCACCAAATCTAAAACTGGTTCTGGATGAAGCGGTAAAAATAATAAATTTCATCAAATCACGTCCACAGCAATCCCGATTGTTTTCATTGTTGTGTGAAGATTATGGTAGCAAACATAAAACACTTCTGTTTCATACAGAAGTGAGGTGGCTATCTCGGGGTAAAACTTTAACAAGGCTATTTGAACTCAAAGCAGAGTTACAAACATTTTTTACAGATAAATAATTTAATTTGAAAGACCGTTTGTATGATAGAACTTGGTTGTTCAGACTAGCTTTTATGGCAGATATATTTCAAAAGTTGAACGAATTAAATTTGTCATTACAAGGTAAACAGACAACAGTGTTCAACGCTAGTAACAAAATAACTGCATTCAAAAGAAAATTGGAGTTTTGGATTATTTGTGTTGGTAAGAGAGTGATAGAAACCTTTTCATTGCTCAGTGAGTTCGTTATAGACTCAGAAATCTTGCAAGATGATTTGTTTGAAGAATTGGTCCAATATCTCAACTCCGTACGCGTATATTTTGAGACGTATTTTCCCGAAGAACAGAATACAAAAATTAAAATGAATTCATGGATTAAAAATCCTTTTGTATCCAACATGCAAAAGCCTGAAAGTATTTCAAACGAGATTTATGAATCATTTTTGGAAATGACATCAGACACAAGTATGAAATCACTATTCAAAACAATGCCTCTGAATGATTTTTGGTGCAGAATTCGTGATGAGTATCCAATTCTTGCCTCAAAAGCCCTGACTGTTCTTCTCCCGTTCCCAACTACATACTTATGCGAGACAGGATTTTCAACCTTTGCAGCTACAAAAACAAAATACCGCAATAGACTGAATGCCGAACCTGACATGAGACTTCAACTCTCTTCTATCGAGCCTGGCATCAAATAATTGATGAAAAATAAAAAAACAATTTCATACCTCCCAGAAATATTGTAACGTTTCGAAGAGTTTGGTAACTTTTCACACCACTAGAGAGAGGAAGCCCAAAAATTAAAAATTCTAGTGAATACTTAAAATAGTGTAACTTTCATGACTGTAGCGATGCTTGGAAACGAAAACTAGATGACATTTGATACGCTGCACGGGTCAACACCAAGCTGTAAGTATCTTAGTTGAAAACTATTGTTACATGAACGCCTGCAGGATGAATCTGAGTTCGTGAGGGGTTGAGGCCTTAATTAAAATAAGGGAACTAAATATTATTTTTAATTTATTTACACAGCTATTATTTACAGCTTTAAATTCGCTATCTCCACCAATACTCTTTTTATTTCTCAGCACAATATTAAATGTATATTTCAACTCTCATTAACGCTCTTCTTTACGCCTCTGTTTGGTTTTTGTCAATTAACTCACACTCATCATTAACACGCATTCAGTCTATCTGTTTCCATCATTTGTAATGTCGCTCACTCACGCATCCAGTCCAATAGTCCAGCATGCAGTCGTACTCTTCATTGCTCGGATGTTCGCAGTCTCAGATTTTCCTCCCGCTGGTCACTTCTCTCGCCGCGCGATTCTATTTTCGCTAGTCGTCTATCGCTGAAACTCATCCATTCAACAACTGCCAGATTGAAGGCCCGGCACGTCTTTCAAAGCTACTGGCCTTGACCTGGAAGGTTCGCCGCACCCCGAGTCTGGCTGAGAGAAGCGCGGTCAGTAATCCAGAACATTCTTCAGAAGTCTCAAAGACACCCGATACCCAAGGTTGGGAGCGGCACGCACCCTAATAGGCATAACAGGCACGCTTTGTAAACATTCCTTCGCGAAAAAAGCCGCCGCGTCTTCGGTTGCAATTGATAGCACGTGCGGCAACAAATCATCCAAGTATTATGACCTTCACTTTCACTTCCTCGTGCGGGACAAAGCAGCGAGCGTGTAACACTGCCCCCTCCTCAAGTCTGTTCATCCCAAACAGACTCTGCTGCATCTGGTCCTTCGTAGAGTGCCATTCGGTTGATGTGGACAACCTTCGGCTTCGCCCGAGAGCCTTAAAGACAAATCCGAAAGACCACATCATTGCTATCCTTTAGAATCCTGTAGGGGCCTTCCCAACATTTCTGTAGCTTTGGGAAGTACCCTTTTCTCCTCTGTGGGCTATACAGCCACATCAGTTGCCCTTCTTGAAATATCTCGGCTGACATTCTCCTACCATACCGCATCTGCAACCTGTCTTTATTTATTTTGAGGTGCAGTCGAGCAAAATCATGAATGCCAACAAGTCGGTTACGTAATTCGCTGGCATAATCAGAGGCTGCAGCTTCTTTTTCAGTTGGTAGGCCAAACAGAAGGTCACAAGGGAGGCTTAGGTAGCGCTCTTCCAAACAGCATCCTTCATGGTGTTACCCTTGTGGACTCGTGAACTGCTGAGCAGTAAGCAAGAAGAAACAATGTCACCTTTGAATCCCAGTTATTTTGGTTGCCTGCCACAAAGGTAGTGGTGGAAGTGTGAAATTGCCTTCAAAATGGCCAGCTGCTCCCTGCGTGTAACATAGTAATTTCTCTCAGGCTTATGCAATACTTTACTGAAGTATGCTAGTGGTTTTTCCTTCCCATCTTGAACCTGAGATAACACAGCTCCAATGCCTATATCACTAGCATCAGTGTCCAAAATGAACATGCCCTCACTTTTCAGGAAACCCTGGACTGGTGGAGATATCAGAATTTTCTTTAGTTTACTCAAAGCATTTTCACAAACAGTGGACATATGAAATCTTCTTTCACCTCAGTCAGTTTATGTAGTGGCTTGACGATCGTGGCAAACCCCGGTACAAATCGATGGTAATCGGCACATAATCCCAGAAAAATTCCGCACTTTAGTTTTGTCAGTTGGTGTCGGCCAATTTCTTATTTCTTTGGTCTTCTCTGGGTGTATTAATATTCCATGGGCGTACCTAAATGTCCAAAAAATGTATTTTCTGTTGGAACAGGTGGAATTCGTTTGGAATCAGTTTCAGGTTGGCTGCGGCCACTTTCTAGAATACAGAGTCTAGGCATGATACGTGCTATTCAAATTTCCTTCCTGTCACAGCAATGTCATATAGGTAAACATGGCTGATATTTAAAGGCAAAACTTGTAACATCAGGCTTTCGAAGGTAGCAGGGGCATTACATAGCCCAAAAAGCATAACTTTGAACTGTTAGGCTCCTTTCCCTTCAACACAAAATGCAGTCTTCTCTTGGTCCTCTGGCGCCACCTTGTAATGCCAGTACCCACTCTTCATGTCCAAAGTAGAAAACCACTGAGAACATGCTAAGAACTGTTCATTGTGTCATCAATCCTTGGAAGCACGTGTGTGTGTGCGTGCGTGCATGTGTGCATGTGCATGCATGTGTGCATGAACGTGTGTGTGTAGAGGGAACGTTTGATGAGACTGTATGACTCGTCTCTCACAGCCTACATATCCAGAATGTTGTGACCTTCAGCGTACATGTTACTTGAAGTTTGTGTATGACTCGTCCAGAGACTGTGTGACCTTCAGTGTAAATTGTACGCACACATGCACGCATACAAACATGCATGTGCGCGCACACACACGTGTGCGTGTACACACACATGCACACACAAACACACACACACGCGCACACGCATACACACACTTGCGCGCGCGCCCACACACACATGCACATTCACATGCTCACATGCAGACATGCATGCGTGCACACACACATGCGCATGCGTGGGTGCACATTCACACGCACGCACACACACTGCATCCACGCTGGAATAATACAGTTTAATGAAACGGTATGACTCGTCTCTCACGTCTGTAAAAAAAGGTAAAAATATATAAATTATTTCAGTGTTATTCATTTAACATAACCCACGCTAATATTAGGTTCACGTCCATCTCTTGTTTTCTATATAATTTTGCGTTGGGAACCACCTCACATCGTTTGTACCTGTATAGTCTAATGGCGGTTTCTTAACATTTTTTGAATCAAACATTTGAAAAATCGCCCCATGTATAAAGTGTTTGGTTGTTTCTCAAATGTGACGCATCGCAAGTGTTCAGCACTTCAATTTACGTAAAAGTGTATATTATTTTCGGTTGTATTGAACTTTAGTTAGATTTTATTTATCAATGCGAATAAAAACAGTGAGAAAATACACCATTGGCAATGGCTACTAAGAAATAGTTGTTATGCAAAAATTGTATTAAACTAAGTACGCGCGATTGTAGTGCATTGTTCCTTTGGTGCAATTTTCTATACTTAGTTAAGCTTTTTTTTTTGCATGAGGTGGGGGAATATCCTGGAAGTAGAACTTTAGCAGAGCTCTATATATGTAGGAAGTTTCTGTGAATGGATCAACCTGTCACTGGCGTTAGCTGTGTGCTGTACCCTGTTGCTTGCTAGTTCACACTTCCACCCTATGAAACGTAGTTCGGCAGTTGAAGCCACAGGACGCGTGTAACGGGCAGACACATGAAAAATTTGCAAGTTAAATGACCTGCAGGCTAGACTCTACAGTCTCACGTACAAACATGCCGATGTCAACTGCACATTGGTTGTGTGCTGTCACAGTGGAAGGTCTTCAATTGGACGCCGTTCTCCAGGAGGCGTCAAACACCGCGTGGACCAAAGGTCAAAGTTATGTAAACGCACGTGCTTTGAATTCTAGCCTTTCCCAAAACGAATTCGCGAATTCTTCAGGTCCCTAGTAATGGGTCCCTTGCTGCTGGCTTGTGAGTGGTCGGAATGCACTCAGTTTCCCATAGGCTGCACGGTGGTTACTGGCTCCTTCTGAGTGCACCGAGAATGTACAGCAAAGTTCCCGGTGGAACCGGCGCTTTCCTCTCCAAACCTCCCCTCCTGGTGGCCGATACCTATTAAAAGGTCATACCAGGAGCGAGCAAGCACCAGCTTACCTTGCAACAGTTCAACACACGCCACTGCAAACCTGTATACCTAATTTATGGCCTAAGACTGATGCGCCGAGCGTGTCGAGCCGACACTGGGCCGACGTGGAAGCGTATCAGCCGGGGAGGAAGGCGTTCGTTTGCGCAACGGGAGTTGACGCTGCTGAGACTGCTGCTCGCTCTTCACATGGCGAAGTGGATCGGGTAATAGCAGGCGCTTCCTCTCACCTGGCACAGCGAACAGCAGGCGCTTCGTTTCCTCGTTTCCTTTCTCCCGCGCCCGAGGTAAGTTTTACCCTCAGCCGCCCGTTCTGCTGCCACGGCACACAACTCCCAAGCCACAACACAACCGCTTCAACTGCACATTGACGAAGTTCTCTCTCCTGAAGTAGTTAAGGTGAATATAGCTTTTCACAGTGAACTGAGCACTATTGAAAACCCTGCTTAGGATCTACTTGTATGCACGTCGTGTATTCTTCCACCATATGTAAAATTAACATTGCCATGGGCTTCATCGCTTTATTCATGCGTCGGTCAAGTGAAACTATAAAATTATTAGAAAAGTAAACATAAACTGAAGAGCCAAAACAAAAAACTGGTATAGGCGTGCGTATGCAAATAACAGAGGTATGGAACCAATCAGAGTATCGCGACGCGGTTGGCAACTAGATCGGTTACTGCTGCTACAAGGTCAGGTTATCAAGATTTAAGTGAGTTTGAACGCGGTGTTATAGTCGGTGTATCTCCGAGGTAGCGATAAAATTTGGATGTTTGCGTACGACCATTTCACGAGTGTACGGTGAATATCGGGAATCCGGTAAAACATCACATCTTCGACATCGCTGCGGCCGGAAAAATATCGTGAACAAACGGAACAAATTACGACTAACGTGAATTATTAAACGTGACAGACGTGCAACCCTTTCCAAATTGGCGCAGATTGGATTTGTGGACTGCCCTGCTGGAATCATGTTGTGAATTGCCTCCTGCATACTTTCAGACATAAGTCGGGTCCTTGCCACGTCGTCTTACGGCACTTCTGCGTGCTCGGGGGCCCTACACGATATTAAGTAGGTGTACCAGTTTTTTTTTTTTGGCTCTTCAGTGTATGTATTACATATTTGCTAATTATTGCACTCACATGCACTTAAAGAAAACAGCAATGTAAAATAAACCATTCACGAATCTTTACGTAACATTTTTAATTCAACCTCAAGCATGAAACTACTTCCCCTCCGTCGTTACCAACTTTACTGGGCGCACGCCAGTCACTGTTCCCGTTCAAATATTTTTCAAAGGTTGATTTCAAAAGTGCTCACTTTACCGCGAACAACCTATATACCCAGTAAACAGTATTAAAAGCTTCAAGGTCACGGCAAGCCATAAGGAANGGCTCTTCAGTGTATGTATTACATATTTGCTAATTATTGCACTCACATGCACTTAAAGAAAACAGCAATGTAAAATAAACGAATCTTTACGTAACATTTTTAATTCAACCTCATTCATGAAACTACTTTCCCTCCGTCGTTACCAACTTTACTGGGCGCACGCCAGTCACTGTTCCCGTTCAAATATATGCAAGTAGGAGCAGTGACATTTTTCAAAGGTTGATTTCAAAAGGGCTCACTTTACCGCGAACAACCTATATACCCAGTAAACAGTATTAAAAGCTTCAAGGTCACGGCAAGCCATAAGGAAGCATTGCAGCGATGATGAAAAATAGCATAAACTATCTTCGCGTGTGTTCTGCTTCCTCAGAATTTCAAGCGGTAACGGCAAGCAATCTGTTTAAAAAAGATACAGCATTGTCGCTACAGTAAAAATAATGGTTTTACAGAAGAATAACTATCGTAAACAGAGGGTTGCATAAAGCAGTTTTTGCTGATTTTGACACTTTTCAACAACCACATTTGTGTTTCAATCACCAAATTTACATATTGGCAACAGAATATCGATTCTAATTTCTGCCCTGGAAATAAAAATTTAGGTTGAAATATTCTTTTTTTTAAAATTAAAATACACACAACTGCTTACAGTGAGATTCATATGACAACTATGGAGGCCACTCAAAACTAATCTAGAAAAAAATCGTCTATATATATATCCTCCATTACAGGAAGACCACTTTTATTGGACTTCGTTCTCATTTATCTCCTTCCTACTGGTCTACACTAGCTACGCTAGATTTTCATCATTGGCCGTCTGTCATCCAATGGAATCGCCGAGGTGGCCGTGTTCCAACCAAATGTTACTTGTGTGTAACTGGATATACAGTACGTCGTGTTAATTTCAGTAACTCAAAAAAAAAAATTACTTTTATTTACAATTTTTTAAAAATGTTGTTTCCTAGAACAATTCTGCTTTAAAAAAATTAGCGGAACAGTGTGACTATATACTGCGGATTTTTTTTTTGTTCCGTGGGCAGAAAAATATTCGTACAGTTGTTGCCCAGGCTTCACATGGCATATTCCTCAAAGAAGTAAAAAAAAAAAAAAAATCATAAAACCCTGATAAGCCTTTTTTGCAATATGCGTTGTCCGTGAGGACATGTGCGAGGACACACATTGCTGACTGGGGCACGTGGTCCTCTGACGTCACAGCTCTCGGTACTAACTTCTGAAATCCAGAAGTCCGAAACTCATGTGTCATATTGTTAGAAGATGAAGAACTGCCATTGTTATACAAAATTTGCGCGTGAATCTGAAATCACAAGGTAGACCAACCTAACATAGTTAAAAAATGAACTCATTTGCAGAATAAAAAAAGCGTCAACGCCCAATAACTTCCATAAGCAATAGATTACAAATAAAGAAATATATCCAATTTTCCTTACAGCTCGGCTANTGAACTCATTTGCAGAATAAAAAAAAAAAACGTCAACGCCCAATAACTTCCATAAGCAATAGATTACAAATAAAGAAATATATCCAATTTTCCTTACAGCTCGGCTATTATTAACGAACCACAAGACTGAACCGTCCTGTGAGTGAAAAAGCAATAAGGAGAGCTGGAGATTGGGCCTTAGTGCGATCTGGTTACTGTTATTCAAAGCTCTTTGTAGGACATCGCAGTTGTGGACACCTACATCTTAGGTTCGGACCGTCAGTTGTCATTGCCAGTCGTATCCTGCGTTATGATGTTCCACGACTATCGAAACTATAGCGTCCGAGAAAAACAGAACAGAATAAAAATTACCAATTCCAGATAGTTAGCTCATTTATATTCAGTATTAGTAACTAACGCGTTTACATGCGAAGCCCGTATACAATTTTAGTAATCTTGTAAATACCTATGCTTAAAATTGTACAAAATTATATACACCGTGTAAAATATGGCAGATTGTAACACCAGGGTTGCATAGAAAAGTGAAAACTGGGATGAAAATATATCGGTAATTTTGTTATCATGGCCAATCGTTTTGTCTCAGCGGCTCTATGAACGTAGCGTGTGATCATGTGTGGGGCAACACGCCAGGCACACAGTATTGCCATAATGAAGCAGTAAATTATGCATTGTAATGTTCCACGCGTGATTCATCCTGTAGTGAAAGTACACGTCAATACACACCACCCTACAGTACAAGCGTAAAAGCCAAACTAACGGTCCACAAGAGGGGTCCACAACACTTTGTTAGACGGGCGGGTTTCACATCAGATATTCGAAGTGTCCGCCGTCCGTTCGCTGGCATATCACCTTGCACATTATTAAGCATATCCTCATCAACTGTAGTAATCGCAGCATATAATTTTGCCACCACATCTGCAATATCACACGCTAGATTCAAGGGCCGCTGCGACTGAATGGTTGGTCGTAGTACAAAATGAATCGTATATTTTCGTCAGAGCATTCACTTATTTTCGCAACCCCGGTGTTATTTCGCCATTCTTTACACGTCGTATACGCCACCAAAGCCCTTCGACAGCCAAGACATACTTGAATGAAACAGTTCATCTTAATTCGAATCACAGTCGCTTCGGTTTTTGTGCTACGACCGATCACGGTAGTTCTTCCCGAGCCAAATAAATGTTCATACGCACACTCAACCCAACTCTCGACGTGAAACTTGGGTTACAAACACAGGTACCGAAGAGTAACTGAACTCCAATTTCGCGTCGTTTCCCCCGCTCGTAGAACAGGTTTCCAAGTCAGATTACAGAAACTCAACCTTTTGGGTGACGGTACAAACGTACACTTACAAGCATATAGTTGAGTTGAGAGATTTGGATGACTCGTCAACAGCTAGGCCTTAAGCGCCCATGACGGTTAAAAATAAGACGGAGATGGAGCAGCGACAGAATGACAGGGCAGGGTAGAACATGCTGGCCAACGGAAACATCCACTACGTTCCACAGCAAGCGAAGACCAGGCGTGGTCCTGCCGTTAATCGAAACAGCATCGCCTTGGTGGGAGGCCGACTGCTAGCCACCCATTCAGCGCCAGTGACGTACGCATCGTACGCATTTTGGTAAAATTTTTTTTGGAGCGGAAGGGGGGGGGGGTTCGTTCGTGGCAATATCCTACCCACCTCCCGCCACCAAAAATTCGAATTTTTGTATAGTTATTGCAGTGTGATATTGTTGGATTGGAACAGCAACTTCCATGTCCCGCGGACCTAAAATTAGGAAAATCTATAAAGGATAATTTTAATTATGATATTTTTAATGTTCTGCCAGCTAAATATAATTTCGAAGTTTGCCTAATGCGCGGTGCTGTGTTATGCATGATCGCGTCATCGGCCTCTTCTTCGCTGAACAGACAGTTACTGCTGTCATCTACCTGGACGTGCTGGAAAACTTTGTGTTCCCTCAAATCGAAGAGAGCTTCAGCCTGAGGTTATATTTTCCAACGGGGCGGAGCGCCACCTCACTGGGGTGTCATTGCGCGCAGTGCTTTGGACGAACACATCCCGGGAAGATAGATCGGACGCGGTGGTCCGGTCCATCGAGGTCGCCGAGGTCGCTCGATGTAACCCCGATGGATTAATTCCTCTGGGGTTACGTCAAAGACTGTGTACAGGATAAAGGTATTGAACATCCATTATTTGAAAGACAGAATAACCAGGGCGATAGCGACTGTAGACGTCGGTATACTGGCCCGAGCATGTGGAGAAATTGACTATCGTCTTGAAATTCTCCGTGCGACAAAAGGAGCACACATAGAAATATACTAACATTAAATTTTAAGAGTTTAAAAATTTATTGGCGCCACATTTTCATTTTCATTAAAATTAGTTTCCAATTTATTTTAGATTGAAATGTGCCAGGGACTTTGTGTACGCCCTGTATTTGTAGATCTATTTACGGATTTTGGCTATATATATATATATATTGGTGGGAATCGGTTGATTGATCCTCGTGATATGGCATAAAATCTCTTCTTCATTTTTTCAATTGACGATCGTCATAAATGGAGGACAAACATGTTACGTATTAGCACATCCTATGATTGTAAATATAGCACACTAAGCTAGAATGTTTTTATAGTCGCCATTCGGAAAAAAAGAATCTTGCAAACTTAAAACATATAAATAAATATGGCCTACCACAGTTTAACGTATTTGACAAACTTGGAAGAAATCGGTTGATTGATTCCCGACAACTGACACAAAAACATTATAATTTAGGGCTATCTTACAAAAAGGCGGAGATGTAACAAATTATATTGATATAATAAGATACTGGTAGCAAACAAAGTTAAGTTGTAATTCGTTTCGTAGTTATGTACATATAACATACTGAGCTAAAATTTATACGGCTGCCATTTTGATAATAAGTATCTCACGCACTCTAAACATATCTGTTTGCATGGCATAGCATAGTTTTTCATGTTTGCCAAATTTTGTAGAAATAATTTTTTTTTCCGGAGATATGACATAAAAATATTAATTTTTCATGTGACTATCTTAAAAAGTGGTGTACAAAAGAATTCTTGTGTAGACACATTTGATGGTTGTAATATGTACTGTAAGTATACAAAGTTATGTTGGAATTAATCACATGGTTTCGACTATGTAGTATACGAAGCTAAAATAACTATGTGTCTGGCCCTTTGAAAATAAATGTCTGAACTTTGTGAAGCATACTAGTTTACTTCATCTGTCGCATGGCTAATTGTTTGCCAAATTCGGTAAGAATCGGTAAATNGACTATGTAGTATACGAAGCTAAAATAACTATGTGTCTGGCCCTTTGAAAATAAATGTCGTAACTTTGTGAAGCATACTAGTTTACTTCATCTGTCGCATGGCTAATTGTTTGCCAAATTCGGTAAGAATCGGTAAATTGTTTCCCGAGATACGAGATAAAATGTTTACTTATTTGTGTTCCTCCATTTTACAAACCGGCTAGCAAAAGTGGTTATTTCTTGGCATATATTATGCTTATAATAGATACTGTCAGTATCCTAATTTTGGTCGAAAATGGTCGAACTGTATGCTAGTTATAGGTAGACCACGTTCCTGCTCAAGATTGACGCTATGTTGGCTTCCGGAGAATGTGGTGGACGATAAATCGACTTCAAATCCATATGGCAGGCAGGCAGGCAGGCATCTTCACTACAAGAACAATATCTGCAAATATATGAAAAATGTGTGATGTAAAAACACATGTTGACTAGATTTTAAAATTATATTTTATTAAGTTTTTTATTATATCTTTGTTCACATTACCAAAATATTATAGCTCTCAGACTTGTGGCATAAATTTCAGCAATTAAGTGTTTTGTTTTTTCCTTTTATTATTTTCATAGTTTTTTACATACGACTAAAAATTATTACAAAATAAAATTAACAAATTTAAAAAAAACTTAAAAAAAAATATTGGGAATATTTATGCCTTCTTGAAAAAATTTTTTTTTCCCCCATTATCATTATATAAAAAAATGCTTAAAACAATTCTGTCTATAAAAAATCTATTTTTGGTAACATACATTTTACAATCAAGGATTCATTNTTGTTTTTTCCTTTTATTATTTTCATAGTTTTTTACATACGACTAAAAATTATTACAAAATAAAATTAACAAATTAAAAAAAAACTTAAAAAAAAATATTGGGAATATTTATGCCTTCTTGAAAAAAAAATTTTTCCCCCATTATCATTATATAANAAAAAAAACTTAAAAAAAAATATTGGGAATATTTATGCCTTCTTGAAAAAAAAATTTTTCCCCCATTATCATTATATAAAAAAAATGCTTAAAACAATTCTGTCTATAAAAAATCTATTTTTGGTAACATACATTTTACAATCAAGGATTCATTAAAATCTTAAAAATTTTATTGAAAAGTTAATAAAAATTACATGGAAAAATGAGGAAGGCTAAAATAATAATACAAAAATACAATTTCAAACACTATTTACTACACAGCAAATAAATACAAATGCGGCTTTTTTTTATTTCTGGCTATTTCATAATTTTTGTCTCTGGTTAACAAAAAACTGTACACATTGCACTATTGTACTACCTTAGAAGATTGACACATGCAAGGCTACGCAGTTCGCGAATGATGGTAACCGTCAGATTCTTCCGAAACGCCGCACAAATCTCTGGAACGCAGTGAGGTCCCTCTCGACCACTGACACCACCTGTCCCCAGTTGATCACCGCACTGCTCCTAAGAGCACTGCCTACCGGCTGGCAGCTGCGAAATTTTAATAGGAAATCCCATGTTAAGGAAATTTCGCCTCAGTTCGTGAATTTTAAAGACAGGCGTTTCAAACAAAATGTATTCTTAACGAATTTTTTAGAAGAATATCCCTACGAGCGTATAATTTCAATATAGATAGGCATTATGTATTTATTTTAAAACATAAATTTAAAAAATTATACATGTTATGAAAACATCTCCACTAAAGGGAAGAATATATTTTATTTGAAACGCCGATCTTTAAAATTCACGCACTGAGGCGAAATTTACAGAACATGGGATTTCCTATTAAAATTTCACAGCTGCCAGCCGATAGGCAGTACCCTGAACATTTGACTCCGCGACTTCTGCATCGCCAATGACAGAGCCAGTATCATGTCCATCAACAGCGGAACCTTTGCTGGTGGTGAAACGAGAAACGGCAGCCTCGGGAGCACACGTTGATTGGGTGCAGGTGCGTCGCTGGAACCGGTGGAAGAACCATCGGTGGTGGGTGCTGACATGTGTGCCTGGCGCCGACGATGCACCTCGCCGGCGTCTGGCTGGCGACATCCTTGGACCCAGGATGCTGGGAGCAGACCAATGGTACAGCTCCACGGCTGAGTCTGGTGCAAAGGATGGGACCAACAGTGTCTCGGGCGGACCAACAGTCTCGGTCGAGCGGACCAACAAACTCGAGTAGATCCAGTCTAAAGNCGGCTGAGTCTGGTGCAAAGGATGGGACCAACAGTGTCTCGGGCGGACCAACAGTCTCGGTCGAGCGGACCAACAAACTCGAGTAGATCCAGTCTAAAGATGGATCCAGTCTGAAGGTAGGATTAGAGTCTAGTATTCTTGTTTCGAGAATATTCTTACTCATATGTTGACAAGAACTTCGGTATTGATAGGGTAGTTGGTCTTCATTGGTCCATCCCCGGTAGGACCAATTCTAGGGCCAACCATTCTTGGTCTTACCCACAGTCTCGAGCGGACACATTCTCGGTCGTTTCCACAGTATAGAGCAATCCCATTCTCGGGCAATCCCACAGTCTCGGGCAATACCAATCTTGAGTGGAACCAGTCTAAGGGTGGACCCAGTCTAAGGGTGTATCCAGTCTAAGGGTAGACCTAGTCTAAGGGTGGACCCAGTCTCCAGTGGATCCATACTCATAGCACCCACAGTGTTGGGTGGACCAATTCTCGGGTCGTTCCCATAGTCTCGGGTAATCCCACAATTTCGTGCAATCCCACAGTTTCGGGCAATCCTACAGATTCGGGCAATCCCAGTCCAGGGCAATCACAATCTTGGGTGGACCCAGTCTTTGGTGGATCCAGTCTTTGTTGGACCCAGTCTTTGGTGTACCCAGTCTTTGGTGGAACCTGTCTAAAGGCAGACCCAGTGTAAGGGCGGACCATTCTTTTGGTAGGATTAGGGTCAATTATTCTTGTTTCGATATTCTTTTCTTCTTCATATTGATATGAACATCGGTATTTTTATTGTAGTTTGTTTGTTTTCATTGATCCATCCTCGGCAGGACCTATTTTAGGGTTAACCATTCTCGGTCGTACCCACGGTCTCGCGGACANGTTTTCATTGATCCATCCTCGGCAGGACCTATTTTAGGGTTAACCATTCTCGGTCGTACCCACGGTCTCGCGGACACATTCTCGGTCGTACCCATGGTCTCGGGAGGACACATTATTTGCTATTATTCACAAATTCTTGGGCAATCACACATTCTCAATCAATACCAGTCTAGGGCAATCACACATTCTCGATCAATCCCAGTCTAGGGCAATCCCAAAATTGGTTCGACCCAGTCTAAGGGCGGACATATTCTAAGGGCGGACCAAATCTTAGGGCGGCCCCAGTCTGTCTGGTGAGTGTGGNGACCCAGTCTAAGGGCGGACATATTCTAAGGGCGGACCAAATCTTAGGGCGGCCCCAGTCTGTCTGGTGAGTGTGGTGTTAGCAGTTTCTGAGTTTGGTATGTTTATAAGGTTATTCCGAAGGTAAATTACAATGTCGAATTGTGGACTCTGAGAGGTTATATGAAATACCTTTCTGAACAGTTTAATACCTACATTGACCTAGCTTTTAGAAAACAGTTTTGCGGACCTAAAAAAACTTCCTGCTGGAGGATCCCTTGGTTCATTTTTGGCATTTTCGATGTATCTTAAAATATATTCTCACTTAATCGGATGTTTTTATATCATATGTTCTTGACAATTTAANATACCTACATTGACCTAGCTTTTAGAAAACAGTTTTGCGGACCTAAAAAAACTTCCTGCTGGAGGATCCCTTGGTTAATTTTTGGCATTTTCGATGTAAGAGGGATCGAACGATACATCGACCATTAAAAACGGTTAAATGGTTTGCGAGAATTGAGGGTTTAAACACACTGACGATTCCCTCCAGGTTCTCATTATTTGGTTTTACTTTTTTCTCTTCTTCATTTTGCCAATCTAAGCAATTATTATTTCATATTCCTTTAGTTTATGGGGATGCTCTTTAGATTGAATTGTGTCTGGTGAGTGTGGTATTAGCAGTTTCTCCGTTAGATATATTGGCTATGTTTGGCATTTTTCTATTTCTCTTAAAACATTATTTCCTAATCAGATCCTCTGATATCCCATATTGAGGAGAATTTAAAGGGGAATCTAACGATATGTCATTCATTAAAATCGAATAAATTGTTCTGCTAGAAATAAGGGTTTTAAATATTATTGAAGATTCGCTCCAGGCTCTCATTATTTGGTTTTCCTTTTTCCTTGTCTTTATTTTGACAGACTGTGCAATTAAGATTACATATTCCCTGTGTCTTCGGGGGTGCTCTTTCGATTGAAATGTGTCTGGTGAGTGTGGTGGTAGCAGTTTCTGTGTTAGGTATTTAAGGCTATTTTTTGTCATTTTTCGATTTATCTTTAAACATTCTTACCCAGTTGGATCTGCTTGTATCACATATTGTAGAGAATGTAAAGGGTATCCAGCGATATGTCGTTTATTGAAATAGAATAAATGGTTTGCGAGAAATAAGCGTTTAAGTTAATTGAAGATTCCCTCCCGGCACTTATTTGGTTTTCCTTTTTTCTCTTCGTTTTCCTGAACTTTGCAATTGAGTTTGCATATTCCTATAATTTANCTTCGGGGGTGCTCTTTCGATTGAAATGTGTCTGGTGAGTGTGGTGGTAGCAGTTTCTGTGTTAGGTATTTAAGGTTATTTTTTGCCATTTTTCGATTTATCTTTAAACATTCTTACCCAGTTGGATCTGCTTGTATCACATATTGTAGAGCATGTAAAGGGTATCCAGCGATATGTCGTTTATTGAAATAGAATAAATGGTTTGCGAGAAATAAGCGTTTAAGTTAATTGAAGATTCCCTCCTGGCACTTATTTGGTTTTCCTTTTTTCTCTTCGTTTTCCTGAACTTTGCAATTGAGTTTGCATATTCCTATAATTTANGGCACTTATTTGGTTTTCCTTTTTTCTCTTCGTTTTCCTGAACTTTGCAATTGAGTTTGCATATTCCTATAATTTACGGGGGTGCTCTTTCATTTGAAATGTATCAACCTGATACCTGCCAATGCTGAAGTTTGGAAATAGGTATTGAATCTGTAGGAGCCGCACTACGCGGTCGTGAAATACGTAGCCCTCAGGGATAGGGCGGAGGAATACGTCGACACTATTGTCTGTAGGTCCAATTTACTAATAAATTACACTTTAGTTGTGAGTTCACATACTCGAGTTTTATTGTTGCTTGAACAGGTTAACTGGTACATGAACTCACGAGACAACGCCCTCCCTTTTCTGTACGTAGATTACGTGATACTTGGCGCGGCGATTTTGCGTCNCAAACCTTAGTCCTGTGAAATAAATCATTATAAGCAGTTACAGTGTACCTTCCCCCTCCCCTCAGAAGCTTATTGTCTCTGGTCCTGGGGTGGCATGACTGGCTTTATTAGAGAGATATAGAGTTCGAGTTCGATTTGTTGTATTAAAGCTGTTCTTCCAAAACTACTCTTATATTTACAGTTACATTTCAGGCATTTACTGGAGAAATTCACTGTCGTGTGAATTCACAGGTTTGGATCTATGCATCATTAGATTAATGACTGGAGGCATAGATACAATTATCTTTTGTAAAGGAAGAGGACAAGCGGAAACGATGATTAGTACAATTTTTTTTTCATACACGTATTGTATCAGGAACTAATTAAAACATTTCATTAAGCAAAATCGGTTTGAAATTTTTAATTATTCAGGCTCAACAAGTACACTTAAAAAAATTCTTCATAGAACTTGTCGATACAGTGACACGAGCGAAAAATTATACACACTTAAAATGTTGATCAAGAACCTTTCGTTGCATCTAAATATTACAGATATTTGGGCAGAAAAAATGGCACACAAGGTCGACCGGCTTGAAGATCTACGTTAGCTTTTAACACTTTCAATGCTCGACGAAATTACGTAGCGTGAATGAGTGAGTGAAGATATTTGGGCGGCTATTAACAGCGAGGTCTTGAGAGCCGATGAGGGTGATTTGAGGTGAGTGTGGAGCAATGCCGGAATGAAGGGGCGGGGGAAACGGGAGAGCTCCAAGAAAACCCTCTGACCAGCGGCATCGTCCGGCATGATTCCCACTTGCGAAAATCCGGAGTGAACCGGCCGGGGATTGAACCCAATTCGTCTTTTTGTTTATAAACTGATACGCACAATTTATTATGTTCGCTGCTGTTATTGGTGGATGCGAATATGCCCGCACCTTTGAATATAGAGAGCCATTAACAACGTACGCCTGATGAGCTCTGTGTGGAAAAGTGAACAAAATACACGGCGAAATCAATAAGCAACNGAGCCATTAACAACGTACGCCTGATGAGCTCTGTGTGGAAAAGTGAACAAAATACACGGCGAAATCAATAAGCAACGGACAATGATATGTTTAGGTCTTCACAGACACACACAGAGAAACATAACTGAGCTGATTTTTTAAAATTGGTTATCCATAGACTGGACCACGCGTGACTTTCCGCCTCAACTTAAGGGACCGCGATGGTGTAGTGGTCAGACCACTCGCTTCCCACCTAGACGAACAAGGTTCGATTCTCGGCGGGGTCGCTCCTGGATAGTCGCACGTGGGAATCGCGCCGGACGATGCCGCTGGTCGACGGGTTTTCTCGGAGCTCTCCCGTTTCTCCCGCCTTTTAATTCCGCAGCTTCTCCATACTACACTTCACTCTCATCGGCTCTCAAGGCTTCGCGATGTTAAGANACACACAAACTGTGCCCTCTATGGGAAATATAGGGGTGGGGTACATGTTATCCTTTACTTCCATTGATTTTCCTCATGCTTTTATTCTGGCCTATGGTTTTCTGTCGGACCAAGTTAATATCACAGAGTATATAAGTATATTGTGACGAAATGACGAAGCGGTTAATTTTATGGGGGCGTACCCATTCTCTGATTGGCTGCGCGAGGCTCTGGAAACGGGGCCTAGTGTCTGATTGGCGACTGCAGGCTGTGAAAGGTACCCTACTGGGTGAGCTGCCAGCTGGCATGTAAGTTACCAGTTGCTGATTGGCATGTAGGTTACCAGTTGCTGATTTGGCGAACTGCGTTCCGAAATGTTGCTGTACAGCGACGCCATTTTGGTAGCGTGTGCAGCTGGAGTTAGCGAGACAAGCTGCTGTTTAGCTTCTGTATTCTTAGGTATTATGTGGTCATATGGAAGGCATTCTCGGCGAGTCATTCGTTTCAGTTGTGTTCCCAGGTATGAAGCGGACTCTGCGGTAAAGAGAGAGATGTAATGGGCGATTTCCTGCAGCAACAGGACTGCCAGTCCCTGCAACCAGCTGGATTAGACAGCACTTTTTGCGTGGGAACTTTCAGAATGCAAGCTCCCGACATCCTACTGTGTGAGAGCGGACGATCACTGGACCCAATAATCATAACGTATACGAAACTAAATGGATATAAAACATTTCTTAATTTAATCTCGTAGGAGGTTACATTAAGCATTTATTTATACAGTACGTGAGAAAACATTCCTCGAATAAAATACGAAAAAAAAGTGATATACACATAGCTCAAAAATGATTCATTATATTTTTTTTNGAAAACATTCCTCGAATAAAATACGAAAAAAAAGTGATATACACATAGCTCAAAAATGATTCATTATATTTTTTTTTCCAAACCTACCCTTATCTAAGTGTAAAGTGTATACATCCGAGGTAGGGACGGGAGCTAAGTGTGTCTCNAAAACATTCCTCGAATAAAATACGAAAAAAAAGTGATATACACATAGCTCAAAAATGATTCATTATATTTTTTTTCCAAACCTACCCTTATCTAAGTGTAAAGTGTATACATCCGAGGTAGGGACGGGAGCTAAGTGTGTCTCNTTTTTTTTCCAAACCTACCCTTATCTAAGTGTAAAGTGTATACATCCGAGGTAGGGACGGGAGCTAAGTGTGTCTCAGGGCTGAGCCCCATATGCATACAGTGTAAGGAATTCACGCAAGGAGGCATACATCGCAGCAGAGAGGGATTGGGCAGCCATGGACGCGATTGAGGCCACGGTTACCTCCCTAAGCGTACCTATAGAAAACCTGTAGCTCAGAAGAGAGGTACAAACTGGCAACGATACAGTAAGATCCCTCCCATTAAAATATTATGTTTAGTTTATCATGCATTAAGGAGGAAGTATCCTTGCCATCTTGGATTTACATATTTTCCTCCATAACTTAATTATCGGAGTCAATATTTAAAAACCAAGCTTTTTAAGGTGTATGGAACATCTTAACNTATTTTCCTCCATAACTTAATTATCGGAGTCAATATTTAAAAACCAAGCTTTTTAAGGTGTATGGAACATCTTAACCGTTATTTTGAAATCCAACTTTCTTTTTCTAGCGTGATTAGTTGCACATCAGTAACGGTAATCAAATATTACCTAATTATTTAATAATTTCAAACCCACATGGGAAAATACAGGTATAATTAAAAACTTACAAATTTAAAAAAAATTGTTGAGTAGTCCTTTGTCATGTCTAGCTTTGATTTTTTATGTCTGGTGATACATTTTCATTACTAAGATTTGTAAGAAAAATCGAAGAATGAATGGATACTAGCTCCTTAACAGAAATGTTACGGGAAAAGTAGGTTCGGAACTATGCTCTTAATTAGTAGGAAGTTAAAAGCTAGTAGAGAGGGCGGCACCTTGTTTTTCTCATTTTATTGTGTTGCGCTTGCTTAAGAATCATTACCTTGTTAGAGCCCCTTTTCTGCCTTGTGCTTTGATTGTTTAACAGCCTTTTATTAATAGCTCATGGGTAGAAATTTATGTGACAGTTCAATAGGTTGACCAAGTTCGTTTACATTTCGTTCTCTTTGACAAATGTAATTATTATTAATTATATATAAATAATAATGCAATTAGTCATATTATTTCAATGCAAATCTTTGGATACTATCGTGATTGCATTACGGACGTCGGCGAGAAAATTCGCAACACTCTCAGGACAAACAAGCGCATCCGGGATTCGGTGTGACGACGAATTTCAGCTGTATGCTATCTTTGCCGACCGTGGATATTTCTAAGGTCACTTCTTAGATCATACTTCAGGAGACCGCAGAGACTCTTTCCTTATGTACGCTTTGTTACATGCCATAATAAATTTGTTCCTGTCGGTTTCAATACCTAAGGCCACCAAAAATTATGTGGGAATAAATGAAATAATTCGTTAGTACTGAGTCCCTTAAAAATCCTATCCAGAATAACTGCGTGTATATAACTGATTTTTTTTCCTTTAGAAAAAACGATTTCCTAAATTTTAGAATATTTATTTTAGTTACATAATTGATTACAACCTTGTGGGAAAACTATTTATAATTACACTGGAATGTTAGCTTACATGAGAAGACATAATAGAGTGCACATCAGTAGATTAAGTAGGTGCGAGGGACATATTTTGACAGAACAGTTAGAATTGATAAATGTCACAGACTTTGGAACCTCCCAAACAGAATGATTAAAACTTGTAATCAAGTAATGGGCTAGTTTACGAATAGCTCACAATTTCTAAATCAACCCTTAAAAAAAAAAAATCTCGAAACTTTGATAAGGAAATGTGATATTTATGTTTCTCACCGCCGGTCTGTTCGTCCCTCCTTTTCCCTTTTTCCCTTGCTTCTTAGCAGTGACACAGATGACTTACAANTTCTCACCGCCGGTCTGTTCGTCCCTCCTTTTCCCTTTTTCCCTTGCTTCTTAGCAGTGACACAGATGACTTACAATTCTGTGAGAAGTAATTAGTACTCTAGGGGTAGGAGCGTTGCGGATCGGGAAGGAGTACGGCGTTGTTCGGTTCGTGCCTACTGGAACGACAGCTCATACCTAGCGGCTTTATATAGCACTTTCGAGAAAGTAAAGTAATGCCTCCCTTTTTGAGAAACGTTTCGACGCTGAATTAAGTCGTACCTTGATGTGTGCAAATGTAGAATAGTCTGGAAAGGTTTGGGGGCAGGTATAAAAAGAGCTCATTTACCAGGCCGATGGTAGTTTTTGAAGAGTGTTGTGAACGGCGGTGTCCAGCGGATGTTCCTGCTGANAGAGCTCATTTACCAGGCCGATGGTAGTTTTTGAAGAGTGTTGTGAACGGCGGTGTCCAGCGGATGTTCCTGCTGATTCGACGAGAGGCTGTGGTTGTTTGTAGGGCGAAGATGGCGATAGTCCGACACACTGAGAAAAAAATACTGTTGTAGGTACCAACCAACCATCAGATGGGTTGTTGTAAACCTAGATGCTGTACANACACACTGAGAAAAAAATACTGTTGTAGGTACCAACCAACCATCAGATGGGTTGTTGTAAACCTAGATGCTGTACACCTAGGGAGTAGCACCAACAGAATCGTCCATTGAGGTCCTGCTCGTGATTTTGCCTGCACTAATATATGTAGTTATTACAGCGGAACACCCTGTTCCTACTACAGAACAAGGTCCCCCCCCCCTCGCCCTCAAAATTTCAGTAATATTTATAGATCGTTCCTGCAACGACTAGAACTCTAATATACTAGCGAAATATTCTGACTCGAGTCAAGAAATTTTCTCTTGCCACTTATCTGCTACTTTTTTTCTGTGTAGTTGTAGGCCTGTGAGCAATGGCTTAGCCACATTTTTGACGTAATACAATCTCCGTCAATTACTATATCCTTCCCGTTATTATGTTATTTGGTTATTCATGTAATCATATTATACTTCATTCCTCTAGGCCTGTACCATGCAAATTGGTGAGGCAATTCCAAAAGGTAACGATTTACGATATATTCTCTAACCAAAAGAATGCCGAAAAATTCTAGTGTCTCTTAAAATTTATCTATGACGGAGTTAAGTGTCGCTCAAATCAGTAGTTTTTAAGCAGCGTTTACATATTTCATTTCCGCATAACAAACCTAGCTGGTATCCAGAGAGCTTAACTGAATTGGCCGACGTTGAATTTACCATTCGTTTTTTCAAGGTTGGCCTGAAGCAACTGTATCCGTTAATGTTCTGCCGCACTCAATTTGTGCTGTATAGTTGAACGCAAAGTGAAAAAGGCGAACTGATTCCTGAAGCTGTTATTTTCAACTCAATGTGTTTAAGTTGATTGAAGGCCTTNCGCAAAGTGAAAAAGGCGAACTGATTCCTGAAGCTGTTATTTTCAACTCAATGTGTTTAAGTTGATTGAAGGCCTTGAGACTGAATCGTTACCAGCGCAGAATCGAGCAAACTAGCAGTAAGAAGTAATATTTCTAAATAGCATTAGAGGGTNGAGACTGAATCGTTACCAGCGCAGAATCGAGCAAACTAGCAGTAAGAAGTAATATTTCTAAATAGCATTAGAGGGTATAATTTTGCTCAAAATAGTTATACGTTTCTTGATAATTCCACTTTGCAAAGTACTCGTGTGCAATTTTTTTAATGGTGGATTCTGGCTAAATCATCTGCATATTGCGAAAATGAAATTGTTTTTACACACCGCAAATTGCCGTAGATAAAAAAAAAAACAATTAATATATTTTAATCTGAGAAAAATAGGGTATCGGGAATGGCTCTTAATGATTTACTGCGACGGTTGTGGCGTGTCGTAATGACAAAATACCGTTGCGAGCAAGCTGGCGTACTAAGACATAATCGGTAAATTCGAACGCACCGTCACAATTAGAGAGCGAAATACAATATAGTGCCTCTCTTGTCTAACGTAATGACCCAATCATTGCCAAGCGATATGGTATTCATTCTGCAGACTTCGCTTCGAGTAATTTAATACGTAGGCCTATATGGATGCGCGAATACAAATACTCCAATTGGCGTGTGCTTTGATCGTGTTGATGAAAATCTACTAACCACGAAGCATAGAAAATACGATATTTTCACTTTAAAGTAAAATAAATATACAACAAACTATGATGGAGCCTACATTTTGAACGCGCCATTTCAAAATCAGATAATAACCTCCCCGGAAGAGAATTAATCGCGTTACGTGTTTAAGGCGGTAGTAATATTAGGCTCTTGTAGATGGCGTTGTACCAGAATGATTGAGCCAATATATACCTGAGTAGTGTGCTATGGGATTCATAGATATCGAAGAAGTGGATGTTTTTAGTGAATTTATAGTTCGGTTTTTGGTCAATGTAACGCAAAACAGATGTTAATGATTGGCGAAAAAAAATATACATATTTGCATTTGGGCGTGCCGAAGGCCATAGTATGAATGCAGTATATAGCGAAATTTCCACAATGTAAGAAATTTCTGTATTTGTACGAGGTTTTCTTTGGCAAATGGTTGCCAAAGATATTCTTGTAACACTACAAATAATGTAGATTATAAATTTCTCAAAATCATAGTGGAGTATGTGTGGAACTAATATTGAGTTCTAGCTAGCAAGTGATGTAGAATTCAAGTCTATTATAAAAATTAAGCTACATATACAGTTTTGTACGTTTTATAAAATAGTGTTTTGTAAATACACAATATTATATTTGTAGAGTTACAAGAAAATCTTTGGCAAATATAGTTTACAAATTGTTTGTAACAAGCACAGACAATTTTTACTGAGCAGGTGCTTCGAAGCATTAGCAGTTACAAAAACCTGAGGCTGCAAGCAATTCTCGTTGAAATTGTTGCCGAAAGACGAAACTAACGGAAAGGAAGCGCACCGCCGTATTTTACATCTTGCGAATGAAAATCGCTTCTCTTTCAGACAACACTTAATACTGTTTATTAACTCCACAGAGAATTCCATGTCAAAACATTTTGAGTAGAGTGGTATGCAAGAGGCCTTTATTAACTTTTGCTCACAGTTAATCGATTNAATTCCATGTCAAAACATTTTGAGTAGAGTGGTATGCAAGAGGCCTTTATTAACTTTTGCTCACAGTTAATCGATTACAGTGAGCGAAGTGACACTAACATAAATTGGCCTGTTTATAGCTGGAAACGTGTGATCTGGTCAGACGAACATCATTTCTGCCTTCTGGGAATGACGCTAGGCGTCCCGCCATAAGCCCCAGGACGCCATCAACGAGGACTGCGTGCAAGGTATAGTGTTTAATCTTTAAGCGGCGTACCCACAAATAAAATTAAATACTTTTCTTAACATGCAAATACCTGGAAGTAAATATTGAAATTTCCGCAACGACAAACGTACAAAACCAATTTTCTAAAAGTATTAGTTTGTAATTTGTCGATAGAGTGTTGTTTAGCTGCTGTTAGTGTATATAACCGCCACATAAATATGCGGTACACTCTTTCAGAGTTTCCCCAATGGAAAATTTCCTGAATTTAATTTTTATATGCGTTTTTTTTTAAATNATGCGGTACACTCTTTCAGAGTTTCCCCAATGGAAAATTTCCTGAATTTAATTTTTATATGCGTTTTTTTTTAAATTAGATTGCCGGGTTTTTTTTAAATCTTCCACGACTGTCTCAACTACAACAACATTAATTTAACACAGAGTACTTATGCATACAGAGGTGAAAAAGCTGCTTATACCGCAATCTCCAGCCGACCACGCTAGTAAAATGGCGTAACTGGCTAGCAAAATGTAGGAACGCCATTCGCCAGTCGGCGCCCGGCAACATACTCGCCAAACAATAGAGATTCCTTCGCAGCATGCAGTAGCCAATCAAACACAAGTTCCGTTCCCAGAGCCTCGCGGAGCCAATCAGAAAATGGGCACGTCCACATCAAAGGAACCGCCACGCCATTTCGTTTCCGTGCACTCAGAGACCTTTCTCCTATTTGTACTGTCAGCAGCTGAGACTGCCGACGAGTGTTTCTTTATTTACTGATTCCGCTGGTTAGTCACTGACGAAAGGTGTTTCGGCGCCCTACCACTACAGGATAGAGCGAGCAGCTGCAGACGAACAATCACGGCGATGGCGAACGACAAACCTAACCAAGAAACTGTAANATCTGAGAAAAATAGGGTATCGGGAATGGCTCTTAATGATTTACTGCGACGGTTGTGGCGTGTCGTAATGACAAACTACCGTTGCGAGCAAGCTGGCGTACTAAGACATAATCGGTAAATTCGAACGCACCGTCACAATTAGAGAGCGAAATACAATATAGTGCCTCTCTTGTCTAACGTAATGACCCAATCATTGCCAAGCGATATGGTATTCATTCTGCAGACTTCGCTTCGGGTAATTTAATACGTAGGCCTATATGGATGCGCGAATACAAATACTCCAATTGGCGTGTGCTTTGATCGTGTTGATGAAAATCTACTAACCACGAAGCATAGAAAATACGATATTTTCACTTTAAAGTAAAATAAATATACAACAAACTATGATGGAGCCTACATTTTGAACGCGCCATTTCAAAATCAGATAATAACCTCCCCGGAAGAGAATTAATCGCGTTACGTGTTTAAGGCGGTAGTAATATTAGGCTCTTGTAGATGGCGTTGTACCAGAATGATTGAGCCAATATATACCTGAGTAGTGTGCTATGGGATTCATAGATATCGAAGAAGTGGATGTTTTTAGTGAATTTATAGTTCGGTTTTTGGTCAATGTAACGCAAAACAGATGTTAATGATTGGCGAAAAAAAATATACATATTTGCATTTGGGCGTGCCGAAGGCCATAGTATGAATGCAGTATATAGCGAAATTTCCACAATGTAAGAAATTTCTGTATTTGTACGAGGTTTTCTTTGGCAAATGGTTGCCAAAGATATTCTTGTAACACTACAAATAATGTAGATTATAAATTTCTCAAAATCATAGTGGAGTATGTGTGGAACTAATATTGAGTTCTAGCTAGCAAGTGATGTAGACTTCAAGTTTATTATAAAAATTAAGCTATATAAACAGTTTTGTACGTTTTATGAAATAGTGTTTTGTAAATACCCAATATTAGATTTGTAGAGTTACAAGAAAATCTTTGGCAAATATAGTTTATAAATTGTTTGTAACAAGCACAGACAATTTTTACTGAGCAGGCACTTCGAAGCACCAGCAGTTACAAAAACCTGAGGCTGCAAGTAAATCTCGTTAAAATTGTTGCCGAAAGACGAAACTAACGGAAAGGAACCGCGCTGCCGTATTTTACATCTTGCGAATGAAAATCGCTTCTCTTCCAGACAACATTTACCGCTGTTTAATAACTCCACAGATAATTCCATGTCAAAACATTTTGAGTAGAGTGGTATGCAAGAGGCCTTTATTAACTTTTGCTCACAGTTAATCGATTACAGTGAGCGAAGTGACACTAACATAAATTGGCCTGTTTATAGCTGGAAACGTGTGATCTGGTCAGACGAACATCATTTCTGCCTTCTGGGAATGACGCTAGGCGTCCCGCCATAAGCCCCAGGACGCCATCAACGAGGACTGCGTGCAAGGTATAGTGTTTAATCTTTAAGCGGCGTACCCACAAATAAAATTAAATACTTTTCTTAACATGCAAATACCTGGAAGTAAATATTGAAATTTCCGCAACGACAAACGTACAAAACCAATTTTCTAAAAGTATTAGTTTGTAATTTGTCGATAGAGTGTTGCTTAGCTGCTGTTAGTGTATATAACCGCCACATAAATATGCGGTACACTCTTTCAGAGTTTCCCCAATGGAAAATTTCCTGAATTTAATTTTTATATGCGTTTTTTTTTAAATTAGATTGCCGGGTTTTTTTTAAATCTTCCACGACTGTCTCAACTACAACAACATTAATTTAACACAGAGTACTTATGCATACAGAGGTGAAAAAGCTGCTTATACCGCAATCTCCAGCCGACCACGCTAGTAAAATGGCGTNAAATTAGATTGCCGGGTTTTTTTTAAATCTTCCACGACTGTCTCAACTACAACAACATTAATTTAACACAGAGTACTTATGCATACAGAGGTGAAAAAGCTGCTTATACCGCAATCTCCAGCCGACCACGCTAGTAAAATGGCGTAACTGGCTAGCAAAATGTAGGAACGCCATTCGCCAGTCGGCGCCCGGCAACATACTCGCCAGAATGCAACCCAAACAATAGAGATTCCTTCGCAGCATACAGTAGCTAATCAAACACAAGTTCCGTTCCCAGAGCCTCGCGGAGCCAATCAGAAAATGGGCACGTCCACATCAAAGGAACCGCCACGCCATTTCGTTTCCGTGCACTCAGAGACCTTTCTCCTATTTGTACTATCAGCAGCTGAGACTGCCGAAGAGTATTTATTTATTTACTGATTCCGCTGATTAGTCACTGACGAAAGGTGTTTCGGCGCCCTACCCCTACAGGATAGAGCGAGCAGCTGCAGACGAACAATCACGGCGATGGCGAACGACAAACCTAACCAAGAAACTGTAACATGGCTGTTATCTACCGAGGACGCGAAAAGAGTAAGGTTGGGTTGGTATCAGATTATTTTCGCCTGCACTGAAAGTCGCTACAATAACATCTACAAATTAATCTCCGTATCATCGAAAAACACATCCATTGCTGACGAGTGTTCCGCTATTGAGGAGACCACCGACGGTCTGTGGGCGTTCCTAAATGGTTTCCTGCTGATGCTGCTGCCAGCAGGAAAAGAAATGTAGCCTTAATCTGCTGTGCCGTTCTGTACTTCGACGAAACACCTTCTCCTGAGACTCGACCAATTGCCTAGTATAAACAACGTTATATGCTGTTCACTTTAAAACGAACACTTTTGAAAGCCCTGCTTAAGATCTACTTGTATGCACATCGTGTATTCTTCCGCCATATGTNACTTTAAAACGAACACTTTTGAAAGCCCTGCTTAAGATCTACTTGTATGCACATCGTGTATTCTTCCGCCATATGTGGAAGAATACACGATGCTCACTTTATTCATGCGTCGGTCAAGTGAATTTGCGGAATTAATATAAAAGTAAAGATTGTTTAAAATTGTATCTATCTTATACTTACATGAATTAAAAAAAAAGGAAAGCAAAACATTATTATTATTATTTACAATTTTTTTTCCTTTCAACTTTAATTTAACGTTATGGCCCGTCACTAATTTCCTTCTGTCGTTACCAACTTTACTGGACGCATATTACTCGGCGTGCCGATTAAAATATAGGCAAGTAGGAGCAGTGACAGTTTTCAAAGATTGATTTCAAAAGTGCTCATCAATCGTGAACGGTCTATAGCAGAATGCCGTGCCTGACGAAACGCGCGCTCTTTCAACAAGCCCATGCACGATGTA
>NQII01002164.1:279514-300510 GCA_002778355.1 Clitarchus hookeri
GCTGTCTTCGCCGAACTTCCTACCAGACCACAGCGACACCAGAGGGCGGTGTCCGTCAACCGACTCCAGGGGACGCGGCTAAGGGTGAGCTCCTTCTATCAATGTAATCTTCCTCCTAACCACTTTCCTCTGTCCATCCCTCTACCTCTACCGTTGGACAAGTCTATAATACCATTTAACTCGATGTATAACTTATTCAACAAGTATAAAGTAAAGTCTCTATTAGTATTTATTATATTAACTCTTTTATTCTAAACTTAACCCAACTTCCTTATCTTAACCTATCTGTTATATATCCTAAACCAACCAATATAACAATATGGAAGAAATTAAGCACGACATTCATAAGTTCTCACTTATTAGTGAATCACCTGCAACAATGTATATCAACAAAAGAGGTTCAAACAATTGTATGACGTTTGTTTACGCATGATCTTAGCCTCAAACCCACTTTTTAATAGGAGGAAAAATAACATTTACATAACTTGATTATGTTAGTATTTGCGTTATAACTTAGTAAAAAGGCGTGTAGATGCATATCAAAGAACATATTTTAGTAAAGTTCTAGTAAATGTTTTGCAAACTTTTGTCGAAGTCCTGTGTTTTTGACTGTTCTGTAGGAAGAAAAGCAGTTCGGTGTTGGCACACGAGACTGGTTACTACACAGACGACATGCGGACCCAAGGCCAATATTCCCTCTGCAAATAAACTAAGAAAGGTTTCAAAAGTATTGAACTGACAGTGAAATAACCACAACTGGTTTGAATTATCCACTCGCGCGCCTAATGTTGCCAAACATGTAGTTTTTTTTTTTGGGAGACAAATATTTTCTGAATGTGTACGATTCATGAGGTAACGTTGGTTGTTGTGAGTTATTACACGAGAACTCCGGCTGAACGTGAATAACGGTAAAAACGTCTCTCAGTGCTACATTTAAATGCTAAACGGCTAATATTTATTTTTAATGTCCGAGTCTAGTGGCTTTTTAATTGTCGTCACGACCCAGTATTCTCCTTGAACCAGTAGTGACACGTAAATGATTTTTCAAAAGCCTTTTTGATAATATTACCTTTTTATTTGTAACTATGAGTATGAAAAAGCGTTTATATTAACATAATTAGTGTACTGGGGAATCCGGTTTTCTGTACAAACATTTTGGGAAGCATTGGTACAAGAAATGTCCTGGAGCCAGCGGCAATGAGATCGCCTTGCATTTCGATTCTCGTGGACGAAACACAGCTTACGTGACACGAAGTGATACGTGCCATTTGAACCCGAAATTGATGGGCGCAAGACGGGGGGACAAAGTTTTAATGTTCAGGGAAGAAAATTTATACGTAATACGTTTTAAAGGGCAATACACTTATTTATTTTCTATTAAGTAATTTTGTGTTATTCTTGCAGTGTAATAAAATATACTTGATGGTATATTTATGTCAAACAGTGATTTATCAGGGAACTTGGCGACCGTGAAAAATGACGACTTTATGTGGACGTACACATTCTCTGATTGGTTGCGCTTAGGTCTCTTAACGGTAGTTGTGTCTGATTGGCTACTGCATTGGCCCTGTGGGGCCGGGTTGGGTACAGTCTGTGGTCTGGCAACCAACCTATAATGGGTGTAAGGTGAGGGGACTGGGTGCCTGAAAACCGGTCTGTGGGAAGGCCGCCGAGGAGAGGGGAGCCTAGAAACTGAGTACCTGGTGGGGTAGTCGTGACGGTTATGGAATTACTACTCCAGTTGGGCCTAACCCTGGCTACAGGCTCTAGTGGGAATATATAGCCTAGCACTGCTCAAGTCCATCTCCACCTCCTCGCGGTATGGGCTGGTAACATGGGGGCCGCCCCGTGGCTAACGGAGTGAGGACGACTGAAGGCGGTGATGGCCTGTCTGTGCACAGATAACTAGTCACGGCGAGGTTATGTGCAGTCTCCAGAGGCTGTATATATTCTTCGACTTGCGGTGAAGACCCCGAGAACCGAATTGCACTCCCAAAGCTGAGCCTTGATATGTGGCAAATCGGGGATGATCTCGGGGTGACGGAGTTCCTATGAAGGGACTGTCTGGCGTCCTGGAGGGGCTGGGCTGCTCTGGGTGAAAACTCAGCGTGCATGTCTGAAAATTGTGGGTACCCAGGGGATCAGTGTGAAAACCCCGGCTTAGGCTGTGCTGATCGCGGGTCGGACTCTGGGCGGCATTGGTTGAACCTTATGCTTGGAAGGAGATCTGGAGGTGGGTACTGGCCTGGAGGGCGGGCACTGCACGTACGAGAAGGGTCGGTAGCCGCTGCCCTGGAAAGCAAGCGTGCCGGCTCACTTCGGTGTCAGCTTTAAAGGGTTGGTGCTCATTAAC
Source organism: Clitarchus hookeri (assembly GCA_002778355.1). NCBI lineage: Eukaryota > Metazoa > Arthropoda > Insecta > Phasmatodea > Phasmatidae > Clitarchus > Clitarchus hookeri. The sequence continues at coordinate 281,868 of NQII01002164.1, forward strand.
GAAGGATCGACGGTCTGGTCCGCCTAGTAAGAGGACTCGTTCACAAAGCGGGTTTGTAGAGTGAGGATAGCACTCGGCCCCATCAAGGTGGCACGTACGGATTCAACTCTGTACGTTGCTGTTGACAGGTGAGGTGGAACCACCCTAGGGTGGAGAACATCCACCCACTGCGATTGGAAAGAGCGTTACTCTTTCTATACCGTCATAAGTTGATGACAGTTAATCTCGTGACTGGGAGCTCAAATCAATCTTGGTTATGGACTATGTCCAAGTCTGTGGGGAGTGCGCACCTAACAGCCTGTTGTGTAATAATCAGAACATATTTTCTCTATATGTGTAAGTCTGGTGTGACAAAACGAAGTCGGAAGAGAAAGTAATGGAAGTCCTGATCGCACTCCCCTAGTAATAAACATGCTCTGAAAGGTGTCTCCTGCAATACCTAAAAGGATCAGACGCAGGAGGAGCAAGTCTGGGTCAAACCAATGCGACACGAGGTTGTCGAAAACATGCTACTGCATGCTAGACTGCCGGCTGGCGAGTAGGTTACGAGGCGCTGATTGGTGAACGGCGTTCCAAAATTTTGCTGGCTGGGGTGCGCAGGTGGAGTTCGCATTACGAGTGGCTGTTGCCCCTCTGTATTCTTATGTACTCTGTGCTCTGAGTGAATTAAAAGACTGCATTTGCGATAGTTAGTGTTCAACCTCCCCCTCTACCTCCAAACACACAATTTAAAAAATATAAATTTTTTCTGAGCATCGAGTTGGTATTTCGTCGTTCGGAAATTAGAGTGAATATGGGAAGAGCATCCTTGACAGCTGCGCATAACTAATCTCTGTGTTCCAACATTGGACCAATTTTCTGCGACACGGCTGTCATACACGATGTGGATAGGATTCAAGGTTATAACACTGTTTAGTAAACAAGTGCTTTGAGATGTTTGTACACTTCCTACAACCAATTTAAAATGCAGTTTCATTGCNTAACACTGTTTAGTAAACAAGTGCTTTGAGATGTTTGTACACTTCCTACAACCAATTTAAAATGCAGTTTCATTGAATTACAATCGGTAAAAGTATTTTATTAATATTAAAGTGATTGTCTTTTGAAAATTAAAATATAAATAAACATGTTCCTTACTGTTGACCACGTGACTTTGACAGAAGCGTTTGTTTAGGGTACGCGGATGTTGGGTACATGCGCAGAAGACGAAAATACAATACGGTCTACCTCATCTTTATTCTATGGTTCGGAACCATGGAATCATGTCATCTTTAACCCCTGTTAAAAAAAAAATATGATGATGCAACCAAAACATTTTGACTTCTTTCAATAATGTACGCGCACATTATTTAATGTCCGTGATGGGACTTATAAACACAGACCAGCTAAAGGTGCCATAGGACGAAGAATTTCAAAACACGGTGGGACATGAATGTTTATAATATAAAAAAAACAGCGATTCTCCACTCGACGAGGTGTTAATTTCAGGACATCAATGCGCCATGAAGCGGCTGCAAAACCCGCTGTTACAGTTGGGCGTGTTGACTTCCAATGCAAGAATTCTATCAACTCTCAATGCCGCGTGCTAAGGTTAGATAGATCCTCATTACATTATTTCATAAAGATACATTGTTCATAAACGTAACTGCAATTTCCTCCCTCCGCGTTAAGTCCCATTACTATTTCTAATATTTATCTAGACTTGAGCTTGTTACATTTATTAATTGCAATGGAGTCATTTTCTGATTTCACTGTTTCTATTTAACGTTAACCTTCTTTAGTCACTCAGATGAAACACGGAAGAAATATTTCTCCCGGTTACGTAGTGTATACAGAATATTTTTGAACACCATTGACAAACTCCCGCGGCTTATTCCGTACGAATATATATACCACTTTCCCTTAAGTAATTTTTAAAGGAGCTATGCGCTTCCAAAAATTAACTTTTGAAATATTTTTTGTTAAAATTATTATAAAGTATATGCGATTAAGTACAAGTTAGTAAATAATGATTTGTATAATGGAGAACTTCTGCCTCTGAAAATGCGGTTGGTAATATTATCCCCCAACCTTAAGTAAATAGGTGTTGTCAACTTATGCTCACATGAAGCTTTGTAGAAATAAGTTGTAAACAATTTGTTAAGACAATATGTAAATTAGAACGTCTAAATTAACAGAAAAGGTCGCCTTGTTGCAAGACTATAAGGAGAACTGTTTAAGAGGAATATGTCCATCTGTGCAGACATTTCAAACATAACGTGACATGCCTGACACGTAGGCAACACAACGTGCTCAGGACGTTTGGCTGGACGACACACACGACTGGAAAACGATTATCACTCGCTGTACTTTAAACGGGCAAAGAGTCGTGTGTTAGGCGTGAGTCCGGATGAGTTGCATTACCAAATTATGATCGCACGTTATGTACAGTATCGTGCACTGAGCACACTAGTAAATAAGTGTATTGTAGTTGCATACGTGTCAGGCTACTTTCCTACTCTTTGAAATGTTCGCATAGATTTCTATAAAACGGTTTATAATATCAAAACCAAAAAACATACAACCTTGATTGACCAAGCAAATGAACCGTGGAACCGTGAAGTTTGTTTACTATACTCGTACATTCATAAATGTTCAATGTGAACACCACGAGCGGCCTGAACGACATCCACGCGTTAATCAAACTCGTTCCACGCTCTTGTCAGCATGTCCGGTGTTACGGTTTGGATGGCGTCCGTAATTCTCACATTGAGGTCGTCAATGTTAGCCGCAATGGTGGACGAAACACTTGATCCTTTATGAACCCCACTAGCAAAAAAATCGCAAATGGTAAGATCCGGGCTTCTTGGGGGCCAGTGATGGAGAGCCTGGTCTCCAGCTGCTCCTCGACAAATCCAGCGTTGCGGCAACGTATCTTTCAGGTATCTGTGAACAGCTAGGTGCCAATGGTGTGGCGAACCATTAAGGAAATATCAGACCGTCCCCTTCCCATTGACGTGTCGAATTCGAACTCGCTAGCCCCTCACCACCTCAAACCGAGAGTTACGAACGCCATCCAAAGCGTAACACCGGACATGCTGACAAGAGCGTGGAACGAGTTTGATTATCGCGTAGATGTCGTTCGGGCTGCTCATGGTGGTCACATTGACCATTTATGAATGTATGGTAAACAAAATCCATGGTTCCACGGTTCATTTGATTGGTCAATCAAGGCTGCAGGTTGTTTGGTTTTGATATTATAGACCTTCAAAGTCAAGGTATTCTTTTATACTCATCCTGTATGCTATAACTTACAACATATTAGCGGAAAAAGAATTTTATGTGTTTAAATTGTCAATAGATTAATTTATTTTTTGTGTCACCTTATTTATTAATTATGTAGTGACCAAGTTGGTTTAACATAAGCCAACCTAACCTATCGTAACCTAACCTCACCAAACATAACTCACCCTTTCGAGAACTACCATCGGCGGTATGAGGGTTGTATTTATGCTGGCGCTAATCATAGACGACCCAATCCAACGCCCAGACGTTTCTTGACCTTGGCAGTCTCCAAGCTTCTGGAAGGTGCTTGGTCACCGCCAGATGCACGCCGTCGACCACAAGAGAGTCATCTCGCTACATCACATAGCAGGTAAGTACGCAGATACGAAATAGCGGAGGACCAACAGTTCAGCTTCTGCAGTGTCGGCTGCTCTGCGGCCGGAGGGGCAGGCGTTAACGGAGCAGGAGGAAGGTGAACGGCGCAGGTGGGGCGTCAACACACCTCGAGGCGTGGCGCACGCGCACTTGCACACTTGTGCGCGGCCAAAGTCGTGAGGCCAGTGGTGACACACGCCGGCACGATCCTCCCCGCCTCGCCCGACACCAGAGTGCGTAACAATACAGAGGCGAAACAACTCCAGCCTACACAACGACCGTCGTTGATTCCGTGCCAAGATCTTCGGTACGAGAGAGTCTTCAGTTCTGATAACGAGACCGCAGCAAAGGCACTGACGCAGAGTACTTAAGAATACAGGGGTAAAACAGCGGCTCATACCATCAACCCCAGCCGTACACACCAGTCAAATGGCGTCACTGGCCAGCAAAATGTCGGAACGCCGTTCGCCAACAATTGACTGGTAACATACCCGATAGCCGGCGGCCTAGCCAGTAGAGGACATTCCTGAGAATGCAGTAGCCAGTCACAAGGCCCGTTTCCACTGTTTCGCGCGGCCAATCAGAGATAGGTACGCCCACATCGTCTCTGTGTACTTCTCTACTCTGTGGCAGTATAGTCCATTCATGGTTACTTCCAACTATTATGAAAGCCTGGCCAATCTCTTATTCCCAGGATATTCCTCCGCCTTATGCAAACAAAGCTCACCCAAGCCTAGAAGATTACACAAAGGGACAACGCACCGCATTCGTGCCCACTCAGTGTAATAAAATTTTGCATAAGAACTATTTCTTACTAGGCATTACCAACACACATCTTTCCTCACTGTTTTTATTAATGTTAATTATAAATGAAATATTATAATTTGTTCACAACATACATATAAATAACAGTTCAATTTAACGAAAAAATATATATACTTTCATGTTAACAGAAATATAAAACGCTTGTGATACTTGGCATATTTAGGAAATAGGGGTGATTTTCTAAAGGCTGCATTAAAATAGTGTTAAGAAACCTCGAATAGACTATAAGCACGCAGCACAGACTGCCAGCAGACTGTCAGCCCATACACGGGTTAGTTAGTGTTGTTAGTTCTTTAAAGGAATTTCCTCTGAGTGCAGCGGTGGGGAACCAGGTGTAATATTTTCCGGACGGGTAGTAGAGAGGACGTTGTCCCTGCCTCCTGCGCAAGCGGGAACTGGAGACCCAGCCAGGGCGCGGTGGCACAGCCGTCCTGCGGCAAGGATGCACGACGGGAGGCTCACGAATACCTCGCCCCGAAATCGGCAGTCCTGCCGCGTACGATCCTCGCCGCGATCTGATCTGGAGGCGGCCCACGCATGCCAACCTACCTGCCGTCTGTTCCCTGGCAGCGAGTTTCGCAACCGCACGCCCGTCTATTGGCTGTTCGCAAGCACTCCTCAAAACCTTGATTTCCTGCTTATTTCGTATCTTTCAACCACGTGCAAAACACAATTTTTTAGCAAGTTCGTGTGTATATACAGAGTGTGCCCAAACTCAAGACGTAGTTTTTTTTGGACCAATAGTAACACAAACGCCCTATACACCTATATCCGGAAACGTATTTTATATAAAATAATTGTGTTCAACGTTGCGGCATACACGCCTGGTGAACAAAGCAGGTGCGATCATGCGTGTAGGATAAGTTGCCAGAAAGAACACAGCCGAACCCTCAAACGTTTTCTGCGTTGTTTCGCCGACTTGCTGGGACGGGAACATTGAAAGCGAATACTGTTGATCGAGGGCGACCCATTAGACTTCGTGCTCCTCAACTGTAAGAGCGCATCCTCGAGCACATTCACCATGATCCAAGTGTCAGCACCAGGTACGTGGAGGCCACATTTACCTGTAAGTCACACAACATTACGGAGGGAACTCCATCAGCAGCTCTCGTACCCTTACCATTACCGACGAGTGCAGGCTCTTGCACCAGGGTGATCACCCGGCTCGACTGACTTTCTGCCAGAGGTTCATTCGACAAAATGCCACCCCAGCCTTCGCTTCGTCGCTTCTGTTTACAGACGAGGCTACGTTTGGCAAGGATGGCATCACTGACTTCCACAACAATCACCAAGGGGCAGACGACAATCCACGTGCTACCATCAGTGGTCGACGTCAGCAACAATCTCGAATACATGCGTGGGCTGGTATTGTGTGCGATTGTCTGGTGGGGCCATGTGTGTTGCCACCACGCCTGGCAGGCGATGTGCACAAGGAGTTTCTCGCCAATGTTTTGCCACAACTATCGGAGGATGTGCCTTTGGATGTACGTGCAAGGATGTGGTTCGTGCACGACGGTGCTACAGCACAATTTCAGTCTTACTGTTCGAGCTCTGTTGGATGAAACATTTCATGGCAGGTGGATTGGTCGATCGGGCCCTATTGTTGTATGGCCCCCTCGCTCACCCGACCTCAACCCTTTAGGCTTTTATTTGTGGGTACACGTGAAGAGTCTTGTGTATGCAGCTCAAAGTGCAAGTGCAGAGGTGTTACACCAGCGCATTTTTGAAGCTTGTGAAACTATTAGCAGTCAACCCGGGATATTCGGAAGTGTACGCAGGTCCACGATTATGCGTGTTCATGCATGTGTAGCTACACATGGTGGCCATTTTGAACATTTGTTTTGATGTTTGCCTACATAACCGGTCAGCATTGTAGCACACGTCGTTGGGTATGACATGTGTAACAAAACGCACAATAAATAAACATGAAAACCTTAATTATGTAAGATATGGAATTTGGTTTTCAGGTTTTCTCGCTACCCTCTTGGCAGCAGGCTAGGTATCTTCATTAACCGTGGTGTTTGTACCCGTTAGGTAGGTAAACGACTGCGGATAACAGTAAAGTATGGGTTTTGAGACTGGTAACGTGTTAAATGTGGCCGAACTTACGTATCTGTATTGTGAAGCGAGAGAAATGTGAGCTCACATCAGGTGGTAGCAGAAGGTGACTGGCAAGACACGTGGTGAGGTAGGAAAAATGTATTTAGTGTTCGCAACAAGCTGAAGGTGTGAGGGCACGCCTGTGAAGGACAAAGTGTCCTTACGATGCAACAATACAGCTATCGTGAATATTCGGGTGAAACTGGTTAACTGACGAAACCTGGATACCATCCACGCTCACCTCACACGATTAATCCATTTATTAACCCACCGACATGCTTTTTTAGGTGATCTTATGCTAGCATAGTATGCCACGCGACTTCCGATCATGTCAGATGAACTGCGTGTTGCTTACATACCCGGCCACGGTATTTAGTGATTATGTACTTTATGTATTTATTGCTCGGAAACTGTTGGGATTAGTGGAATGATGATTATTTTAACGTGTTACTTCATAATATGCCACATACAAATTAATTAACTACTGGTAACACACAATTTTATTACAAAATAAGGGTTGCAGCCCCTATTTTGCCACGAGTGAATTTTTTTATGGTTTTAAAAATCACGTAGATCGTAGCACTTTGTCCATTTAATCGTTTTCCTGAGTATTGCGGTTTGATTGTACATACAGTTTGACGAAAATTCAGTCACCTGGTATTATTGCTTCTACTTCAAAGGGCTGTACCGTAAGTCGTACGGTATGTCGTATATATGTTTTTGCCTCATTTTTTCGTGATGAATATGCATGCTGAGTTTGTCCTCGTATTTAAGAAATATCTTAAATACATGGACATATATACACGACTTACCGTCTAAATTAGATCCCAAGTGCGGTACGGCCATTTGAAGTAGGGGCAATAAGACCAGGTAATTGCACTTTCTATACACACTCATACCCACATACATATATTATACACGCATATATAGAGCCGAGATATAAAAGCAAATGTATTAATGTTTATATTAGGATGAAGGCTATAAATTTTGTACATCATAGTTTCGCTAAAACCAGGTGAGAAGAGCGCCGCACTTACGTAAATTACGTTCAGAAAACATCTGCTGTCTCGAAGAGATGATAGGTCCAGGGTAGTGGTACATAGGGATCAGGTATACTGTCATTGGCATCTGTATAGAGAATTATGTTTTATGTTTTTTTATTAATTACTGCTGCAATTTTATACCCCACGTCTCTCCGAGGTGCGAACAAGGGTTCAGTGGACTGAAGAAACTGTCAAGTTGTAAATTTTATGTAGATTTTTTCTAAACTGTTACTCTCCGCGTTTGAAAAGGAGTGAGGAGAGCAGAACAAAAGTAACTTATTACTGCTATATTTTTGTTAAATAATGTAAACAATTAAAAAAAATTTCATTTCTCTCCTAATAATTTTGAGCAAAACGTTAATGCAAGGTTAATTATTTTATGAAATAACATTGAAAATAATTTTTTTTATGATTTGTACAAGAATTTCAAAACACTCAAATGTACTAAAATAATTTCGAATTTTTTTTTAATTTTTGAGGCATCGTCAATTACGAGGCCATTGCCAAATAAATATAAATTGGCAATCTCGAAGAGGAATAACAGGGCGGTACAGTGAAATCTTGTTTCCCCATGCCCCTATTTTAGATATACTTGGCACTGTTGGCTTATCACATTCCATCAGTCAACTCAATGTGGCTAAACGGGAGGTGTTTGTGAGAAAAAGTCAAAATAAATGTCTGTAATTGCAGTCGGTAAGATTCCAACCTACACTCATAGAGGGAATCTGATTTCTAGACAGACGCCTTGGCCACTCGGCCACCACTGTAAATTAACGTTTCGAAGCGGTTTAATAAATTAAGGTAGCTAAACTTTTATTAGGTACTCGTTTTATCAGAGATATTAGCTTCCCAATGTTTTATTTACTTGATTTTGTTATGTTTCTCATGAAGGTAGTGTGGCGGACTGCAACTGCAACGTTGAGATTTCATTAGACACTGCGTTTAATCTTCTTTATTTCACCAGGTATCCTTTACCGTCTCATCTCGCGCATTCTTCTTGCAGGGCAGGAACGATGTGTCTGTTTCGCTAAACTCCCGGGCGTTCCCTATACCATGTTTTACTAAAAGGGGTATCTGCCTCCCAGGCAAAACGCATCACCGGGCAATTCGTGAAGTGACGGGCCGGTTGACTCCTTTACGGTCAGACCGTAGGGGCCCATAACTAGAATTTCACTGTGAAGAAATTCAATAGTATGGAAAAAGGACCTGGTAGAGGTTAGGTGCATTAGTCCAGTCTATCAGGATAAGCCACAAGTGTCATGAAAAGAAAGGAGAGTCACGGGCTGACCTCGGCCCCGTATGGGGTTCCCTCCAGTTTGTGGACCGTTTAGGGTGCGAGTCGTCCTGTTAGGGATATCGAGAGGCCCGCATTCAGAAGGGCCCACTGATGCCCACGAGGTCAAATGAGGTAGGACTCGTGCTGGCAGTGGTTTAAATATTCACTTTGGTGGTGGAGGGTTTCTTTCTTCTATTAAGGAGAATAGTTTCACCCAGTGTGGCAAGTGGCTACAGTGAATTGCCTAGTGGTGGAAGCGGACATGGGGCCCTGAGGGTCGGGAACTCACCTGCAGTCCAAGGGGACCCGTGATTCTGGAAATCGCAGATGGCGAGCAAGTATAAAATAACAACTAAACCCTGGAAGGCTAAATGCTAAGTAGGGTCTAGGAGGTAATATATTTATATGCCTTGCTAACATGTGTGCCGTCGATTTCAGCGGGTATGGCAACATCAGTAGTACCACCCAAATTTTCACTCAATTCTGGCGAATATAAATTTGGTGGCCTTTGGCTAGTGCTTGTTGCGAAACCCAGATCTCGATCAGCTGATCTGGGGCAGTTTGGTGGAGTTCACCTATTTCGTGCAGTGTAGTAATGTATTAATTTCCTTCAAACAACTTCCCTTCTCCACTTCACGGTAGCGGCAATCGTGTATTTCAATATCGTCTTGTTTTGCGCCGGCTCTTATTTATTCTTAACGCAAGTGTGAGTCTTCTTTTAACACCAGTTGTTTACGTTGCCACTGTCGACGCTTTTTGAGTGGAATAAATAAAAGAAAGAAAAATCTATCTCTCATTTTATGTGAAACATTTCAACTGCGTTTTAAGGAATCTAGCTATACAAACGCTGAAATGACTGGTTTAACCATCTTCAATTAATAATAGCCAAGTAGTTTTTTCTTCGCTCTACCAAATTTCTCAACAAATGATGCTGTGATCTCCTATCTGTCCTCAGATAACATAGGAGTCCACTCAAGTGCACCACCACCCTCAGTTCCACCAGTCATCACCAAAAATTCACTTCCACCACCGTATTATCAGCGTTACTCCCGAGAAGATAATTTACGTCGGAACGTAATCGAGAGATGTGGTCATGCACAAAACCCATACTTTGTGAATTATCAGGGAGACAAGGGTGCCATACCATTTAAACAAACCAATATTTTGTGTGCACAAGTCATTCCTTCTAATCGGAGTTTCGATTCTGCAGCAGCAAGGCATTTACGAAAAGTTAATAATGGTCGACGACATGAGAAGAGTGAAGGTGCGAAAAATCTATCTTGCAAGAACTACTTCATTTTGACAATTATTGTGCACGTAGTTCATTCAAAGCATTAACTTGAACAGCAATGCGAAGGTCTGTGAATGTATACAGTGCTTTATACCACCAATACAAAGTATGCGTAACTACCAAGGATACGGCTATATCTAACCAACCTGCTACCCTGTCAAAAACTCTTTAGCTTCTTCAACTGGCAGGTGTATGATCCACTACACCGTTTGCATTTTATATGGAGGTAAATCACACGAGAGTTGAGATATTTTCACTTATTATTTTACAGTTCAGGATAAAGTAAACAAATTATACAGATTCCAAAGTTTCTATATGGGCTGCAGCTGTTTGCGGCTTGAGGTATACTAAAATAAGACTGACGAACATTAAAGGTAATGACCACTAGTCCCTGGGTAAATGAAGTGTTTAAATGTGTACACCCAGTTAAATGTCACTCTTCATTGTCAAAACATATATTAGTTTAAATGTTTCTTTGGATTAAAAAATATTTATTTAAAAGTAAAAAATATCCAGTTCAGAGCAGTAGGTGGCGCAATACACGAGTCTTAACTCTCACTGATTATCACTGCAAAAGAGACGTCGATTCCAAGCTTGCTCAGCGAATCACATTACCATTGACAAAAGAAAGTGTGAAACAATTGCCTGGCTTTCTGGCCTCAGAATAATTACAAATCTTGCTGATTTTCACTCGCCGCATCAGATTTAATGAAGATGATAAAATGCGTACACATGTTCAAAAAAATTGTTTTTTTAATGGATCATAGATAAACAAATATAATAAACCCCATTTCAAACATGAAAGGCAAAAAATTTCCGGATTTGTGGGTAAAATCTTGCAGCACTCGCAGATTAGTTCATGCCAAAATTATACACTATATTTTTACGAAAATATTTTCTACGAGAATAAACTATTCGTGAAAGAAGATATAAAAAACTGAGGTAAATAATGTTCATGTTTTCAACATTGCCAGGCATAAAAAAAATTAAAGTAAACGTATGAAATTACAATAATTATTTAACTAGCAGAGAAAATCATTAAGCCTCACTGCCGAACTATAAAATGCCAAGACAGAGACACGCAAAAAATTGTATTCGACGCAGTTGAGTCGAAAGGAAGTGGTTTTATGGAAGAAAACATATATGGTCGAAAATACAGCTAAGTGCATCAATATAAATCTCGGCCACGTGAATCAAATTTAATTATTAAAATAACAGTGAAGAATTAAAACAACCAGGATTTGAGAGCCAATGAGAGTGAAACGACGTAATAATGGAGCAGAGCCGGAATGCAAGGGCGGAGGAAACGGCAGATCTCCGAGAAAACCCGCCTACCAGCGGCATCGTCCGGCACGATGCTACTAATGAGGCACCTAATTCAGATGAAAACAATGCCCTTTTGAATGAAAAACCAAGTGATGCAATTTGCTCTAATATAACTTAAACCACTTCTTGTAACCTCAACGAGTCTATTGAATCACTTTCACCAATTCCTCGAACCAAGAAAAATGTAGGTTGGCAAAGAGCCAACGGGCACTTGTTTGACAGGCAGTCCATACAAAAACGATTTGGAGTTGGCGAAGGAGTTCTAAGTGGCACATGCAAACGTTAAAGAGTTAAAAATGAAAGTCGCAAAGGACACGCCAAATGACCTACAATGATCAAAGCATAATATGCAAAAGGGAAAGACTAACCGACGTAGGCCTACAACGAAGAAACATTCTTCATCCGCAAAAAGAAACAAAGGGCCAGATCACTATTTAGAACAGCCATCCACTAAAAAACAACGTGACATTCCTATCGACATCGAAATAAAACGTGAAGACTGGTATTGTTTTGTATGTGAAGAAACTTTTGTGGAAGACATGGTTCAGTATTTAGTGTGCGTATCCTGGGTGCATTAGAGTTGTGCGACTGTGCGAGTGTCAAGTCAGAGCTGAAACATTTTGTTTGTGACCCCTGTAAATAATTTAATATTTCTTACATTTACCAAATAAAAATGACTGAACTGTATTAATTAGCCTTTCAATAATATAATAATCCTGTGTGTTATTACATGTTGTGTTTATTTTTCTCTCGTTTGGGTTAATTAATAATGTAGTGGCACGATTTCGGACATACGCGATACGATTTAGGAAACCAGTTTTTCATATCGTACCAGTTGTAGCCTGTTACAAAATTTTTTTATTTCTTTCCCAATGCTAAATTTTGAAACTTAACCCACTTAAATATACCCGCAAATATACATACTAAGTTTTTTTTTATAAAAATTCTTAAAACCTAGCGTTTTATCATTTCAGACAGCTAGAAATACAAATGTAAAAAGCGGTACGATATGGGCAATTCTACCCTAGACTTTTAAGTACTTCATTGAAAATTATTTGCAAACTTCTAGAGGAAAGTATAATCATTAGTTATATCAGTAACTTCTTGTTTCACTTCTGTATGCTTATTTATTCCGTGTCCGAGTTTATCTCGGTAAACGAAAATTTGATAATTTTGTTTGTCATTTAAAACAAAACTTCGATAGATAGTCGTATTGCTTTGCTAGGTTTTATCATGATCTTCCGTGTCGTTTTGGAAATTTTACATTTTCCACCACAACGGGAGAGTACAATGTGACGGCACACGCTACGAGCGCTAAAATTTGGTTAAAATAAAACAATCCGCACAGTTCTGCTCTGCACTGGTGTTCATTCCACCCCCACTCTCCGACACTCAGGGGGTACTAGGGTTGAGGGATTTGGCAATTCCGCAACTCCATTGTAACTTCAAATGGCAGCAGCACTCCCATGTCGTTCGTTGTCGCGAAGGAAAGGCGGATTACCGGAGAGTGGAGAGATTGGGGTGGCTCTTAACATCGAGGTCTTGAGAGCCAATGAGGGTGAAATGAGGTGAGATTGGAGCAGCGCCGGAATGCAAGGGCGAGGGAAACGGGAGATCCCCGAGAGAACCCATCAACCAGCGGAATCGTCCGGCACGATTACCACTTGCAGAAAATCCGGGAGTGTCTCGGCCGGGAATCGAACCCGGTTCGCCTATGTATTGTGTTTAGTATAAGACGTATTGTGTAATACATTGTTTTGTCATTGATTGTACAATATTATTGTATATATTTGTATTTTAAATTGACATGACTTGTTCCTTATCTTGAAATTGAGATCTCAGGAATGCAAATAAATGAAATTATATTAAATGCGTAAATACAAATTTACTTCGCCCCACTACCCTTGTTAGACACACCCCAGGAAAGATACGCCAGAAAAAAAAATCAACTGCATCGTGTAAATGCAGCAAAGATAGTGTAAAGAGAGGTTATTACTTTTTTAAAATTGAAACTCACTACATTAGTTTGAGGCTTGGGAAAAAACAATAATATTTTCCTGCTGCTACTTTATTTTTAAATAAATAGGAACAGCATTTCTAAAACAATTAGTGTTTCTAAACTCAATGAACTTTAAAATAGTTTTAGATTTTTTCTTAAATTCACGCAATGTCACAATAACTTCAAGGTTAATGAAATAACAAATGGCGTACGTTCAAGTAAAATATACGCTATTCACGGTAATGTGAGCACTTTAGAGGCCCTAGTTACTTTTTCCTTTCGGCTATTTTTTATCCGTTAACCATCTCTTTTAAATAAATATCGCCATGTAAGTAATAAACACAGTTATTCCACATAATATTCAACCGCACTCGGAAGTTAAAGTCTAAGGCTAAAATCAAATATATTTATTGACTGTTATTCCAAATGAGAGGGCTTTCAAAAGTGCTCACTTTGCCGTGAATACCCTATACCAGCAAAAATGAATTCTGAAATTGTGGGCACCATTGTCCTAGCTCTCTGTACTCTTATTTTAAATACGCTGTACTTGGACATCCATTAAGCCACTACTTTAGTTAATTCGATGTAGCTAACATATAGGCTTTATTTAGAAGATAATAAAAAAACACGGTTACGCAGTCGGTAGGATTCGAACCTACGCTCCCAGAGGGAATCTGATTTCTAGTCAGACGCCTTAACCACTCGGCCACGACTGCCACGCTGAATCAGACTCAAGAAACGGGTATTTCTGATTAGTTTAGTCTGTTGAAGCCTTGTAGTAATTTTTATGGATATGTTTTAGCCTATCACTTTTGACGTCCTCGCTTCGATTCCAACTATATTGTACGGGTTCTCGTGACGGTACTGAAGCGAACGATTATTAATGGAATTTCCTGTGCCATTCCTTTTACCTTCCTTCCTTTGTAATTTCATCAGTAAACAACCCCAAGTCAACACACACGTTATTCATGCAGGGTACGAATGATCGATCTGTACCGCGAAGAAGTAGGATACTGTACCTTGCTGAAAACTTTATCCACGGTACATTTACTTTTCGTGAACACTTGAAAACATCGGTGTTGCAATGTCGTGTGGACTGTGAAACAGACACGATTGCTCGGTGAATTAATTGCTATCAAGCTATGAACATCAAATCGAACACACGTTTCATTTGTCTGTAACATCAACAACAACACCAATACACAACCTCGAGCATGCGTTAGATACCCGTGTTACTGTAACACTAGAGCGTGCGACACCTGTATAGGAACACTCCGCTATACATCCCTGCAGATTATGCAACCCACCCCGACACATCTACAGTCAAATGCACACAACTATCAACACCCCCTTATATCACAAGAGTTGCTCGTCGGGTTTTCAAAATAATCACGTCAATGAACTCGCCGCTCAATACCATTAGGCTATCGGAACAAATAGGCATATTCCCATTAAAAAAGCCACATTTGGTATCGATGTGTCAGTACTTAATTACATCTCGGAACAGACATAGACCGTGCCTTCTAAGCCATGTAGTGCCATTTACTAATTCGAAAACAGAATTACGATAACTTCAGTGGTTCGGAAGATATTTTGGGTGAACATCTTAGCTGGATAACTATATATATACACACACGACCTATAGCCTAAGTGTATTCCCGAAGGGTGCAACAACCCTTGAAAGTGTACCTGAAGCAGACGTTTATTACTAGTAACATAGCCAGAATGAAATAAAAATGCCGGAGTTATTGAATAACGCATTATTCAGCGACGATGTGTAAACCGTAAAAAATTTGGCGTGGTTACCAACGCCCTTCTTTGAAAAAGGATGGGTTGGAATCCAATTTATGCATTAAAAAATGTAACGGTCCGATATTTTTGTTCCCCTGTGGCCTGTAATCTACCGTACATGGCAAATAAAAAAAGTAGTTTTGTGTTTTTAAGCTAAGCACCACAATTTTAGAGAAATTAATGCATTAGGATCTAGCACTCCAAATGTTGCGATTCATTATGCACTAATATCTCTAAGAATATGACACGTATGGTTAAAACTCAACGCCAACATTTGTAAGCGCACATACGGAACTCCAGTCTATATTTAAAACTATTCGACCACCAATGCAAGACAAAGTGTTACTTATTTAGTATATCAAACCAGGCACAGATAAAAAAATAAACCAAGAAGCGAAACTGAGTAGCGAGATGTTTCATAGAACTGATGTCGACATTAAGTCGCAGATGCTATTAAACGCAAGGTTTTAGTTTTTATCACATAAAGTTAAGTCTGTTCGTGTCCGACGAGAGACAAATTATAGTTGCCACACAAGCTTACAATCTTTTATCAGTTGAATGACTCTAGCGCGGAAGTTCGTTGTGGCTGTGTCCAACAGGGTAGAGCAATATGTCCCATATTGCGATATCGGTGATATACAGTACGATGTTGGTGACATGCGGTATTTCCATATTGCGATATCGGTGATATGCGATGTTGGCGACATGCGGTATTTGCGATGTGTACGACCAATATTTGCGATGCCGAAATTTNGGGATATATCGCACCGATGCCGATATGGTCGGCGTGTTTCGAAACGATACTGAGAACCTTTTTAAACGCCTCAAGGTCATGTCCGATCGCAAGGAAGCATTGCGACGGCGATAGAAAATAGCATTAACAAGCTTCACGCGTCATCTGTTTCCTCAGAATTCTAGGCGGTGACCATAGGAGTACGATATAGCAATCTGTTCAGAAAACAGACAGTATTATCGCTATAGTTCAAAACACGTTCTTACAGAAGAATAAATATCGTAAACAGGGGGATACTTACAGCGATAATTGCTTGCTGACTTCAACACATTACGAACACATTTGCGCTTCAGTAACAAAATTTATGAATGGGCAACAAAACGTCGACTTTAATTTATGTGGTGAAAAAAAAAATATTTACAATGAAATGTTTCAAATAGTTTTTTTTTTAAATTAGATTAGACACGACTGCTTTTAATGAGACCCATCTGTAAAATTGATGTTGCCATGAACCCGGGCTCTACCTAGATTGCAGTTAACGTAAATATGTTACTCTTTAACATTTTCTTACTCATACATGCACAGAACTAAATAAAGCTAAATAAAAAAAATTAATTACTTTCATATTTAAACACAAATCTTTTATACAGGCAGCAGATAAAAGTGTGTACTGTTTGAAGCCGGGTCCTTTTTAATAGCTTATTTTAAAAGTTCCCAATTAACTGCAAACAGTATATATAGTCAATTCACGGTTACTTACAACTTTTATGAAGCCCTACTGAAGTTCTGCTTTCAGGGAATTCCTTCACCTCATGCAATCAAAGCTTAACCGACTCTACAAAATTATACCAAAGAGGTAACGCACTGCATTCGCGCGCACTCACTTTAATAATATTTTGCATAAGAACTATTTCTTACAAGAAATTATCAACACACCTAATTTCTCACAGTTTTTATTCATATTTATTTTAAATGAATTATAATTTGTAGATAATATATAAGTAAAAGTTCAATTTGAGTAAAAACGAGATACTAATATGTTAACAAAAATATAACACGCTTGTGTTACATAACATATTTAGGAAAAAAAACCGAACACGTCGTACATAAGGTTATTTTTCAAAGGTATGATACAAAAAGTGATGATACCGTGAATAGACAATACACTATTTTCAGAGAAACGAAACCTTTTGACTTTTACCCATCATTCCCATAGTTTCACAATCCACTCATTAAATTATTTTCCAATGCTTCCTTACTACACATAGTAGGGGTTATAACTACACTTAAAGAGCCGTCACTTTGAGTGCCTTGTACTTATTAAAAATTATACGGCATGAAAAAATGCTTGTGTAACCACCTTGCCAGCAAAAATGTCTTGTGAGATGAAGTGTTGCTTTTTTTTTTGTATTCGCACGTATAGGCTATTCACGGTAAAGTGAGCACTTTTCGAAGTCATCTCATTTGAAAAAAANTTTTTTTTTGTATTCGCACGTATAGGCTATTCACGGTAAAGTGAGCACTTTTCGAAGTCATCTCATTTGAAAAAAATAGTTAACAAATGAAGGCTATTGTAGCCTTAGACGATAACTTTCGAGTCCGGTGAAATATATACACTGTCTTTTTACTTAAGGCTACATGCCGCGATGGAAGGTTTCTTGAACGATTCCATGCAAGCCTTCATAGCCGCTTGTATAGATGGTTGTTTGGAAGGATTCGCTGACTGCCCGCCGTTTTCATCCACGTTTTCGTAATTGGTCGTGTGTAATGTTCTATGGAAGGTTTCCTACGAGGTTGGAGTTTTANGCCGTTTTCATCCACGTTTTCGTAATTGGTCGTGTGTAATGTTCTATGGAAGGTTTCCTACGAGGTTGGAGTTTTAGCCAATCAGAGAAGTTGGTAGAGTCATTCTGTTTATTTTATTTTGCGAAATAGCATAAAAATAGTAAACACGGATGAACAGTAAATAAAAAACCCCAGAAAATATCTACTTAATCTATTGAGTGAAAATTAAAAGTAAACATTCGTGTTTATTTATCATTGAAGTAGCAGTTATAACAACAAAACGCTGTGCATGAACACGCAATGCTGAAGTGAGTGAAAATTGTTCCTGAACTACAGTTTCAGAAGTAAAATCATAAAAAAAAATGCACTCGTCTTTACTTTCGCGGCAACAATTACCGTTGGATAGGTTATTCCAACGAACCCTCCATACCTGCTTGCATGCAGACTCGGGTAGCAGATCTCGTGGAAGCTTCCGCCCGAGCTTGTACGGAGAATGTTATCGTGGCATACGGGATTTACATGTCAATATTCATTTAAAAATGTGACGGGAGAATAAAAAATGGCTGATAGGAAAAAAAAAGTAAATAGGTCCTCAAAAGTGCTTACTTTACGGTGAGTAGCCTATGGTTGTGATTTGCTGGCCCAGTGTCGTCCACATGCAGATTGCAATGCAGATGGGCGGGCAGGCGTCGAGCGGAGACCTGCGTGGTCCAGCGCCTGCAGCAGCCGGCGCACGCACGCACGCGGGCCGACGTCCCCCCTTCCGCCCCCTCGGTGGATTCGGGTGGAAGAGGGAGGGTGCCGGCGGGAGAAAGCGTAGAAAGCTGGGGGAGGA
>NQII01002164.1:300577-342463 GCA_002778355.1 Clitarchus hookeri
CGATCGCCGGTGCCTCCCGCCACGTGAACGTAGTCCCCCTCCTCGACGTGTGCGCGAGCGGGTGTGACTCCCCGGTGGTTATTTCTGGGCCCGGAAGTCGCTTTTCGTCGTCGCCTCCTCCTCTCCTGGAGGAACAGCGCGTGGCGAGTGGATAGCCGGGTTGTGGTGTGTCTTCGGAAGAACCCAGGGGGTGGTGTCTGGACGAAGAGGCCGACAAGCGGCGGCCCATTTACTTGACGTCGACGACTTCCGCTGGTGAGTCCCTTCTCTTATGCTTCTGCCACTGCGATCGCCTGGAATAGTCCCTACCTGCAGGAAGTCAACACGTGCTAGCGAAGGACAGAAATTCCTTAGTGATATTTTTAACTTAGTAGTTGAAGTTTGCATTTCACATAAATAATGCCAGAAGAAATTGGGCACTCGTGAGATGGGAAAAGGCAGGGTGCATGACGGGAAGCGACATAAGCTATTCTCAAGCCTCTCATCGCAGCGTAATGCGAAACACGTCTGCTTACACTGCAAAAGTTTGCTTACGCCGCGTCTTAACAAATAAAATGTAAACTTATGCAAAGCTCGACATTTGTTGAGTCGACCGGCACATTTTGTTTACGGTATGATTTTCGTTACTTCTGGCGCGCTCGCTGCACGAAACGTGCTTTGGAAAAGATCCACGTCTTTGTTTGCTGTCTCATTTATTGTTTACCAACTGCGCGCACGTGCGACAACGTTATATACATTCAATTATTTCGTCCAAATTGAGTATGAGGCCAGATGTATTTAAAAACCGTACAAATAATGTTTGGCTTACACCTTGCGCGGATGAAATATAATATGACAAATTTAAAATTATGTATTACTAAATATTTACAATAAATTTCCTGCTATAATTTCATAATGCCAAACATACATTGCAGATTAAAATTATAACTATTCTTTATCTGTCGTAATTTTACATTATTATCTCACACAGTTCTTCAATTCAATTAGCATCATTTTAATAAATTAATATGGATCTATCGACCGCTAACTAAACCATATATATTTTCAATGTTGTTTTATTTGTTTGCCTATATATTATTTGCTATTTATAATTTTACCAAATTTAATTTATGAACTAAACAAGCGCTGTGATCTTTACCGATTGATGTTTACACAATGTTTTATAGAAAAAAATGGTAAACCATAAAAGTGTTAAATACTTAATATTTCATTACCTGCAGAAAAAAATTCATTGCACTAATAACCCTACACAGTCAAAGGGACAACGATATTATTTTTCTGATAAGGTAAATTTACATAGGGCATCCTTAAATGCACTAATAAGTTACTAATCATAAACAATCTATACGGAAAAAAATTGTAAAGTTATAGTTTGTCCCTGGAGATCAAAAACAGTGTTTTTCTTACATCCTGTAAGAATAAGCCTAGACTTCAAAGCATGATTTCAAATCACGGCGCTGTGTGTAAATTTATATCCTACACAAAATACCCTAATTTTTACTCATATGTCCTGTATAAATCATGATTCGTAACTAATATATCCTTTACTCTAAGAAAGGGTTCTCAAATTTACCGCATCTTAGTATAGGGCCTACACGTACTAAGAAAACATGACCTGTAAAGTATTTTCCAAGATATGCATGGTATAATCCATTCACGGTTACTTCACACTTTACTGAAGCCCTGCTAAAGTCCTGCTTCCAGGATATTCCTCTGCCTCGTGCAAACTAAGCTTAACAAAATCTAGAGAATGACACCAAAGGACAATGCACCGAATTCTTGCGCACTCAGTTGTAATAATATTTTGCACGAGAACTATTTCTTACTAGGCTCTACCAACACGCGTGTTTTCTCGCTGTTTTTTAAAAATATATATTATAAATGTAATATTATAAGTTATAAATAAAATATAGTTAAACTACAATTTTAACGAAAAATAAGATACTCTCATGTCAACAGAGTTATAAAACGCTTGTGATAAATAACATGTTTAGGAAATAACATTTTTCAAAGGTTTAATTCAAAAAGGTTGAAGAAACCGTGAATAGAATACAGTTGTGTCCTGCATTAGCAGAGTATACAGTCAAATGCGTAATATAGTTGCCAACTTTGTGCAGTAGCATGCTCAACATCTCCATGTTTGCATCCTGATATATGTTAAATGTTTCCATATTGTGTATTGGTCACGTTTGATTGAGCACTTCTGCAATCAACCTTTACAAAACATCACTACATTTACTTGAATGCGTAAAGAAAAGTTGGCAGCAACGGAGCGAAATTAGTCCCGTCTTCTGAACGCGGAATTACAATGTTAGGTAAACATCTGTGAATACTGAAATTATTTATTTTGCTTCCTTTATTCTAAAGCAAATAGGTGTGAGAATTAGCACATTTGTTATATATTTACTTTCATAATAATTCCACAGTTT
Source organism: Clitarchus hookeri (assembly GCA_002778355.1). Taxonomy (NCBI): domain Eukaryota; kingdom Metazoa; phylum Arthropoda; class Insecta; order Phasmatodea; family Phasmatidae; genus Clitarchus; species Clitarchus hookeri. The sequence goes on from NQII01002164.1 coordinate 303,007, forward strand.
CACTTCACCGGCGCCCACGAATAAAGTGATCGTGCCCTCGGCATTGTTAATTTTACATATGGCGGAAGACTGCACAATGTGCATTACGACTGTAGCTTGCTAGTTTTAGCTTCCCGTGAGCCCCGTCTTTCACCTATCGTAGCCTTGTGATGAATGTGACATGGTCCAAGCTTTCCTTGCTCGCAGTTTATCCGTAAGCAGCCCGTATCAAATCTATTGATACATTTTATTTGCAGTGTTTGTTCGCTGGGACGCTTGAGTACACGTATGGTGTGCGAAGCCGACTGGACTTAAAATCTTCCGGAAAAGTTATAAGAAGAATAAAAACAGTTTGTTGGGTTTAGAGAGAGAGAGAGAGGGGGGGGGAGACCAATTTCCACATGTAGACTACGCGGCTAGAACGTGGCATTTGTCCCGTGGCGTGCGCGTAATGAATCCGAAGCAGCGTTTCGTCAGGGCTCGACCCGATGACCCCTGCGTTGCGTAGAAAGTTGCTCGCTCGCAGCTGCAGCTGTTTTGCCACCTGCGATGCAACCGACGCTGCTGATTGGGGTCGGGGCGGCGCAGTTGCAGTTTCGCTATCTAATTGGTTGCACGCCGAGTTCACTGCAGAAAGAATTTGGAATTTTTAAAAAATTACTTCTTTTTTTTTGTTTGAAACTAGCCACCACAATTATTTCTGTAACACCACAAATACATAAGAGCATTACTGCACACTTTTTGTTGTGAAGGTGCAAAGGTAGGCCTACTGTGTATTATAACAGGCATGTGCTGCAAACGTCACGTTTATTAAAAACATGGAATTATATAATTAATTTGGAATGTTTGTGTATCTCTGTGTTGTAAACACACACTTTTTCACTTGCACTGTTTTTTTTTGGCAACTAGTTTTTTAAATAAATTGTTTGGAAAACGTGTAAAAAACTATGTTAACGCCCTTTTTCGTCCAACCGGCGCTAAGTATTTTATTTATTTTTCAGGGATATGAAACTTGTCAAAGAGTAATCTGCTGTTTGCGCATATGCCACTACATATAAGAGTATTTAACATACTTAATATCCATGCCACTAAATGAAAAATCTCATTACAAATATATGACAGTGGACATGACTTTGTATCTCTCATTTTAATTTTTCACATTATGAGTCCTTTTTCTTATAAAACATTAAACATAAGTAATTTATGAATCATAGATTCCAAGATTGTCATTAAGTAATTGCTCACTTATAGGCTCGAGAGGTAATCAAGAACTTATTTAGCCAGAACAGTCAGTACGTATCTTTATCCCTTTCAGACCCAGATTAATTTATGGTTGCAGGTGTTGCAAATGTTTGACCGCCTTTGGCACTTAAACTTCATTGCAGAGTGTTTGAAATACTTTTCCCTTCAGTAATTGCAAACCAAATGAAGCAAGCATGACAAAATGAGTAAAGAAACTAATAACGAGGCATACAACTCTGGACGACACAACGAAGGCAACGCTGATTAACGTAGCTTTGAAGACGGATAAAAATATGCACGAAAAATGGACAATACAACGACGAAAACTAAGATGAACACTGTATGTTTCTACGACAAATGGTAGGCCAATCTGTTCTCCTCTGAGGTGTGACAGCATGTTTTCTGTGACAATATAACGCCGGTGAAGGTCCGTAATAATTTTTTTTGTTTAATTACTTACTCCGCTATTGTAAAAATCATTCATTAAAATACTCCTGTTCTCATACCTAAAAAGACACACACGCATACATGCCTTAAGATTAGTTCACGATCAGTTTCATATATGTAAAGACGTCCGCATAGAACGGGTACACTGTAAAATAGTTCTGGTAAACTTCCTAAACTGTAATGTATGTTTTTAACATATACACTGTATGGAAATAATACCACACATCAAGCTGCTATAAAGTTGGCAACTTCCCTACGCATTTGACTGATTCCTGGCAAAATGTAGGAACTCTACAATGAATGTATAGGGNCGAAATAATACAACACATCAAGCTGCAGAGGAATGTTTAGTGTCGCTACTATAAAGTTGGCAACTTCCCTACGCATTTGACTGATTCCTGGGAAAATGTAGGAACTCTACAATGAATGTATAGGGGACAAAATTACCATTCCCGCTTTATCACTAAGCGTGCACAGTGGTATGGTAAATTTCCAAATACTTTCTTAGAGTGTACAGAAATGTGTAGTTCATAGCGAATGTACTCGTCTTACGTTCAGCCAATCACACATTACTATAAATTAACGTGCTTTAGAGAAATAGTGTTTTATTTTTAAGTAATATAATTGGGACGTATTTTTTAAACGTGTAAAGGAAAATAAAACGTATTTTTGTCATTACAAATAAAATTTTTTTATTAATGATATATTACTTCTTATTCTTCTTTACACTTTCAATTATATAGGCTGGAGGCCTTACGTACGCAACATAAAAAAAATATATCGCCATTTCGTACACGTCTACAGGTCGAGTGTATTCTTACATGACACGTGCACAATGACCGTGGACCGTATATATACTATCCACCTTCCCTTTAAAACGCACTCGTTTCTCGTGGCAAATCAAGCTTTATGTTGCATTCTAACCCAGAACCCCTTGTAGTCAACCTAGGGAACGGCGACACATAGGTCTGCTTCGTCGGTAGGCGAGGTTTCGATTTCCGAACGTGTTCGTCCAGCTCCGTGCCTTGCTACAGATCACCTCGGCAGCCGAGCAGGAAGGCGTCTCTGTGTAAACGGAAGAGTCAACTGCGTGGGTCAACAGCAGAGCACCTGCTAACACAACTCACGGCCACGTTAGCTCGTCGTCGTGTGGCTACTTAGTCGTTCGTCCTTGCTGTTTCACGTCAGACAAAACTGCTTCCTGTTAGTCGACGCTGTCTAAAACGAAAGGGAGTCTCGGTGCATACAAAAGAAACCGCGTTTTTCCAAGAATATATTTTGTGGGTCTTATGATACGAAGTAATTAATAGCTTTTCTGCATTTTATTAGCAGTGCCAGTAATCCATATGGTAAAATACTTCTCATTGTTAATTTTTTTTTTGCGTTTCCTTTGCCTTTAACAATGTGACATCGCTGTTTGTTCTCATGAGTTTAATGAACTAACGATTAAGATTATTTTGCAGACAAGCGAAAAATGTAATAAATTCGAAGGTTGCCTACAAAATATCAGTAGATAGATAATGAGAGAGCTGGTGCAGCAGGGTTCAGAGGTAGGATGGAAATGGCATCTGGTAGTGAACCAGTAGTGGCACCTGGCAGAGGACCAGAGGTCACCTTGACCTTTGATCTGGTCCTCAAAATTTCCCTTTTTCCCTGAAAAAAAAAAAAAAAACATTTAAAATTTCTATAATTTCTCTCAAAATTTTTCGGATTTCCCACCAAATCCGCAAAATTTCCTGTAAAAAAATTATTCACCCAAAGTTTTATGAGTCACTCGGTCTAAAAATAGGATGACCTTGTTTCCAGAATGTTCCAGTTCATACTCTGTCATTCTGCCTTGGTGGATAGGGAGCCATCCACCATATTGAATTGTATCACAGCCATATTGGATGACCCTCATCTCAAATGTTTCGCTTTCCCCGGAAAACACTCAAAATTTCTAGAATTTTCCCGAATTTCCCTCCAAATCTGTAAAATTTCGTGCAAAAAGTTTTCTTACACATATTTTTATTATTCACTCAGTCTAAAAATAGCATGACCTTATTTACAGAAAGCTCCCGTTCATGCTCTGTCATTCCATGCCGCCATCTTATTTCTAGAATTTTCCAGTTCATGCTCTGTCATTCCAAGTCAGCATCGGCCATATTGCTTCAAGAATGTTCCAGTTCATGCTCTGTTATTCCATGTTAACACCAACCATCTTGTTTCAGGAATTTTCTAGTTCATCGCGCATTAATGCTACTTCATGGTGCCACTCCACCTTGTTACAAGAATATTCTACGACATATGAAAAGTAAGCTTATGCTAAACACACCCCTGCTAATTACACCAAAACAGTGCATATATATCCGACTCCCACAAACTTATGGCCATAGTTAGCAATAATTTCTGAACTGTTGAGTTGCCAAATTAATATCATAGGCATCACCCCTTACTTCGATCAGGGTGGTTAGGCTATTACGCCTTCAATCATCTTATAAGCATAGTAAGCCATAATATCCTAACTGTATAATATATAGCCACCAAATTCATTTCACAGGCATCACTCTTGATGTCTATCAGTGTGGTTGTGTCAATTATGCCTTAAGCCCTATTATAATCATAGTAGGCTATAATTTCCGAACTGTTTAAGATATAGTCACTAGATTCATATCACAGGCATCGCTCCCGACAACGATCAGGGCGGCGAGGTTAATTATGCCGTAAGCCCTCTTTTTAATAACAGTTGACCACCATTTACCAACTGAGCCACCAGAACATGGGTGCCAGTACAGGTCTGAAAGACGTTTATATAAAAATAACCTGTTAACTTATACAACAGTCATGTTTACAAGACACTGAAAATACATAATTTTATAAATAAGAGGTTAACTTTTGAACTTACAGACAAAAGTGTATCGAGCGAACTGTATATGGATTCGTAATTTTAAAAATAATTTGTTTACGATGTGACATATATCAGTTATACAAAAAGAAAATTTTATAAATAGAAGTTATATATTTAATGTAATATATCTTATTTCACTTTTAAAACTCACAGAAAAAGATTTTTCCGAGCAATGTGTCTTTGGATTCGTATTTGCTTATAAAATTCAATATGGTGCTGGTAATTGCCTCATAAACACGTTTTCTAGCATAACATTCGAATTATCTTTGAAAATACGAATACGTGGACATGCTGCTCGATATACTAATTGAAAAGTAACATAAATTTTTTTTTAATACATGCCTTTTATTCATAAAATTAAGCTTTTCATAAACTATGGTTGCAGCATCATATACTACAAATCCTTCATAGAAATACGAATCTGCAAACACATTGCTTGGCATAATTTTTTCTATAAGTTTTAAAAGTGAAATAAAATGTATTACATTAAATACATAACTTTTATTTACAAAATCATTTTTTTGTTTAATTTATGGATGTTACATCATAATCAAATTATTTTTGAAAATTTGAATCCATAGACACGTAGCTCGATACACTTTTGTATGTAAGTTTAAAAGTTAACCTTTTATTTATAAAAATATGGTTTTTCAGTGCCTTGTCAACATGAATGTTGTATAAGTTAACCATTTATATATATATATATATATATATATATATACACATCATTTAGACCAGTTTTGGCACCCATGGCTTGGTGGCTCGGTCTGGAAATGATGGTCAACTATTCTTATAAAAGGGCTGACGTGTAACACATTTTGAAGTAGAAGCCTCGCTGACCCCCTTCGCGAGCGCCTACCAGTTGACACGTGTCACGAGGCATGTGGACAGCCAGAACGGATCGCAGTTACACGTGTAAAGGTTGTGCCGAGTAAGAGCTGGCATATCGCCGTAGCACCCGGAAAGCGCTATGTAAATACGTAGGAAAGCGGGAGAAATTGCAGAGCCAAGCAAGAGCACCTCTAGCTTCACGCTTGAGAAAACAGCTGAACAATTGAAAGTGGGGGCCACGAATACTCCTCAGCCCTACCACCCTTGTAGCCAAACCACAGAAGAATAAGCTGAGATGGTAAATTCAAGGGGCAAGATTACCACTTCCCCCCCCCGAACCTTCACGAACCATTTCACGTGATTGAAGGGCTTTGTACTTCAGGCCACCACCTCCCCCTCCCCAAACAAGAGTGACATGTGCCGACACTTAGGGAGGGAAGCTAGAGAGCATATAAGCCAATTTACGAGAGGAAGGGGCACAGTTCATTATCACCTAGCTGAGAGAAGAGTTACGTCAAGAAATCGCGAGAGGATGTGAGAACGAACCCAGAACAGCAGTCCAGAAGAGACGGCACCAAACACAGGCCTTTTCCAAGGCCGCCCGCATCGCCGGATCTCATCCACAGCCGACAACATACCACACCAGCAGAGTTAAGTATCAAGTCGCCGTCCAGAGAAACCCCCCCCCCTCCACCTCGACGTTGCCCACAGTTAATCCGAGTTAGCCAAAATAGAATACCACACCTCGAAAGTGTTTCTGTATGTTTTTTGTAACTCGAGACAATATATCCATCCATTCCAAAAGACTACTTTATTGATACACCCTCAACCTTCAAAGCACCTTATAGTCTGTGCCTGGAGGAATTAACTCCGACCCTATGAACCACTCTGTGTGCCACAGGTAGGGAATAGCATCAGGGCTTATGACATAATTGACCCTGCCATCCTGATCGTTGTCGGGAGCGATTCCTGTGATATGAATCTGGTGGCTATATCTTAAAAAGTTCGGAAATTATGGCTAACTATGCTGATAAGAGGGCTTAAGTTACAATTGCCCTTCCACCTCTATCGAAGTCAGGGGTGATGCCTATGATATTAATTTGGCAACTAAAAAATTCAGAAATTATTGCTAACTATGGTTATAAGTTTGTGGGAGTCGGATATATACACACTGTACTTGGTGTAATTAGCAGGGGTGCGTTTAGCATAGGGTTACTTCGCATACATCGTAGAATATGCTTGTAACAAGGTAGAGTGGCAGCATGAAGTAGCATTAATGCGCGATGAACTAGAAAATTCCTGAAACAAGATGGTTGGTGTTGACATGGAATAACAGAGCATTAACTGGAACATTCTTGAAACAATATGGCCCATGTTGACTTGGAATGACAGAGCATGAACTGGAAAATTCTAGAAATAAGATGGCGGCATGGAATGACAGAGCATGACATATCAAGGTAGAATGACAGAGCATGAACTGGAGCTTTCTGGAAATAAGGTCATGCTATTTTTAGACTGAGTGAATAATGAAAATTTGGCTTAGAAAACATTTTGCAGTAAATTTTGCAGATTTTGCGGGAAATTCGAGAAATCTTGAGAGAAATTCTATAAAATTTGAATGTTTTTCAGGGAAAATGGAAAATTTTAGGTCAAGTTCAAATGTCAAGGTCAGCTCTGGTCCTCTGCCAGATGCCACTACTGGTCCACTGCCAGATGCCATGTCCATCCGACCTCTGAACTTGGCATCCTGTACCAGCTCTCTCATTATCTATCTACTAATATCAAAACTTATCTTGTATATAGATTAATTTTCTCGCCACTGTCGCTCACGACAATATGGTTTTTCATGCCAAATTACAGAGAGCTGGCTGTTATTTAACGTACCAGTCATAATAACATAATTTTCTATTGGTAGATGGATGCACCAGCGAGGTAATACCGGTTGTATTCCCCTGAAGACTCCGTTCTACTTCTAAAGACTTTTGCTTCTGGCTTGTCGAAAAGTAAAGGAAATTTTATTAATCAGCTATGGTCAGTTGATGAAAAAAAAAAAAAAAAAAAGGTACTTCTGACTTGTTTACACCAGTCGGAATGTTGAAGCGTATGAACCTTGGCACTTGTGTTTGGTGTATTCAGGTGTATGGTTAGAAAGAGTTCTGAACTGACGAAGTAATTTACTTCGGCTCGATCAATATATGGCACGAGAGAAACAGCTGGAATATTATTTCGAGTGCGGTTTGTGCATCCAGAGTATCGCAAGGTACCTTAAAAATTTTACACTAAAAATTTATTTCTATTTTCGTTTGCGTTTTATTTACAGTTATCACTGAGAAAAAGGTTTCGTTGAATTAAACGAAGTTTGTTTGGCGCAACCAAAGTAATTGTTTGTATAGAGGCAAATAAATATTTTGTTGTTCAAACCAAATATTTTTTCTGTCCTTCTTTGGTTGGCTCTACGTACACTAAACCGTTTCTGTTATTAAAGAAAATAGTGGGAGCCCATCCGAGACTTGAACCCAGGACGTTTACGCCAGAGCGGTTTTCCTATCAATCTCAGCCAATTTGACTACTGTTAAAATAGGAATGTTTTTAAATTTAAACAATTCAAATTAAGGAATACGTACGTAAATAATTATTTCAAGTTTAACATCTATAGTTTTCAGTTTCCTGTAGAACTTGTTTTATTTGTATTTTTTATACCATTCTTAATCATCAATAAATGCACTAACGAAACACTGTTATTAACCTAACTGACTGAAAAATGACAAAGAAACTCTCGAACTGTATTTCCGAGCTAATTTTCTCTCTTGTGGCGCGTTCAGTGCCTTAGTAATAATAGCTGTTCTCAAAATTAAGCCACTACAGTAAGGAATAAAGCGAGAAATATGTACTTAAGCTGTAACAATGCTTCTAATTAAACGAATTAAAAAAATGAAACCATATATTGTACAAAAATGTCTGAATATGCCCGAGAAAANACAATGCTTCTAATTAAACGAATTAAAAAAATGAAACCATATATTGTACAAAAATGTCTGAATATGCCCGAGAAAAGGCTAATTCGAATACTAACGGGAACAATCTATACATAAAAATCGAACCATTCTGTCTATTGTAATTAATTAATTAAAAACAGTTTCTATTGGTTGGCCACTAGTAAATATTTGCCTGCATGAATTATATCGCACACCACTGCACAAGCTGCAAGAGTCTACAGAGTATATTTTTAGCAGCTGTAACGAATCTTCTTAAATTTGGTTACATACACCCTGGTATACGCTGTTTATGGACAACTCTGCATTTTCAAAAGCCCTGCTTGATATATACTTGTAAGTACATTTTGCGTTCTTCAATCAAATGAAAAATTAACGTTGCCATGGACATGACCACTTAATTCATGCGTCGGTTAAGTGNCAACTCTGCATTTTCAAAAGCCCTGCTTGATATATACTTGTAAGTACATTTTGCGTTCTTCAATCAAATGAAAAATTAACGTTGCCATGGACATGACCACTTAATTCATGCGTCGGTTAAGTGAAACTCAAATTTTCAGAAAAGTGAATATTTATACGTTTCCTAATTCTTGAACTTAGTCTCCATGCATTAAAAAGANGAAACTCAAATTTTCAGAAAAGTGAATATTTATACGTTTCCTAATTCTTGAACTTAGTCTCCATGCATTAAAAAGAACAGAAAAACAAATAAATAACATATCATTATTCAAAAATGTTTACATAACAATTTAAATGCAACGTTAAGACATGGAACCACTTTGCCCTTGTCGTTACCAGCTTGACTGGGTGCATTCCAGTCAGTGTGCCTGCTAAAACATGCAGTTAGGGGCAGTGACATTTTTCAAAGGTTGAATTCAAAAGTGCCAAGTTAACCGTAAACAGCATATAAGAAAGTGATTAGGTTAGCGGTTGAAGTCGCACACCAGCAAGCCGTACTACAGAAACTCTTGTGTTCATAGTGGCGACGAGGCACTTGACTCGCGTGCCCACATCGCCCTTAGGGTCCATTGTCCCTTGTAGAGGGAGTAGAGGCCGATGCAGCTGCCGGGATTACGCGGAACCCGCTCAGCCGTGGATTGTTGATACCAAGGAGGGGGGAGGGGGCGTACCAGCTCACGGGCGGTCCAGTGACCGAGATCGCAGACTCCACGAGGAGCGGTGATGACGAGGAGGGGAGCGGGGGGCACGGCGTCTCACCCCCTCCACCGCACACGGACAAAGAAAGTGAAGCCGGCCGCCCGGGCCACGCCCCCTCCTCGACACTCGAGAGAGCAGCTAGCATGCAAACAAGTGCCCGCGCCGCAATGAAACAGTGTCACAACATGCTCTCTCACACCCGCCCGCCGAGTGACGTAATTGCACTCCGCAAGAGCAGGACACAACACATGCCGCGCTCTGTTTCCAGACTTCCAGGAGGGAGTTCATTAAGAGCACGCGATGTCATGCAGAAATTACGTTGCGCACCCAATAAAACATATATGCCTAATTAAAGCTTAAAAAAAAAAATTGTTACGCTTCTTTTTACGCGAATTATTCTGCGCACCTAAAATATCTTTCATTTCCATGTAAGAACGTAGGTGTAACATGTTCACGGTTAATCAAGAACTTTTGAAATCAACCTTTTGAAAAATTTCACTGATATTACCTGCACGAGCGCCTGCCTACATGCGCACTCTAAAGTTGGTAACGACGGAAGGAAAGTAGTTCCATGTCTTAGAGTTGAATTAAAAGTGTTATTTTAACATGCGTGGATATGATAGTAATAATGAGCAAATTTGTAGAATATATTCACGTCTAATATTTTCACAGTTTCACTTGACCGACGCACGAATAATGTTATCAGGCCCATAGTAATGCTAAGTTTATGTATGGTGGAAGAATACACAATGTGCACACAAGTAGATCTGAAGCGGTACCTCCAAAAGTGCTCAGTTTACCGTCAGCAGCAGAAGTTAGAAATGGCCACGCAACTTCTCTAATCATGCTCAGTAATTCCACCGTGGTTTTCTCATATTCCTTCTGGTCTTCTCTCACCTGGCGTCCTGACAGGGACGAGTCTGATATAGCTATAACTGACTGTGAAACTATCCGGTATTATTATTATTTTTTATATTAGAGGTTCGACGCGACATCGTGCTCGCAGCGCACTTGCATCTATGTTGAGCCTTTATTACTTACAAGGGGAAAAAGTGCCATCTTGGTGCTGTGCCCTCTATCCCAGCCAAGCTGCTCAAGCCTTTCAGCTGCATTACCGCTACATACACTCGGCGCCTTCCTGGACTGTTACTGGTATTGCAATGCCGATCTATTTGTCGCTTCAACCTGACCCAGCCCTGCCACACATTACATTATGTGTGGGTATCCCAAACTATTTCCCCGTTGATTTTATACGAGAACGAAGAGTCTTATCTCAACAACAGTCTCGAGCGATTCCTCGCGATGGATTATCTGCAATACCCTTCTCGAACAATGTTCGTGCTATATAACTAATGCCCACGTGTTTATTATCGCGGAAAGAAAGAAGTGTGTACATGGGGCAATGAAACTTTTCCTTGATGCAGCTGATAAGGTTGAATGTGTGTGCGCTTGAAACCCAAACCAACTTTGTGTGTTGCACTGTGTCCGTCAGAACTCTTATTTTGGAACCATGTTATCCGCTTTAAGCATGAAATAAAATGCCTTAGAATTATGTTTATTGATGAGTTTTCAAATGATTACAGCTAAAAAATAGTATATAACTACTTCTCAATCTAAAATGCGACGTTCTATAATATTGGTGAAACAAATCTTTGTAAAAAAAANAAATAGTATATAACTACTTCTCAATCTAAAATGCGACGTTCTATAATATTGGTGAAACAAATCTTTGTAAAAAAAAACGTTTAGTGCACTTCGCTATACACGTTTTATAGACATTTAGTTGGCAAATTTTAAGATACTGCAGTCCNAAAAAAAACGTTTAGTGCACTTCGCTATACACGTTTTATAGACATTTAGTTGGCAAATTTTAAGATACTGCAGTCCGAAAAATTATATTTTCTTTAAAAGAGTGCTTTGAAATATTTCTACTTTTAATAAATTAAAATGAAAACAGAAGTAAGTTATTTAAAAAAAAAAGTAGGTTCAGGAACGACACCATTCCTTGGTCTTGTATTTCGACCCGTCTACTCTTTCTTTACTCACATTTCCCCTCTACCAAGGCTGTGTGGTGGCGTCGTACATTATTTCCGGCAACGAACAGGCAGCAGGAAGCGAAACTGATGGCGAGCGGAAAGCTATCCAGTTCTGCTTTTAGCGTTCGGGTAAGTTCCCTCGCTTCACAGCAGTTCGCTTTCTTGCTGCGCGCGCTGGAAGGGAAAAAAAACTACGCGCCAGAAATAAAAAACGAACCTTTATTACCCTTTATGCAACGAAGCTTCTCAGGAAGAGTATAGAGCAGAGATGACTGGGGCGGTTCAGTTGAAGGAACTGCGACGTCGTCTGCCTAAAATGGCGTCGGAAACCCATTCGAGGAATATCCTTTCATATTGGAGAAGGGCGGAATTGAAACCACGACCTTCAAAATGCACCACAAGCATGCTACCTCGCGACAATACACGCTCGGTAGATCGGTAAGATTGAAAAAGAACAAGGAAAATATGTGAACTGAAGGACCCGTTGCGTTGCAGTGTGTTTGAAATATATATATATTTTTAAACATTTATATTTCAAACAAGATTATATATATGTATATATATATATATATATATATATATATAATCTTTTACCCGCGGCTTTGCTCGCGTGGTTATAGAAACTAACTTACAAGGAGAAATAACAGCATTTGTTTGTAGACAGACACTGATCATAAACACAGAACAAAGCACTAACGAAGTCATTTTTTTGGTGCTAGAATCGCTATTTTACATAGCTACTGGTCGTTATTTATGTTTATTTATAGATCTGGGTAAACACTAGTAATCAGATTTAAAATGGGAAAATTGTTACCTTGTACTGTATAACTGAATTCCTCTCGTAAAGGGAAGTGTATGTGTGACTCGGATGGTCTACCATCCTGGAGCCTGATGCGTCTCTTTCGGCTATTCTTACGTACCATCCTTCAACTTGCCAAGACATGCACTGTGCTCGCATTACTGGTCGACTGCCTGGGCTGCCTTACAGATTCCCTCGATGTTAGTTGATCGCACAACATTGGCCAGGTCGGACGCATTCTGCTGCTAGTGTTGTGAGTGTTGGCTGTATTCTGAATTTGACGGTTTCCTTTCACTCGGTTCATTCAGAAGACATTTGCTACTGTGCTGTACTTACCGGGACAGTCTGGTCCTTCTAGCATAATCTAAAGCAGCGTACAGGACCCTAGGCTTGTGTAATATGTGATTTAAATGGTTGGTAAGTGCTTATAACTATTTTCCCTTACATTTCATTTTTATATCAGTTTTAATCAGTGTGTAGTAGTGTTGTCCTTATCGTACCTGTGCTTCTCGGCTTCGCAATAGTATTTTTTAGACTAACATGAAGTACAGCGTTCGATGCTCGCGCAATATACATAAGTTGTTAAAGGCGTATAACTTTTTACTTTTATAAATAATTTTTTAATAAGTTTTGCATAAGCACATAGCAGTGAAGTCTATCTTGCGCGACTAAAGGTTTAAGTGTTTGTTGTTTTGTGGCAATCAAAGGATCACAGTATTTACAAGTTCCATAATGTGTATCGCACTTGACGCATTTTAATCGATTTTTGCTGTTGGCCCTTGTGATCATTCGTTCTTTCTCGCGTTGTCGTACATTCTAGCTTTCACTTAACTTCTTGGCATGATAGCAACACTGATATCGCTATTATGGAATGTGGCTCCGTCGGGTATTTTTATATATATTGTGACTCGTTATGACATCATGCTCGTGATGAACTTGCATATGTGCCAGTCCTTTATTGTTTGTTACATGACTGAGTTTTCATGTACAGGATGTTTCCAAGTTTTTTACACACACGGTTTTCCCGACCCTTACGCTACATGCATGTTTTAGTGTAACCCGACTTTTTTGTTAAAGTAATGACGTATTAGGTATTTTAGTATTTAGTCGTTAGTATGTAACGAAACTTACAACTACTAGTTTACCAAATCCCAGATCGCAGCCATATTGGTTTTGAACCTTATACAAAAAAAAACGTGAATATCGCTTTACTATTTTGCTATGGGCTGCTCACGGTTAAGTGAGCACTTTTAAGGCCCTAGTTAATTTTTTCCTGTCAGCCATTTTTATACTTCGACCATTTTTAAAAATTAATATTGCCATTTAAATAATAAACATAGTGTATGTACTGGTCACGATGAGTTACCCGCACTCACAGGGCTTATTCCGTACATCATTTGGAGCAAAATATGTCATATAAATGTGGGTCCTATTCCCAATATTTACAGAGTAATTTGACACACTGGAAATGCCTAGGTTATTGCGTATGGGGATGGATGAAGGACATTGTTTACCGAAGGACTGCACAAATACGCGAGGAACTACTTGCGCTTATCATGCATGCCGCTACAGGCATCAAAGACAGCCCGCGCGCAACTACGCAGAGCAACACGCGCGGTTCATATGCGTGCGGTCATGTGTATGGAAGTAGACGGAAACATATTTGAACATTTTTTGTAAGCTTGTTAGACACAATTGTGATGCTCAACTGTAAACAATACGGTCTGGTAATACTTCACTGTATTTACTCCTGAAAGGTTTATTATTTTATTCGTCATTTTTCAAATATTTCTAATTACTCTGTAAATATTGAGAATATACAAACATGTATATAACATATTTTGCTCCAAGATTTAAGTAATAATTACTGTGATTGGCGGTAATTCCTCATGAATCATACTGTATTTCATCAAACTAAAAAGTAAACGTTTAAGGTTACAATAAAATATTTTTATTGCCTATTATTCCAAATGAGAGGTCTTCAAAAAGTGCTCACTTTACCCTGAATAGTATATACATATACGTATAGTGAAGTGCTCCATTGGAAACCACTCTCGTTTACCTATATACTGTTTAAGGTAAAGAAAGCACTACTGAAAGCCCTGCTTAGGGTCTATATTCTCTCTTCCTTTTGTATCCTTTCGCCACAAATGTAAAATTTACATTGCAAAGGGCCTGATCACTTTATTCATGCAACAGTCAAGTGAAAACGTGAAATTTTGAAGATGTAAACTTGTTAGAAATATGCCAATTCGTACTCTAATGTGTATAACGCAATAAAACACCAACTTGATTTACCATAAATTAAATAATTACACTCGCAAACACAACGTCAAGACTTAGAACTATTTTACTCACTTCGCTGCCAACTTAACTGGGTGCTTGCACGTCAGTGTGTACAGTACCACAAATGCAGTTAACAACGAGCAGTGATTTTTTTTTTCAACAGTTGATTTCCAAAACGCTTACTTTAACATGAACGTCCTGTAAACGTGTTTTAAAGGGACCTCCCTAGTTGTCACATGAGCGTGATTGCAAGCATGTTGTGTCCATTCAAATTAAAAAAAAAAGAACTATTGAATATTTTAATGTACATTCGAAAATTTGTTGTTAATTCATAAATTTGGTTACTGAAACATAATTTTGGTTGTTGAAAAGTGTCACAGTCAGTAAACAAATTTTATAAGTAGCCCTTTGTTTACTATATTTATTCTTCTGTAAAATGTATTTTAAACTGTAGCGACGATGCTGTGCCTTTTCTGAAGAGTGGAGAGGTTGCTGTATGAAAATCCTATTGTCATCGTCTAAAATTCAAGGAAATAGAATACGAGCGAAGACTGTTTTATGTTATTTTCCATCTCCGTCGGAATGCTTCCTAGCAGTCGGACGAGACCTCGAGGCGTTAAGGCTCCCGCCTACCGGGCGCTTGAAATGCTTTGCACAGTGTTTGAAATACTCGTTTTCCCAAGGAAATATTAAACGTGCGTCCGCTGTGCTGATATAAGAAAACAGCACACACATCAGACGAGGGCGGTTGAGTGCTTTCACAGACGTCCCGCACATTAGAAACACCACTTCAAAGCACTCCAAACATATCTGTGCGACGAGAACACTGCGATGGCGTACTCGATTCGCGTGGCAATGTCGCCCTTGTCGCTTCTCGGCTTCAAACGCGCCAGATAGGCGGAGTCTTAAATTTTGTTTATTAGGGAGGCCTCTAAATGTTGATCTGCATGCCACGCTCTCTCACGCAGTGTGAATAGATAACGGGTTGTCTTTGCCGTGGCGAGCGAAGCGTGGCCGCAGCGAGACGGATCCATTGAGCTGGTCAAGGCGAGCCGGAACTGGGCGGCAGTCCGCCTCGCTCATGTGCCCCAGCAATGCCAAGGCCACGCCCACCGCCTCGCAAGAGGGTTCAAGGTTCGCTGTCCGGACCCTGCCCACGCGCGCTCGGGGAAAAGCGATCGCTCGCTCGCGCCGTCCGCCCCGTTTCCGTTTTCCCGCGCCGCGCCGCGGGATCGTGGTCCAGAACCACCTTACTCCCACCACTCACATCCGTGTGCCCCCTCCTTTCACTCGCGCTCGCCAAAGAAACACGCTCCGTCCGCTCTGGGGGCTGACGTCACCGCTATCGGGATCACACTGCACTGCGCGACCACGTGGGGAAAGTGAAACCTGCGTTATACCATCACCCCCCCCCCCCNGGGGGGGGATTTCACACACACTATCTACTTTTAGCTGTGTCCACATCGACTAAGGGGAAGATATAGAAACCACTGTAGCGTCACCAGTTTTATTAGTCATAAAACGTATTCAGCTTTCATTATTGACATTCCTTCCTTGTCAAAGAAATATATCACTCAGATGACTGAACAACTCTAACTTTGACGGAGTATCTTTATTTCTTAACCGTGCAGAATAAATGGAAATAATTATTGATTATCTTCTGAGAATGGCTGCATAAGCGATAGTACAAAATAAGTCAAACGTTAATCGCCTCTTAATTATAATTAAACAACGCTCTATGCCTAGTCACATCTTCAGAAATTATTCTCAACTTTAAGTAGGGGCAAAAATATTATATTAATCCAATATGGCGTCCGAGCCTCCCACTTAAGGTTTCCGCCTTTCTGCAGTTATTTCACGCATTCGTGGCCTCGAAACTCGCGAGCTGTAAGGGCGACTCTTGCTCGCTCACCACTTGCGTCGTCGCCTCTACGCGCAAGGCGCTCAACCGGCGTGCAGTCAGTCTTTCCGTCGGCGACTCGCCTGGACGTGACTTTGAGCGGTTACCCTGTATTTTTATGGCACGCATATGAAGATAAATGTATGATGCGTTTCCAAAGCCAACTGTAAAGATTCTGTACGGAAAATTTAATATCCGAAACTGATTCTGAAAACACGCCATTCCCACGCCCAAAAGAAAAAAAAATGTTTTAGTAGTTCAATTGAGACCTTTAAACTTATCTGTGGGCATGACACGCTTTAAAATGCTTTTTGTATTTGGTCAGTACTACAAAATATTCAACCGTTCATAAGTCACGTGTTTTATAGCAAACCTTAGGAAACTTCTGTTTGCGGTCGAATTCGGTTGAATCTCGTGTTTAGGGATATATTCCCGCTATAATGATATGCTCAATATCTCAGTACATAATTAGTTTAAGATAACATTCTTAAAGTCTGCAGCAAGTTCAGGTGTCCAAAATGCACTAATATAATCCCCTCCCTTTTAAGAACACCAAAAATATTCAGTTCTGGACAAAGAATAGCACTAGTTTCGCTCAGTCACTTATGTCGCATTGNTCAGTACTACAAAATATTCAACCGTTCATAAGTCACGTGTTTTATAGCAAACCTTAGGAAACTTCTGTTTGCGGTAGAATTCGGTTGAATCTCGTGTTTAGGGATATATTCCCGCTATAATGATATGCTCAATATCTCAGTACATAATTAGTTTAAGATAACATTCTTAAAGTCTGCAGCAAGTTCAGGTGTCCAAAATGCACTAATATAATCCCCTCGCTTTTAAGAACACCAAAAATATTCAGTTCTGGACAAAGAATAGCACTAGTTTCGCTCAGTCACTTATGTCGCATTGCAGTCTAATTACTCCTTTGACAAATAAAGCTTTCCAAGCTACTCTCCGATTATGTAAGGCAGCCGTGACTGANGCAGTCTAATTACTCCTTTGACAAATAAAGCTTTCCAAGCTACTCTCCGATTATGTAAGGCAGCCGTGACTGAGTGGGCGAATGCGTCTATTCTTGCTGAGAGCGTAGGTTCGAATCCTGCCGACAGCGATGAGTTATTTTGGGATGGTAACTTTTTGTTAATAAAAATAATTCATTCTAACTCCAGAAAAAAATATACTTTTGGTCATAAGTTAATTTTATTTTTAATATTGTCAGAAACACTTCCATTTTTTATAGGCGCTGAACTTGCATCAGTAAAATTTAAATTTGTACGAACGACACCATAAAAAATATAGACGGTNCATTTTTTATAGGCGCTGAACTTGCATCAGTAAAATTTAAATTTGTACGAACGACACCATAAAAAATATAGACGGCTCTTTACCTAGCAGAAGCTATTTATAAATCTAAAGTCTAACAAGTCTAACTATTTGCGAGTAGATGTGCCCACGGGNTCTTTACCTAGCAGAAGCTATTTATAAATCTAAAGTCTAACAAGTCTAACTATTTGCGAGTAGATGTGCCCACGGGAAGAGAGGAGCAGGTGAATGATATTTTCACACTGGCAATGAATTCCTATTCAGCATAACTGGATGCATATTATCTACATATCACACAATTGTGTCTGATGCGTAAATTTGGTTTTTCGTGCCCACCGCCTCAAAAAACACAAACGAACAACTTAGTATAAAGTAAACCGTTCGAATTTATTTTGTTTGTGACTTGAATCCCATAAGCTGTTCACGGTAAACTGAGCACTTTTGAAAGCCCTGCTTAAGATCTACTTGTATGCACATTAAGTATTCTTCCCCCGCATGTAAAATTAACATTGCCGGGGGCCTGATAACTTTATTCATGCGTCGGTCAAGTGAAATTATGAAATTATTATAAAAGTAAAATATTTTACTAGTTTAATTATTCTTAAACTTATNATGCGTCGGTCAAGTGAAATTATGAAATTATTATAAAAGTAAAATATTTTACTAGTTTAATTATTCTTAAACTTATGTGCATTAAAAAAACAGAAAGCAAAATACATCACTCCAGTCATAAAAAATGTTTATCTAACTCTTTTAATTCAACGTTAGAGCATAGAACTACTTTCTTCACGTCGTAACCAACTAAACAAAGCNATGCGTCGGTCAAGTGAAATTATGAAATTATTATAAAAGTAAAATATTTTACTAGTTTAATTATTCTTAAACTTAAGTGCATTAAAAAAACAGAAAGCAAAATACATCACTCCAGTCATAAAACATGTTTATCTAACTCTTTTAATTCAACGTTAGAGCATAGAACTACTTTCTTCACGTCGTAACCAACTAAACAAAGCNATGTTTATCTAACTCTTTTAATTCAACGTTAGAGCATAGAACTACTTTCTTCACGTCGTAACCAACTAAACAAAGCACATGCCACTCAATGTGCCTGTTAAAATATATACAGGTGGAGGGAGAGCAGCGACATTTTTCACAGGTTGATTTCAAAAGTGCTCACTTGCCATGAACAGCCTAGAGTTACAGTGCATCAATAGTTATGGTCGCATACGAGGTAGTTGTAGTTGCAGCATAAGGGGGGGGGGGTGTTCAGGGACCCCCGTCTGCGAAATATGAAAGATAAATTTAAAAAATGAGAAAGGTTCTCTTAGTTATCAGTAAAATAAGAAATTATGTAAATAAAACTGTACAATGAAACAGTAAAAATAAGTAGAAAAAAATACAGATGGCCGTCCACATTTACTGTTTGTTGTTCTTCAGTTGAAAATTGTTTATAGACACCTGTTTTATCGGTGAACAAACCACACTCCCGACCCCAAATAAATTTTTTCCTACGCCACTGAGAATAGTATTTCCTGTAAAACTACAAAATACTATACGCTATGTGCAAAAAAAAAAAGGTTATAGCCCATTCACCATTGAAACCCTTATGCTTCCAGGATATTCCTCCGCTTCATGCAAACAAAGCATAACAGAGTCTATAAAATTATACCAAACGGGCAACGCACCACATTCGTGCTCACTCATAAGTGTAATAATAATTATATAAGAACTATTATTTCTTACTAGGCATCACCAACATAAATATTTTCTCACGGTTTATATTCGTATTAATTGAAAATTAAAAATTATAATTTGTAAACAAAATATAAATAAAAATTTTAATTAAAACCAAGAACAAGGTACTTTTATCTTCTTTTATGTCAATACAATTACAAAACGCTTGTGATACAGGATATACTTAGGAAACAAGGTGTGATTTTTCAAATGTTTCATTAAAAAAGTGTGACGAAACCGCGAATAGACTACAGTTTTTCGTGTAAGTAAATGCTTTTAAATTGCTAATAATTGTGGTAGTAAAATCACGAACGCCTGCTTCGGTTGAGGTTACACCAAGGGACGGGGAATATTGCTGAAGGGCTAACGTCGATCAACGCTAGTGACGAGTTATAATTTTAGAGCTGTCATCCTTCCGTGCGGTTTGGAAGACGCTGACGCAATGGCGGCTGGCACAGAAATGACGGAAGACTCAGTCGGCGGTCGTGAAGACGCCGGGCTGTAAAAGGGCAAAGGACTGACGGGGAGATAAAAATAAACCGCCGAGCAGCGATAGCATGCGCAAACTACGGGGTTACGAGAACACGCCTTCGCCCCACACGCGGGGTGTGGGAGGGGAGTGGTCGTAGAGTCGGCGAGATGGCATCTTTTGATTCCTTTGTGGACCAGCCTGCTGCTACCCTTTCTCCCCTCCCCCCTTCTCTTGGCCCTGAAAACCATTCCCCCAAAACCGCGCATGCGCACGTCCTGCCGCTGGCTGCAAGGCTGCACCTCGACTAGTCGCAGAGCCGGTCCCCAAGTTTTCTTTCTTGACGCTCTGGAAAAGAAGTTTTGATTGGGTGGTGGCGGGACGGAAAAGTAACCAGCGCCTCGAATTAAAGAACTACAATAATATTAAAAATAATAATGGTGATTGACGTTAAACTTTACATGCTGGATGCTAGCGCTGCATGACGACAGACTCCGGGTAATAGCGGTCCACATTAGTTGGCTGCGATATTTTGCCCCCCCCCCCCCCCCNCTCTTCGAAACAAGTTTTGATCAGGAAGAAGAGGAGGAAGCAAAAGTAGATGCTACGAATAAAATTTATCTGTCAGAGTAATTTGACTTTTATATTTATATTTTGGGGACCGGGGCTATTATGCCACAGTTACAGGTCTGGGCAATATTTATTTAACACGCATGCGGTTTTCCCGTCAATTGAACAGGTGCTATTTACTACATGGTGAGAGACACAATGGACTGACTGGTGGCATGCGATCACAGCTGTTTATAAATTAACCCCGACACGCCCTTGGTTACTTACTCTTGATATCTCCACTACCCACAGTTCCACACGTCCCCGTGATAACTGCGTGGCGAAGTGTGCAGCATAGGATTTGACCATCCATATTTCTTTATCTGTGACTAATTTAAAAGTAAACGGAAAAATAAGACACGCATTTATTATTTCTAATAATTTGTTTACTACCAAAAGCTCCCATGATATGGCGTGAAGAAGCAATTCTGCTGATGTAAAGATGTTGTAAACAGTTGAATAATGAAAAGCGTGATCTAGGGCACAGGAAGGAAACATCTTTCTTGCCTTTGACTCAAGAGGCAATTCAAAAGAGTCATCACTTATGCATTTGAAAATGAACCAAGCTAAGTGTGATCGACAGGTGACTCCACCACTTACTTTGCTGACGGTTTCTGTTATTACCATAACCTAGGACAGTACAATTAAAACTTTAAACTGGTTGAAAGTGAAAAAGTTGTGCTTTTCAATGTGAAATCACAATCCACACGACAGTGCCAAAGGGAAACGACGCAAATTTTTTGATCCTCGAATTCTTGTTCGCGAATCTTTTAGTCATAAATTATCGCTTCCACAAGGAGTATATCTGATCTCATTGCCGTATCAAAAAAAAAATAGCTTGTGATTCCTTTGAGGGCGTGTAGAGTAATATCAGAAGAGTAAAAGATATTGACGGAAGTCATTTTTAATTACAAAATATTTTACTGAAATGTTGGTGGACGTGGAGTTGACATCTTCGTTGAGTTACACACACTTCAGAGCAAAGTTTAAGTTTTTAGTAATTCTATTATTAGTCAAGTCAAAAAACATATAATGCCAGAGGTATACGTTGATCTTGTCTTGTGTTAACGTAAGCCGAGGAAACGTTTCGCTGTGTCGAACAAAATACTTTTCCGCTGAAACTGCATGTTGGTATTCTTTTTTCGTTTGTTTCAAACGAGTACCGTAGCTTTTAATTGACAAGAACAAATATATGATTCAAAACAATTGTTTGGTCAAAAAAAGTCACCGTTTAAACTAGCTGCATGAAATTTAAGATTTTTAGACCATTTCCGAAATGCGAGGAGCAATTCCTTTCATTGTCCAAAGTATTTTACGTGAGCGAAGTAGTTCCACACAAATACAACATCTCTTCACAATTTTTTAAAATTAGCTTAACATGTTTATACTTAAAAAGTTAGTTGATGTGAACAGAAGAGCATAGCTTTCGGATGTTATGCGTGTAGAACTTCGTCTGAGTATATCTACACGCGTATTTTCTAATTTCCCGACAAATACGTTTTATTATGAATAAATGCTTTGTTCTTTGATATCACACTCAAGTATTGGCACAGGACTGAAGAATTTGCCAAAAACATCATGACGACTTGGATATAAATTACTGTAGATGTAGTTGATTTTGATATAGTTTAAATTTGTATCTCATTGATTTGGGATGTCTAATACGCGGTAAATGCTAGTTTAATACAGCCAGATGCGTATTTGGCAAGTGGTGAAAAGAGTTTCTCAAAATTCTGTATGCCATAGTGCTACCAACCTGAACGTTGTGTGTTCACATTCCACTTTACATAAAGTTGCACGTGATGTGCTTTGCCATATATAAAAATTAGGTTATGTCGTCTGCTAATTGCATTCTGGCAGCAGACGGAATCCTGTAATAGCGTACAAATAAGGGTAATATTAAGCAGAACCGTACACATCAACTTGAATACTTCTACCGTATGAATATTCATAGGCCTAAAAAATATAAATTGTAGTTATTTTTTATGTTTTCATCCTAATGTTATAAGATATTTTAAAAGTAACTGTGAACCCTGTAACACTTTATGACTTACAAACTAACTTGGAAAGGTTTGATCAACCAGTCTTTAAAGCAAACCTTTTTACAAGGACTAGCGAATCTTTAGGTCAATTCTTGCATCGTGATCGGCATGAAGTAAGTTAATGACCCTCAGTGGATTCCTTTGTTCAACTCAAGTAAGCATCTAAAGTTATACTTTTTTTTCCGGCTCTACACTTTAATTACATGTCCATGTCACTCATGCCAACTATGTTTGATCTGATGGACCCTACACTTCGAAGAACCCAGCTTTCATGAGCAGGTTTCCGAGAAAAACAACAGGCAGGTTTCTTTCAATAGCAATACTTCGTGTCAGGTTTTTAATTTTTATATACTTAATTTGGAGTTCTAAAATTTGATGAAGGATATGTGATTTTCAGGCCAATAACGTTTGATTAGCGGTTTCTTCGGTTTGCAAACGTGTTCTCAAAGTTTTCCTTGCGATTGGTGTACATCCCGTTAGAGAACGGCCATTGCGATGTTTATTTTTTTTTACCGTAATAAAGCAAACCTGTTCCACGCTCTACTGCGAGGCCTGATGTTTCCGATGCGAAAATCTTGCTCTCTTTTTTAATCCGCTCTCTTTGCTCGCCGCCGTCAACCTGTCTGCTGCGGAGTCCAGACAAAGAAACTGTAACACGGATGCAGTGTTGCAAGCCGGACGTCTGCACGCTGGGAAAGGTCAGAATGAACTAATCCTTGCTTCGAAGGTTGTTGCAATAAGGATACAGGACTGGTATGTTTCATCGAGCAAGTGTACCTTACGAGTGCTCGCACAAGCAGCTTGTTGGCATCGCAACCTGTATCAGGCCTGGTTATTGAAGTATACGCATCTGCGCATCTGATAAAGGGTTAAATACAGCAATGATTATACGTAGCTACGTTTTTTAAAATTTACTTTACGGACATTTTTGTATATATTCAGCGTAGCCTTTTTAACATCGACATTTTCTGCGTTTTGTTTAATGGTTGGTAAGAGACATGGACGAACCTTTGATCACAGTTGAAAAGGAACTGTGTTGCGGATTTTGTTTTATATTATTTTTGAGATTTCTGGATCACCTAACCAGGATTCATTCATTAAAACATATTAAAAATACACTTAGTTTACGGTAGCTCAGTTATGCGAAATTCGTAAGCAGAATAATAAAAGTTTTACTGACTAATTATGCAGTGCAAAATACACACAAAAAACTATAACTTACTAATAGATGTAAGTTTGCGTCATGAATTCGTAACAATTTTCAAGGAAGAAAATGCTTTCCGATCTTGATTAGTTATAAGCTGTGTTAAACATATTGGAGTGTGAGCTCTTGGGAGGGGAAATTTCCCCTCTTTTCGTTCCCCTTGTATCAGCCACTAGCAGTAGGGTATAGCAGTGAAACAACATTGCAGAGTAACTCACTGATTTGGCAGGCGAGCGTGGAATAGGCATATCAGAATGTTGAAAACGGCAGTATTAGTACGAAATGTATTTTTGTATAATCTGTTCGCGGTTTCTTCACACTCTTTTTTCCTTANTTGAAAACGGCAGTATTAGTACGAAATGTATTTTTGTATAATCTGTTCGCGGTTTCTTCACACTCTTTTTTCCTTAAAACCTTTGAGAAATCACTCCATGTGAGACGTACTATGTTGTTTTCTAAATATGACATGTACCATAAACGTTGCTCTCTAGATAAAAGTGTGTTATNGTTGAAAACGGCAGTATTAGTACGAAATGTATTTTTGTATAATCTGTTCGCGGTTTCTTCACACTCTTTTTTCCTTCAAACCTTTGAGAAATCACTCCATGTGATACGTACTATGTTGTTTTCTAAATATGACATGTACCATAAACGTTGCTCTCTAGATAAAAGTGTGTTATTTTTTAGATCAATCGAAAATTTACTTATATTTTATCGATAAATTATAATATCAATATTATAATTAATATGAAAAAAAACTGAGAGAAAATGTGTGTGTTGGTTATAACTTCCCTAGTGAGAAAATCTTGTGCAAAATATTATTACACTGAGTGCGCACGAACGCGGTGCGCTGTCCCTTTGGTGTCGTTTTGTAGACTAAGTTAAGCTTTGTTTGCACGGGGCGGAGGAATATCCAGGAAGTAGAACTTTAGCAAGGCTTTAGAAAAGTTGGAAGTAACTATGAATGGACTATAACACTTTAGTGCGGCACATATTTACAGAAATTTAAGGTAACTTATAAAGCCAGCTGCTTATCTGTCAGCCAATACAATGCCAAGTTGACAGTGCCCCAACGTTCCTTCCTAGGTAGCTTAACATTCAGTCCATTGTGTTCATCTGAGTAACATTCATTACATTTCGAGTACCGCCGACGTAAAATTGAGTTGCAGTGATCTCCGTGAAAACTGCTGGTGACGTAATATTTGCGTTCAAAGAATACGGGACGTCATTTTATTACGGAAAATTCCTTATCACAATGCCGAAATCAGGCAGCGTCGTATAATGTCGATAGTACACAGACATTTATACTTTTGCTTTAAACACCCTTAGTGTTTCCTAGTATACTGATGCCGGAAAAAAAGGTGCTACAAACTAAACTAAACTTAAATTTAGCTCTGACTGAACACAGAACCTTTCCTACTGTGTGCTGCATGACGTTTCGACCAACTAGACCAATAAAGGAAGACGGACAAATGTTCCGATACACTTCAAAAACCTGAAACAGTGAGAATTGAGCCAAATAAATGAAAACCAGTGAAAATGGCGCGACTGATAATCGTTGCCTAATAAATAATTAATACGATGGCTGAATTTCACTGATTTATTTGTGACTCCCACTGAATGTCGAGAATTCCACAGCCATAAGTAACTTGTTCCCAGTTCATGTGCTTGGTTCGTCAGTCGGCAGTAGCTTATCAAATGACTTTCATTGAATGTTATCTCGCTTATCGATATCACTGATTCGGGCTTAGAGTGTACAATCTTATCCAAGATAACTGGAAAATAGCAGTTCCACATCGTCACACATCGTGCATTATTACAACTTCGCAAACAATTATCATCCGTGATCGATCTAACTCGCATTTATTTTTGGCGCCATAAATTTGTCGAACACGCCGCGGCCAAGGTATTTAGGAGATACAAATGCGCCTTGGTAAATATATAGCTTGACATAAATAAACGATCTCGTTTTAGGACTCGCTGTTGCCAAAATATCCCGCTACCATCTGTTGGCAACAGGTGCCATAGACCGAGCAGAGCCGTCTTCGCCAAAATTTGCCACTCGAGCTTTTAATAGCGTAAAGATGGAAAGATAAAAACAAATATCATCGAAATGATTCATTTGCGCTTCCTTGGCTGGGATTTGAGTAACAGCGAGGCTGGAATGTTTCTACACTCTGGGCGTTTTATTACGTGAAAGAGATGCGTATAAAACTTGCTATCTTTCTGGCATCACGTACGCACGTTCGCGTAAACAAAGACATGCGTATGCAATTACGTGAAAACACGAGTCGAGTGCTTATTAAATATGCGATGTTAACAGTCTTACTTATGGGGGAAAAAAAAGTACAGTTTCGAGTCGCGTAAGGCTTCTTTTCTGCACGAGTAAGGTTATGCCGCTGCTGCACGGAGCTTGCACGAAAGCAAGCACANGCTGTTGCCAAAATATCCCGCTACCATCTGTTGGCAACAGGTGCCATAGACCGAGCAGAGCCGTCTTCGCCAAAATGTGCCACTCGAGCTTTTAATAGCGTAAAGATGGAAAGATAAAAACAAATCTCATCGAAATTATTCATTTGCGCTTCCTTGGCTGGGATTTGAGTAACAGCGAGGCTGGAATGTTTCTACACTCTGGGCGTTTTATTACGTGAAAGAGATGCGTATAAAACTTGCTATATTTCTGGCATCACGTACGCACGTTCGCGTAAACAAAGACATGCGTATGCAATTACGTGAAAACACGAGTCGAGTGCTTATTAAATATGCGATGTTAACAGTCTTACTTATGGGGGAAAAAAAAGGTACAGTTACGAGTCGCGTAAGGCTTCTTTTCTGCACGAGTAAGGTTATGCCGCTGTTGCACGGAGCTGGCACGAAAGCAAGCATACCACTAATCAGTATGAGATGGAATAAAACAATACCCAGTTACGAAAGGTTGAAGATAAGAGCCCTGAACTGGTTCNACCACTAATCAGTATGAGATGGAATAAAACAATACCCAGTTACGAAAGGTTGAAGATAAGAGCCCTGAACTGGTTCTGACAGCGCTTAAATTATGTATATAAACTTTGTGAATATCTCGACTAACTACTCGGAGATTTGCTTTCTTCTAACCAAACATCACGCGAATAAGAGTCGAAGTAAGGTAATACTTACTGATTTAAAAACCAAAGTAATTAATATACACGGTGATATAATTTAAGTACTTGGACATGAAAAGTTAAATTTAACTTTTGGTTTTCTTTCCAGAGATTTAACAACGGCACTACTATAAATATATTTTACCATGCGTGTATGCGTGACACACACGGGAAATTTCCTTTCCATTTTTGTAATTTACAAAAAAAAAAAACCATTAATTACCCCGCATCCTCCGCCATAGATTTGCATATTTTAGTGACATCTACTCGAGCCGGTATATTTATTAATCCCTTCCTTCTTTTTGGTACGTCACGAGTTATCGCTGTGAAGAAAGACTGCGGACGATCCGATGCAACTGTAAAGTCAAAGAACATTAAAAAAAAAATACATCTGAAAAGAGTGACAGCTGTCAGCGGATATGTAAAGACAGTCGGACATCTGCATATGGAGAAAAGCGTTCTACAGATTAATCGTATGCCGTATCAGTAACGAGTTTTGTTTTCGAAAACCAAAGCTCTGGATTCTTTGTTTGCGTATGCCGTATTTTAAGACTATAAATAAAATTCAGGGTTTCTATTTAGTATCACTTTTTGCCATTTATAAAGAAAAATTATTATAACAAATTTTTATACCAGAATTTTAATTTAAAGTCTCATAGGAATTTTGAATAAATTTTCTCTCTATTTTGATAACCTTTAGGCTGCCATCCAGAAATTAATTCTGGTTTTGGCCCACCGTTATTGGCACGTCACTTCCGAAATAAACTTTCGCAATAATCATATTGTTACACATATACCTCAGAGGCGTATCTGAGTTTGTGCGGGATGGAGGTCTTAATAAAAATAAAAGAACTAAATTTGATTTCTAATTTATTCAAACAGCTATTATTTACAACATTAAATTATGTCCCCACTTTTACTCCTTTTATTTAACTGTGAGCGCATTTAATGTTTAATTACAACCCCAATTAACGTCCTTCTTAATGTCTCTGTTTGGTTGCAATCAATTAACTCATACTCAACATTAACACGTGCTNTTCTTAATGTCTCTGTTTGGTTGCAATCAATTAACTCATACTCAACATTAACACGTGCTCAGTCTATCTGTTGCCATCATTTGTAATGTCTTTCACTCACGCATCTAGTCCAATAGTCCAGCCTGCCAGCCGCACTCTTGCACTCTTCACTGCTTGATACTCGCAGTTGCAGATTTCCCTACCGCTGGTCACGTCTCTCGCCACTCGTCTTTTATCGCTCGGAACTCAGCCACTCATCCATTCAACAAAAACTACAACTGAACTCCCGGCTCGGAGGCCGGTCACACTTTTATATCGTTCGCCCTGGCCATCTGGAATGTTCAACGCACCCCGAGTCACGTCGAGAGAACGAGGTCAGTAATCCAGAGCATTCTTCAGATAAACGCAGAAATCCTATCCGCCGAAGGTCAGGAGCGGTGAGCCGACAAAAGGGTTATCGCGGCAGAATGCCTCCATAACTCAAAATGCTGGTAGGATTAACGCTCGACTGTCATTCAAACACATCATTGACTAGCCGCCCATTACCACATCACGACTCTCTGTCCTCTTCGCTCACGCGGGGTGGGTCAAGGTCAGCGGCGCGGACTAGTGGCACGTAACAATATGTTTTAACTATAATATTAATAGTCACATGTGAAGTAATTTTGGAAGCGGAAATCACGTGATAATTTTCCATATTGATTGCATGTTCATACACTCTAAAATCGAAACAGTTAAAATGGCTCTAAATCAGCGAATTCGACTGCAGATGTGTCGAAATTTCTCCATAAGATTCAATAAGATTCTACTGATCAATTTAGTTGCTGTTTCTACTGATCAGTTTTTTTGCTGTTTAAATGATTAAATAGTGGTTTATACTTATATTATTCATAGTGAGTTGCAGAAGGCGAGAGCAAAATGACATAAGATTCATTAAAATAATTTTACTGATTAAAATCACTAATTTAGACTTAGAGTGTAGCGGGGAAAGGGAGCAGGTTGTGCTTGAGTCTCCAGCATACATGGAGGCGAAAGAAGGAAGTCTTGAAGGGGCGCAAGCAGCCTTTAGTACTCGTGATAGTGTTTTGTCAACTCACTGCTGGTCGTCATATTCACATCAGCTACATTTGAGACAGTTATTTCAAAACGTTTAGTTTATGTTTGAAATATTTTTTTCACGTGTCCTGAAATACCTTTTCTACACTTGGTATCGTTACTTAACACTTTTTGTGCCCCTTGCACTTTTGTGTGGCCAAGACACAAGACATGAGAACTGTGCAAATTACATTCCTGAAACCAGCCAATGCTTTCCCAGGAGCCAAGTAAGGCTTTGTTTAAAGACATCACCAGTTTGCTGTTTTATAAATAACAATTAGATTTTACGGTTTGATTTTTTGCTCAATTTTGTTTTAAAAAACTTAATGTTTATGTGTAATTGCTTTTATTTTTGTAACTGCTAAATATAGTTAACAAAAATGCATATTTAAACACATATTTTCGTAATTAGTAGCATTTAAATAATTATATAATTAAAAGTAAGCATTTTTTGTAAATTAAACTAACTATGATTTATAATCACATTCTAGGTATTCAACTAATTTCTGGTACAAACTCTTTGGCCGATATAGTACAAAAATATTCTTAATATAATTTGATAAATGTTGAAATAGAGTATGCTCGCTATGTATTTTTATTTCGTGTCTTAATTTAAATTTCGGTGTTATGTGGCGTATAAACATGCATTTCGGTGTCATTTCGGTTTTATCGTTACTCTCAATACCATCTTGTCTCTATTTATAAGTAATAAGATGAATTAAAATTAATTGTACAGCAGTGTTACATTGCAGTGGCCAGGCTTCGAACGGGCAACGATCGCAATGATGTGGCCGCAGTTGTCGTGTTTTGTCTTAGACACAATGGAAACTGTTACAGACAGACGTCTGGGCAATAATCACCGCGGGTAAGTGGGGTCAATTCAAAGCCGCCAAAGGAGAAATTGGGAAGGGGGACGTAGATGCCACGTCATGCTAACCGTATATAATTGGCTGTCTTATATCTGAGTATGCGCGCATGCTGGTTTGCTTGTGCGTAGGAGGGCGAGAAACTGAGCGCATGGAGTTACCCGTAACAATAAAACTGAGTCTTAAAAACCGTTACTAAACGGCGTAACGTCGTAAAATTTAGACATATGCATATCTTAATGATTTACATGTTAACGTATTTGTAAGACGTGATCTGATTTCACCGATGCTATTTTTCATTCGAACATTTATTATGTTAATTGGTATGTAATTTCACTGCTCATTTAAATTTAGATTTCTATTTTATCGTAAACACATTTATAAGTCTTTCCAGTTTGTTATTTTTGTAATGTGTTTAGAAGGCCCTAGTATTTTAGCGGTTATTGATCCGTTGCCATGGTAACTAAGTGACGCGATGAGTATCTCTTGCCTCTATAGAACCCACGTGATTGATCAGTCTTAGGCACTATTTAATTAAGTGTTTGAAGGGAATTTATAGCCATCTTGGTGTTCGAAGGACTGACGCTAACCCGCGTGGATTTAGCACGCAGAATTTTTATTTATTTCTTATTATAAGGACTTGAGTTCGAACTTTAAAACAGGCCGTCTCGAAGGAGGTGAAGACGCGAGGCAATATTTAGGGAGAAGTAGGCCTGTATCTATCGCTCTCCTCCCGCGTGTATTGTCAGGTTAATTAGTTCGAGCTACCGCGTGTGCTATAATGTGCTGGGACTGTATTGGCACTACAGGCCCGAGATCCCGAATAAGGAAGCCCACGATGAGAGATCCTGAGCATCCAGGGGGGTGTGACTGCCCCCCCCCCTTGCCACCAACGAGACAGCCAAGAACGTCGAGAACTTCAAGATTTCTCAGTCCGAAATCATAATCAGCTTAATATACGAACTATTTTATTAAGACGCGGCCGCACGTTTCTATTCAAGTTGCACTGAACCTTGTTTAATTTAACTACGGATAAAATTGCACTATTAGTCTTTCGCTTAAAACACTGAACTGGTCTGGAGCAAAGAGACAAATTGATTTCTTTATTTTCCTGGAAGTTTGAAATGTTAACTGCCAGGCATAAAGTAAATGTACCACTTCAGTCAGGAGAGAGGCAAGCGTTGCTGAGGCCACAGATAAAATCATGTCTGCAAATCGATTAAACTTCTCCTGTCTGCGAGAATTAATTTGATTACAAGAATTCTAATTACATTCCACATTTTTGTCACAATGCCACTGCTGGGTGCATTATTTCCAGCAGCAGTAGATATTTTTCCCTAGCGATATTCCTCGTTGTTTTGCAATTGAATTTTCGTTGAGCTATTTGTGAATGTTCATCTGTCACACACAGAAGATCCTACGTCTGTCGTACTCTGTCTCTACGTGGCGTTAAATATCTCCATCCTTACATGTTTACGTTGCGTAGCGAAGTTGTTACGCATGGCACCGCACGCGTGGCCTGCTAAAGAACGTACACGCATCACTAAGCACACGTCACCATGAGATAGTGGCGATAGTGACACAGTGAAAGTGACACAGATGAAAGTCTAATGTCGTGCCAACAGTGTAAATGTTTACAAATGCAATAATTTGTTTGTTATCTGTGAGCTGGCAGTATGTCGCTGCTAATGTCATCTACTGTTATGTAATATCAGCTACTTTTGTAACAACATTACCTCCTTACTGCACTGTCAACGTTAAGGGGGTGGCTACGTTACGGCAAAACAAATTTTTAGTTGAAGTGATGTTAATGTAGTTGTTTTTCCTTTGCTTGCGAGGTTTCGTACGAATTTAATTCTGCGCCGTGTAATATCCCAAGAATTTTTAACAGTTAATTTTGTTTCGAGTACTAGTTTTCACGAAGCTGGCGTTCCATTCTCCTTTCTCCCCAAACCTCTTCACTGAGTTACCCGAAATCATAACAACGGTTACTTTTATACACAAAGTTAAAAAATTCACCGACGACGGGATTCTGAAATGGGTGTTCAGACACCGTCCTTTGCTTCAAAACAACATTCTGATATGAAATTAATTAACTCTCATGTGAAAATATAAATAAAATTCCGGATGAAAACAGTTTCGTATACAATTTGCACGGAAAAATTGTCTATTGATTTCTCCTTGTAAGAGAGTATAGTTGATGTCCCACCTAGGTGAATATTTAAAAGGCACGCTCTTAATATGAAAGCTCCTGCACACGAATTAACGGTAAGGTCCTTCAACTCTCTCATATCACAGTTAGAACTCCACCTCTTATAAAATATCAAGTGTTCTTGATAGCAATGTCTATCGCCATTTTTATTTTCGCGTTGCTTAGATTTCCCATTTATTCATATTTATCTGTGTGGCATACATTTGGTCACATGGCCAACGTAAAAGGACAAATAGAATCGCTCGTTCTGTGCAACTATCGTGAAAAAATAGGAAATGTTTTATCTCCTCATCTCATACCAGATCTGCCTTGCACAAGGAATCCTGGTACGAGATGATGTGGATGTCGTGATCCTCTACGAGTTTTCCATGTATATTGCACCATGTAAAAGCTTCTTTATAGGCTGTTTGCGGTTAATTGAGCACTTTTGAAATCAAACTTTGAAAAATATCACTACCCATAGCCTCATACATTTTAACGAACCCACTGATTACCATGTGCCCAGTGAAATTGGCAACGACTGAAGAAAAGTAGTTCCATGTATCAACGTGGAATTAAAAGTGTTACGTTAACGTTTGTAAATTCTCAAATTATATATATTTTTTTTCAATGCAGAAAGTGTAATATTTAGGAACTATATAAAATATTTACTTTTCTGATAATTTCACGTTTTCGCAGGATAAGCACATGGATAAAGAATGCGCAATGTGTCTAAAGGGAGATTTTAAGTAAGACTTTCAAAAGTGCTCAGTTTATTGCGAATAGCTTACAGTTCTCGGGTTCCTTATCAATACTCCTGTGCTTCCACGGACGTGTTAAGGGCAGTGCCTACCGACTGATAGCTGCGACAGTTAAACAGGAAATCCCACATCACGGGAATTTTGCCTCAGTGCGTTAATTTTAAAGATAGGCGTTTCGAACAAAATGTATTCTTCACGAATATTTTAGAAGATCCATACGAGCGTATATTTTCAACATAGATAAGCCGTGAATACTTTTTTGTAAAACATACTGTTACGCGCTGCAGCTCGCACTGGCAGCTAGCTCCCGTTATGCGCGGTCCGTCTCTTTGGGGGGGAGGAGGGGGGTGACCCACCTCGATCCTCCCCTCCTTCAGGCTGACGCCCACGCTACCTAGTCCCCTCCCTTCCAGAACCGTGAGGAAGCCGGAGAATGATTGACAGCGGCGAGACCTGGCTGGCGTTAGCCCCTACTCCTCCCTAAGCCGACATGTGTTGAGGATGCGCAAGAATATTCTGCTAATTAGGGCCCTCGGCGCAACGTGGGATTTAGAGAAATTTCTGGATGATGGCCTACGACCCTATAAGTATTGCAGCTGCCCAACGTCCGGCAGTCTTTACCGGGCTTGCTGGGGGAACTCAGCGGGGTCCTAAATGCTAGCTAAGGAGGGCAACCTCCTTAACTACAGATTGGGATGGTGCAGGGAGTTGGGAAGGGGCCAATCTCGCTCGTTCCTAATCTCCCTGTAGACTAGATGAAAACCCCATTGGGTGGTAAAGGGCCCCTCACGGGGCCTGGACAACCCCCGCTCTGAGCTTCGGCAGTGATGAACAATGGCCGGCAGTCTTTGGCGGAGGCCATCTGGTTAGGTGCGGGAGCGAAGCCAAGTGCGGTGAGGTACGGACGATGGCGGGAGATTGCGAGACGACGGCGGACGAAGTGTTCGTGGCGTGAATGGACGAGCGGGCGTGAAACCCGACGAGTGAAGGCTACTGTGCGGTGAGGGCGCTCGGAGAACTCTAGAACATTGCGGACTGGCGGGACATGGACCAAACTGAGGTGGGACTGAATAGCACGTGACACGGCTTTATTGTAAATGTTGGAACTGTCAAATATGGACATATAATTAGTAAAATAATTGAATAGGTTTTGATGCACTGTCTATTGGGACTGATTTTTAGTTATTTAATTATGTTAATTTATTTGAGATAATTGTAATTTTTTTTTATTTTAAAGTCATTAATTGTAAACAGAAAGTGATATCAATTTATTGTGAGGTGTTGAGTCGAAAGAATTTTGTTTATACTTATTGTAAATAAAATTAGGAATTTATAATTAACTATTTTATTTAATTAAGACCTCCATCTCGTAACGAACCTGGTCCAGCCCACTGACTCGAAGAGAAATTTGTAACAATACATTTTAAAAATTCCTTGTCAAAAGCTATAAATGTTATGGAATCATCATCTCCGCTGTAGAGAATTTATTCGAAAATTTCGTGAAGAATAAATTTGGTTTGAAACGCCATCTTAAGAATTAACGCACTGAGGCAAAATTTCCTTAACATGACATTTCCTATTTAAATTTCGCAGCTGCCAGCCGGCAGGCAGTGCCCTTAATCTGGACTGACAGTCCGAGAGAGTTGAGCCGTTGTTGCACTGACGTTCCAGGGTGGATGTGCAAGTGCAACCTTGCCAAAACGCATGCAGGATATCGCGAGAAGGTTGGGAAAGGGAGATGGGGGGACGTAGCAGGATTATGATCCATTCTCTCTAATTGCCATCCGTTGCGAATGCTTGAGTAACTGCTTACTTAATGTCGGCGAACCGACATAACGAGGATACTTGTCTAGCTTGCGAAACAAATTATAACTGCTCGTATAAGAGTTATACATTGTGTACTTCCACACCGACTGATTGTGGCTAGTTCCCAGTTAATTAGCACTTTTGAATACCAACCTATAAAAAAAAAATTCCGCCCGTAAAAGCGTATAGGTATTTAACTTAAACTTTGGGGTACTTGGAGTATAGGCTGTTCACGTTAAAGTGAGCATTTCTGAGGCCCTAGTAGCTTTTTCCTATCAGCCATTTTTAGTTCTTTCGCCCCATTTAAAATAAATATTGCCATGTAAGTAATAAACACAGTGTATATATTTCACCGGACTCGAAAGTTAGCCTCTAAGGCTAAAATAAAATATATTTATTGAATGTTATTCCAAATGAGAGTGCTTCAAAAAGGGCCCACTTTACCGTGAATAGCATATACTTGTAGTAATAGTTTGTTCGAGATTCCTCCCAAATTTTCTGAAGACCTGCTTTACTTCCATCATTGCATTCCTGAAAACCTAAATGTGACAGTAAAAATAGCTTACTTTTAAAAATAGCGTAATAAAATTTTTATAACATTTTACATAAGAACTATTTTTTTTACTAGCCATTAACAACATACGCATTTTCTCTATGTTTTAATTTGGACTAATGTAACTGAAAAATCCATTTAACTAAACAAGAAGTACTTTAATATTGACGAAAGAGTAAAACGCTTGTGACAATGCTTTAGTTAGGAAACACACAAAAGTATTTCATAAATGGGGTGATTTGTGTGTACGTTTTATTAGGCAAGTTTGAAGACACCGTGAACAACGTACTGTGCATTTTGTAACGTTTCGTGAAAACTGCGCTGTTAAGATTAACTGAGTTCAGTATCTGTTTTGTTTTATTCGCACAAGAACAATAATTCGCATGTCTCCAATAATTTCACAGTGTAATTTGATCGGCGTTTTTGATGCTAGTGATTAGGACCCATAGAGTAAAGATGAGGCAGACCGATTTTCGCCTCTCGCTCATTGCCACAAGATTGACCAAAACCACAGTCGGGATTCACGTGTTTCGATACTGATGTGACGCTTGTTTACATTTGGTGATAACGTCAAACATTCACGAAACATGGCATTTCGGTAATTTGATTACATCTTATTTGCGTAACAACTTAGTCATCGAAGAACTTATCTTAGTACACAGTGTGGCAAAGTTAGTGGAAGGCACGAGGTTTTAACAGTTGTTCAGGAAGAAAAGCTGTTCAATGTTGGAATATGAAGCTGGTTACTGAGGAATTTGCATGAGCATTGTACCCAATATTTACCCTGCTTTAAGACCACGGTAATGTAAATAGTTTTACTTGTAGTTTTGGAATAATACATGGTTGTTATAAGGAACTAGGTCTATACTTGCCATGGACTAAAATGACGTACGCCGATTCTTCGTCTTCTGAGCATGTACCCGACGCTGACCTACCTCAAACGTCACAACTGTCAGATTCACATTGTCAACAGTGATAACGTGTTTGTTTACATGTTAGTTTTCAAAAGACAGCCACTTTTATTTGAATAATATAATTTTGCCTATTTGACTTTAATCTAAGTATTAAAAATTCGATAGAGTAAGTATACAAACATCTCGAAGTACTTGTTTACATAAAGTTTTCTAACCTCAAACCCTATCCACGTAGTTTGTGATAGACGTGTTGGAAGCAAAGCAGTTCAATGTTGGGACGGCGTTTCGTTCTGCGGAGTCAGCGAGATTGCCCTACCTCATGTTCACTCTGCGGTACTTGCGTGCTTTCGGAAGAGCGCTGTTGTCTGCACTCCAGCCGCACTCTCCTGTGCAAACTAAGGACAACAGTGAAACGCAGTGCAAAGACGGACTGCATGCGTGTGAACCGCATAATAACAACGCCGTGGTATGTTCCCGAGTTGTCTGTACGTAGGTACCTCCGCTGGCAGCAACACGGCACTGTAAACGATCAGAGGCAGACGGTGCATAGCGCTGCGATAAGCGGAACAGAATCGCAGAGTAGGTGACACGTAGAAGTGAAAGTTAGTGCCAGGTTCCTTTGATGTGAGCGCACTCATTACCGTCAACCGGTGTGACTTTGTCTACCATGGGGTGACTCTGTCTACCTCTTGAAAATACATTCAAGTGGTGCCATCTCCCGTTTGGTATAAAGAAACAAGCTCGGATCGTGATTCCACTAGGTAAATTTGCTAGCTAGAAAATTTTTTTATGGGTTTTGACGCTATGTATTTATCTAATAGATTGAATTTTGCAAATTAATAATGGATTTACATTGTCTCACCGGTCTTTCTAAACGATCATTCAAGCTTTATTATAACTCAGACAAAGTCACCCCATGTCGAGGTGACATTGTCCCTTCTTTTTTTTTTTTAAGTTAAGAAGTATTAATAGTTTTGAACTAGGATATTAAAGATTATATTCAGTAAAAATATTGGAAAAATAATATCTAATAGCTGATGGTCTGTTTACGCAGTTTTTATGACAACATGAGCGAAAAAGTGAGCCAAAGTCACACCAGTTGACGGCAGTTGATTGGCCACGGCTGCGTAACGGG
The DNA here is from genome assembly GCA_002778355.1 of Clitarchus hookeri. Taxonomy (NCBI): domain Eukaryota; kingdom Metazoa; phylum Arthropoda; class Insecta; order Phasmatodea; family Phasmatidae; genus Clitarchus; species Clitarchus hookeri. The sequence goes on from NQII01002164.1 coordinate 340,426, forward strand.
CCTGGCGTCTGATTGACTGTTGCGTGCCGCGAAAGATTCCTTATTATCCGAGCTGTCGCACAGAGAAACAATTATGGTTGAAGGAACCATACAGACTGATAAAATAGGGACAACTATCTAATGGGTTGTAAGTATCGCCTAAATATTGTCAATGTAGATAACAATGCCAACATAACTATTTGTTGTATTACTGTCTCTGATTATATTCGCTACTGTACCGNATTGTCAATGTAGATAACAATGCCAACATAACTATTTGTTGTATTACTGTCTCTGATTATATTCGCTACTGTACCGTATGGCTGCCACAGCAGAGCGCTGCCTACCTACTACAAAACAGATAATACTTCCAAACAGAAACACTCCACCAATATTTGTACTGTTACTACAATAATCAGAATTTAAATAACCTGACAGAATGTTATGTTGCTAGTACTGAGCAGTTCGGTAATCGGATTTGAGGTCAGCAGCAACATGTTATTGTTCCCGTGNATTGTCAATGTAGATAACAATGCCAACATAACTATTTGTTGTATTACTGTCTCTGATTATATTCGCTACTGTACCTTATGGCTGCCACAGCAGAGCGCTGCCTACCTACTACAAAACAGATAATACTTCCAAACAGAAACACTCCACCAATATTTGTATTGTTACTACAATAATCAGAATTTAAATAACCTGAAAGAATGTTATGTTGCTAGTACTGAGCAGTTCGGTAATCGGATTTGAGGTCAGCAGCAACATGTTATTGTTCCCGTGCGCGAGAATTCCTGGCGACCCCGCCGGGAATGAAGCCACCCATGTTCGTCGCGGCAGGATGCGGGTGAGTAGCCGAGAGAGGGAAGAGTTCGACGACCCGCAGCGCAGCGGGACGCAGGAGGAGGAAGAGGAATGGGCGGCGGGCGACCTTGCGGGCGCTATAACCGTCCGACGACGGCCGGCTCGGAAATACCGACCATCAGGCCAGGTCTGCTGATCGGAGGGGGGAGTGGGGCACATGCCCAAGGTCGCTGAGTCGCGGTAGTGCAGCGCCGCGCTGGCGCGCGACCCCCGGGTGCCTGNAGGTCGCTGAGTCGCGGTAGTGCAGCGCCGCGCTGGCGCGCGACCCCCGGGTGCCTGCCCCGTGGGCGAAGGCGCCACGCCGGGTCGACGAACCTTCCTGCGCGCGCCAACCAAGACCTCGTCCAGAGTTGAGTTCGATTCCTGCGTGCGATACACACTTTACGGTCTACTCGCATTACACTTCCTTTAACATATAATTATATAATTTTTTTGTTAAATATAAATTTTACTTATATGTTAGTTACAAATAAATCATTTTATAATGGACAATAATAAAACAGGGAGAAAGTACGTGGGTTGGTAATGCCTAGTACGAAACAATTCTTATGCAGAATATTATTAAAGTGAGTGCGCACGATGCGGTGCTCTCGTTGTCCCTTTAGTGTAATTCTTCTAGGCATGGTTAAGCTTTGTTCGCACGAGGCGGAGGAATACCTTGCAAGTAGAACTACAAAGTATATAATAACACAGATACGAAATAGCGCGGCGATTCCTTTGATGTGAGCGTATCCGTTCTCTGATTGGCTGCGTGATGTTCCGGGAACGGGTCTTGCGTCAGTTCAACTTCCGCACGCTGTGAAAAGTTCCCTATTGGCCGAGCTGCCAATTGGCGGGTAGGTCACGAGGTGCTGATTGGCGAACTGTGCTCCAACATTGTGCTGGCCAGTGACGCCATTCTGCTGGCAGGTGCAGGGAAGCTCGCAGTACAATGGGCTATTTTGCCTCTGTATTTTTTTAAGTACTCTGTGGTAGAACTTAAGCAGGGATACAGAAATTTTGTGAAGTATCCAGCAGCTTCACCGCGAGGCCTGCCAGGATAAGTTGTTGTCAACACTCAGACAAAGTCGACGGAAGGATTGGATTGCACGATAGTTTTTTTTCAGTCACAGTGTCCCATATCTGAGAAGTGGCACAGAATGAACAGTGTCCAATGAAAAATGTTCCTCACATAAGGAAGGTAACATTCGTTGTC